>OZ023174.1:28332514-28706320 GCA_963678695.2 Diplodus puntazzo
CGTCTTCTGCAATATTACAAATTACTACAGGTCTCCAGGTAGTACTAGTCCTGTGCAAATAGGGCTCTGCCAGAAAAATTCAGTGTTGAGCACTAGAATGTTGCAATAATGCAGTGAAAATACAACCCGACTCCTCAAAAAGTTGGGATGCTGTGTAAAACACAATAAGAACAGAATGCAATCATTTACAAATGAACTGTATTCACTGACAACAGCTTGACAAAGTGTTCCTGAGTCGACTGACCCTTTCATTCATGACATTACCACCTGTCACCAATGAACCTGTTTACCGGTGGAATTTTCCAAACATAAAGCGTAAAAAAGTAAATATTTACACAAATAAATGTAGTTGATGAGGTCAAACATTAAATATCTTGATGTTAAATATGTTGATGTTCAGCTGAGGAAGGATAAAAGGATTAGCTGACTATCATAGTCAGTTTAATTTCAGTTTTACACAATGTGGTGCCATCTCAACAAGTTTCTATTCAATGCAGCTCTAACAAGCTTTTTGTCTATTACCATGTGGGTGTTTCTTTTTATTATCATTGTCATTATTCTAAGTTTAACAAATCTTAATGAAACTTTCACCCACCATGCTGTAATGAGCTCCATTTTTATTTTTAACATGGGTAATCCCATTGCCTCCAGCCCTAGCAGCTCCATGGCCCACTCATGGAACTATAACAGCTTTGTCCTTTGATGAAATACAGAATGGAAAAGTAGGATGTGCTTTGATGTGTGACAGGGATTCACTGCAACCTCTTTTTTCACATCTTTCATGGAGACTTTAGTGAGCTGACTGCCTGATCCTAATTATGGAACAAGAGGACATATTTTTTGCTTCACTTGTTCACTCTGGATATTAATGTGATGCTATCCCGAGTTAAATAAAGTCAACCACAGTAGGAGGCAACATATGCTGTAGGCAGGGCAAGAACCAGCACTACTAGTGTTGTTTTGTTGGTTGTGTGTGTTTGGTCATGTACTTTAAATGAAATTGGATAGGCCCATACCATATTAATAATAAAGTAATATGTAAAGGGTCTATTCAGCTGTTTTTTTTTTCCAATGGCTACGCTGAAGGACTTAGAACATTGTCCTGCCTCTCTCAGTCATCCAACCGGTAAAACAAAACAAAGAAGAAGAACGAAGGACCTTCAATGTTCTGAAGAAGCTGTTTTATGTAAAAATGCATTCATGTATTCATAATCTTAATGTGAAGCTAAAGGGAATTGAGTTGCTTTAAGATTTATCATCACCAAAGTTAGATTCATTTCAAGTGTTGTAACAGGAACATCACTCCAGAAAGACAAAATATCAGTTTTTTAAAAAAAATTTTACAAGAAGTTACAGCCCCAGAAAGTCGTGTTTTCTCTGGAGTTGCTTTAACTTGATTGACAGGTTTATCGTCTTTAATCTGTCATGGTCGTTGAACATGTACATTCCAGTCACTTAGCAGCATGTAAAATTGATTGAAATTTAGCGTAAAGACATGCTGTACAATAAGTTGTTCAATGCTTACTGTGGTTATGATACACATAAAGATACATAGACCTGCAGTTCTGAGCAGGATTGAAAGTGGGTCCACTGCACCTAACCCAAGTTCCCTGTCCTGATCTGGAAAACAACCATATAGCTTGAAAATGAAAACAGAATAATATGATCCGTAGTTATGGTTGAAGTTAGGTAGTGACTTCTCACATCTGGAATAATGTTTACAGCTGTAAAGGAGGAAGTGAGGAGAAGTAGTATAGAGTGGAGCAATCAGCATCCACTAAACAAATGAGTCAACATACAAACAACATAAAAACTGATAAGTTTGATAAGTAATGTGTTTATCACAGTATGGTTAAAATGATTAATACATTTACTGCCTAGTTGTATCTGATGACCTGCATGCACCTGCAGAATCCAAAACTACAGCTCCTATGTTAGTATTCTCACTAGACAGTACAACAATAATCTGTAAAAGTATACAGTATACAGTATACAGTACAGTGTAAAGCATTATTCCCTCAGCTGTAAAGCCAAAAGCAACCCTCAAAATATATTTCATGAATTGCACTATATGTTGCATATTTTTCTATGGGTTAAAAAGTATGATAACAATAATGACATTATTTATATAGCACCTTTAAAACACAGTTACAAAGTGACAAATACACTGGGGAGTAGCTAAGAGGATCTCAAGCTACAGCCTAGCATATATTATTTAGAAGGTCCACCAAGTATCTCAGTGCCATACCATGCAGGTCAAAGCTGAAATTTTAAAATCAATTCTACAATGTACAGGAATGTGGAAGCTGAAATATGGTAGACAGGATCGTGCAATGACATTTGGTTAAAAGTCTGGTGGCTGCATCTCAGCATTACAAAAATCCAGATGAGATGTGATAAAAGCATAAAATACTCTGATCGGTAAAAGTTAAAAAGCTTTTTCTAAAAGGAAAGAGAGAGAGAGAGATGAAAAAAAACTAACTGAGGCAGCTGTTTAACTTTGAGAATGAAGTCCTGATCAAAAATAATGGTTCATAGCAGTGGGTACTTTATGTTGAGCAAAAGTACCTAAAGCTGATAGGACTCGGCCAAAGGTCTGCTCAAAGCCAGGAAGAGTTAACGTGAAGAAAATGTTCTTCCATCCAATCTGCCAGGTGAGATAAGTAATTCCAAAGATGTATAGGACAAGTACAGCTGCATAGAAAATGACAGGAAATAGTGTGCTACTTCATGCTGTGGCCCAAAGTGAGTGAATGAAGAGAAAATAAATTGGTCCGAGAATAGAGCCCTGTGGCACCCCATCAGGAACCCAATCAACACTTCCCCCTTCTTCTATACAGGTAAGCCTATATGTGGTTCAGAAATGAAAAGTTAATACATGCTGACTTTAACTGGGTTGCAAATAAAACTAGATAATTCCCCGCCGGGGAATCGCGAGAGTGGGCTGTGCGCTTTGCCCTGTGATAAACAAAACTTGGACTTTGACCTAGACACACTATTCAAACTTTAAAATGTTGATAAAAGTATGCCAGAGATGTCGATGTTCGTAATCTTTCTTTCGATCTTTTCACCCATTCTCATTCACTTTGTGCGTGTGTGTTTGTGTGCATGTGAGTGTGTGTGTGTGTGTGTGTGTGTGTGTGTGTCTCTCTCTGTATCTGTGTGTCTGCGACTTTTTTGACCTCGTCCCATTCATTCCTTAAGGGAAAGTTTATGAAGGTTTTTCGCGACTTACGTCACGAAAACATGAACGTTCTAGAAAACTGATTAATAATCTGTGTGTGTGTGTGTATTTGTGTGTCTGCGACTTTTCTGACCTCGTCCCATTCATTCCTCATGGGAAAGTTTATGAAGGTTTTCGCGACTTACGTCGCGAAAACATGAGTATTCTCTGTCTGTCTGTGTGTGTGTGTGTGTGTGTGTCTGCATGTGAGTGTGTGTGTGTGTGTGTGCATGTTTGTCTGTCTGTGTGTCACTCTCTCTGTTGGCCCAGCTGATCTCGGTTGCTAGGTGACGGTTGGTGAGCGCCCGTAGCAATGACCGTCCCAGGCTGATTTGAGGGTGATTTCTGCCTCAAATCCAGGACGTCAAACTAGTGCTATTAAGTCCAAATCATACATGATATCGGCAATTTTTTTTCACGATCGAGCCAGAAAGGCCGTAAGGAAGACACTCATGAATTTTTGTGGTCCTAGCTTCAGAAATGTGGAAATAAGAGTGAGTTTAAAAAAGGTGCAGTTTGGAAAATCCTCCTCCCGATTTTCATTGGAGTGAATAGGACTGTTGAGAGCTACTCTTGTCGGTTAGAGACAGTTAATTCAAAAACCGTAAATCCTACCGATAAAGTAGACACATTGAGAGAAAGAAGACACGTGTGGCTACAACTCTGGAAAATATCACTTTTTTTGAGGGACATTTTTGGCCAGGAGCATGATGTAAACAGAAAATAGCAGAGGAAATTTTTGAGTTTCTGTCACTCTGTCAGTTGGCTCTCTCAGTCTGCTGCACGAACATTCCGCCATACACACTCATTGAAAACCCTGAATTTTTCCAAAATCACTCACCGTCATTAAGGGGTCAGAGTTCTAAAACTATACATCGTAGGAAAAAAGTTCAAATACAACTCAAATAGACAAGACTTGTGCCTACATTTTAAAGTTTGAATGGTGTTTCTAGGTCAACGTATACCAGAGCAGGAGATGTTTGAAAAACGTCGCAGATGTGTGACTTTTTTGACCTCGTCCCATTCATTCCTTATGGGAAATTTTGCGCAGTTTTTCGCGTCTTACGACGCGAAAAATTAATATTTCGGAAAACTGAATAATAGCTCACCGAGTCAGATCGAGCTGCACGTTTTGATATATTTTTTGTTTGTGTGCGCTCAACGGTGTGGGAGGAGATAGCAACAGAAAAACTGAGGAGGGGGAATAATAATTAGTGGGCTGTGCTCGCCAGCCCACTATGGACACCTATAGCTATACCTATATGGACACCTATAGCACTATTGATATTCACCGCGCCTCTTCTTATTCCCCATCCTAGGTTTTTCTGTCGCTAACTTGTCCCGCACCGTTGAGCGCACACAAACAAAAAATATATCAAAACGTGCGGCTCGATCTGACAGGGTGTGCTATTATTCAGCTTTCCATAATATTAATTTTTCGCAACGTAAGACGCGAAAAACTGCGATAAATTTCCCATAAGGAATGAATGGGACAAGGTCAAAAAAGTCGCATATCTGCGACGTTTTTCAAACATCTCCTGCTCTGGCATACGTTCACCTAGAAACACCATTCAAACTTTAAAATGTAGGCACAAGTCTTGTCTTTTTGAGTTGTATTTGAACTTTTTTCTTACGATGTATAGATTTTGAACTCTGACCCCTTAATGATGGTGAGTGATTTTAGAAAAATTCAGGGTTTTCAATGAGTGTGTATGGTGGAATGTTTGTGTAGCAGACTGAGAGAGCCAACTGACAGAGTGACAGAAACTCAAAAATTTCCTCTACTATTTTCTGTTTACATCATGCTCCCGGCCACAAATGTCACTCAAAAACAGTGATATTTTCCAGAGTTGTAGCCACACGTGTCTTCTTTCTCTCAATATGTCTACTTTATCGGTAGGATTTACGGTTTTTGAAATATTGGCCTTCAACCGACAAGAGTAACTCTCAACAGTCCTATTCACTCCAATGTAAATCGGGAGGAGGATTTTCAAAACTGCACCTTTTTTAAACTCGCTCTTATTTCCACATTTCTGAAACTAGGACCACGAAACTTCATGAGTGTCTTCTTTAAGGCGTTTTTGGCACGATCGTGAAAAAAAATTGCCGACATCATGTATGATTTTGACTAAATAGCACTAGTTTGACGTGCTAGATTTGAGGCAGAAATCGCTCTCAAATCAGCCTGGGACGGTCGTTGCTACGGGCCCTCACCAACCGTCACCTAGCAACTGAGATCAGCTGGGCCAGCAGAGAGAATGACACACAGACAGACACACATGCACACACACACACACACACACTCACATGCAGACACACACACACACACAGAGACAGACAGAGAATACTCATGTTTTCGCGACGTAAGTCGCGAAAACCTTCATAAACTTTCCCATGAGGAATGAATGGGACGAGGTCAGAAAAGTCGCAGACACACAAATACACACACACACACACACACACACAGATTATTAATCAGTCTTCTAGAATGTTCATGTTTTCGCACTTTCCCATAAGGAATGATTGGGACTAGGTCAAAAAATCGCAGACACACAGACACAGAGAGACAGTAGACACACACACACACAGACACACACACACACACACACACACATGCATACAAACACACACACAAAGTGAATGAGACCAGGTGAAAAGATCGAAAGGAAGATGGCTGTGCGCTTTGCCCCGTGACAAACAAAAACAACGAAAGCTAAAGAAAAAGTTGAGTCCCACGTTGATAATTTGGACTTTTATCTACATTTTAAAGTTCGAATGGTGTGTCTCGGTCAAAGTATGCCAGAGATGTCGATGTTTGAACTCTTCCTTTCGATCTTTTCACCTGGTCTCATTCACTTTGTCTGGGTGTGTTTGTGTGCATGTGAGTGTGTGTGTGTATGTGTGTGTGTGTTTGTGTGCATGTGCATGTGAGTGTGTGTGTGTGTGTGTGTGTCTCTCTGTCTCTCTGTGTCTGTGTGTCTGCAACTTTTTGACCTCGTCCCATTCATTCCTTATGGGAAAGTTTATGCAGGTTTTCGCGACGTACGTCGCGAAAACATGAATATTCTCTGTCTGTCTGTCTGTCTGTGTGTGTCTGCATGTGAGTGTGTGTGTGTGTGTGCATGTGTGTCTGTCTGTGTGTCACTCTCTCTGTTGGCCCAGCTGATCTCGGTTGCTAAGTGACGGTTGGTGAGGGCCCGTAGCAACGGCCGTCCCAGGCTGATTTGAGAGCGATTTCTGCCTCAAATCTAGCACGTCAAACTAGTGCTATTTAGTCAAAATCACACATGATGTCGGCAATTTTTTTTCACGATCGCGCCAAAAAGGCCTTAAAGAAGACACTCATGAAGTTTCGTGGTCCTAGTTTTAGAAATGGGAAATAAGAGCGAGTTTAAAAAAGGTGCAGTTTTGAAAATCCTCCTCCCGATTTACATTGGAGTGAATGGGACTGTTGAGAGCTACTCTTGTCGGTTGGAGGCCAATATTTCAAAAACCGTAAATCCTACCGATAAAGTAGACACATTGAGAGAAAGAAGACAGGTGTGGCTACAACTTTGGAAAATATCACTGTTTTTGAGTGACATTTGTGGCCGGGATCATCACGGTAAGGGAACATTTCTGAGATAATTTTTTAGTTTCTGCCACTGTGTCAGTTGGCCCCTGCCACTCTGCTGCACGGACATTCCGCCATACACACTCATTGAAAACCCTGAATTTTTCCAAAATCACTCACCGTCATTAAGGGGTCAGAGTTCAAAAACTATACATCATAGGAAAAAAGTTCAAAAGTTTTGTCTACATTTTAAAGTTTGAATGGTGTTTCTAGGTCAATGTATGCCAGAGCAGGAGATGTTTGAAAAACGTCGCAGATTAGCAACTTTTTTGACCTCGTCCCATTCATTCCTTATGGGAAATTTTTCGCAGTTTTAAAATTAATATTCGGGAAAACTGAATAATAGCATACCGAGTCAGAATGGGCCGCACGCGGTGAATATGGACACCTATAGCTTTGCTATAGAGGTGTCCATAGTGGGCTGGTGAGCACAGCCCACTAATAAATCTCAATATATCGATGATTAAAACATTTAATTATTTGTGTGCATGCTTACACATGCATATCTGACTACATTTGTGTGTGTGTGTGTGTGTGTGTGTGTGTGTGTGTGTGTGTGTGTGTGTATCAAACTGACTCTGATAAATCTGTCTCTCTGTGTTGGCCCAGTTGATCTCGGTTTCCACGGTGATGGTAACCGGGTTGGATCCTGGTAACGGACTGTGAGAGCTGATTCAATAGTGATTTCAGCTGAGGCTCACCTAAAATTATCATGCTTCTCTCTGCAAAACAGTAACTGCTATCACTAAAATAATGGTATGGTCGAAATTATAAGAGTCTTTAGAGCATTCTGTGAAGTCTTTGCGTGTCTGTGGTCAGAAATGTGTCTTGTTGAGCAATTTAGAAAAGTGGATGTGTTTGTCTGCCTCTAGATATTTTTCCTCTCAGTTTAATGGGACTCAGTGCGGCAGTTGGTCGGTGTTCCTGTCAGTAAAATGCCCACTGAGCCAAAAGTTTTTTGTCTGATTGCCTCCAGAGATCCACTGTAAGCACGAGCGCGAGTGTACCTACAAGCTGGTGTTTTTATTTTCTGCTGGACTGCAAATTGTGGAAATGGTGGCGAGTTGAAGACGAGATTTTCTGAATTTTTTTGAGCTCCTTTCCACTCTGTCAGTTGGCTCCTGCACTCTGGCTGTCAGCATTCCACCCCATACACACCAATGCAAAAATCTCAAAGTGGCTGTAAAGTTACCAATGTTTGAAATGTGACTGTGCAAAAAGTGTGAATGCTGTAAAAAAGTTGAATCCAGGGGAGAAAGTCCTAATCTTTGTGAACGTTTAACAGTTTGAATGGAGTTTTGATGTGGACGTGTGAATGGCTAGATGAGCTTTGAAAATGCTTGAAAAAATAATTCTAATATTCTCTTCTAATATCTAATATTCTGTGTTTGAATGGAGTGAATCCATTGAAAAATGTTGAAGGAGTTAAGGGCCAAACTTTCTGACCTGGAAAATATAATAAGTAAAATAGAGAATTCCGTGAAATGAAGAACATGTGAATGCCTCCTGCATTCACAACCAATAAATGACCTAATTAATAACCCTTTTAATATTAGAAATTCATTCAGTTAATTTTCATTTTATAATAATACAAAACCAGTTGACACATCTGAAATGACTGCTGCTAAACACTCGTATTCAGAGCGGCCCCTTTAAGGCCTCAAGCACACAGTTTGAACATTCACCAATCAAAATCCATGTCCCACCTTCTTTGCATGCAGTCCACTAGTACTACTAGTGGCTGCATCTTGCAACTTACATGTACACAGGTAATGGCTAGAATGTCCACTAGTAACACTAGTGAGACTATTATGATTTTACTAATACTACTAGTAAAAGCCAAACTGTAACACTAGCAGTACTAGTACGGCATTTGTGACCTTACTAGTACTACTAGTGTGGGCCAGAATGTCTACTAGTACTACTAGTAACAGCCAAAATGCCTACTAGTAGCACTAGTGAGACATTCATGATCTTACTAGTACTACTAAAAGAGGGCAACATGTCTGCTAGTACTACTAGTAACAGCCAAAATGTCTACTAGTAGTACTAGTAAGGGCCAAGATGTGTACTAGTAGCACTAGTAAGTGGCAAAACATCCACTAGTAGCACTAATGGGGGACTTTACTAGTGATACTAGTAACACCAAAAATGCTCACTGGTGTTACTAGTGACAGATAATTGTTTCTTACTAGTGTAACTAGTAGAAGAAAGTTTGTCTTACTAGTGAGCCTCTGGACCTAACATGTAAGGAGTTTGGCTGTACCAGTATGACACAATACACTACTAGTGCGCAACTAGCGCGCTACTAGTATGCAATTGCACACTTCTAGTGCGCGACTTCATGCAAATAGTAAGACATTTCTGTAACATGTAAGACATTTCTGCGCACTAGTAGGACAACTTTGGCATCCTAGTAGGACAACTACATCTTACTAGTGAAGCAAAACTGTGCACTAGTTGACAACTGTGCACTAGTTGACAACTGTGCGCCTCAATAGTAGAACTAATAGTGCACAGATGTCAACTAGATCATAAATATCTTACTAATGCTACTAGTAGACATTTTGCCTGTTACTAGTAGTACTAGTAGACATTCCGGCCCACACTAGTTGTACTAGTAGGGTCACAAATACTGTACTAGCACTACTAGTTGACAGTTTGGTACATACTAGTTAACATGTAAGCTGCGCCATGAATCCACTAGTGTCACTAGTTGCATTTCGTCAGGCCAACATGTAGTACTAGTGCGCAAGATGCAAATGAAGCAGGTGGGATAATGACAAAATCTTTGTCTTGAGTCTTGATTGGTTGGCACTACTTATTTTGAATTAGAGAGCCAATAGGAAGCCTCAATGCATGTTTCTTTCCCACCTTCCCATTAGCATTTTGTGCAACTAGTGTTATTAGTAAGCATTTTGGCTTCTACTAGTTCAACTAGTGAGCATTTTCCCCTTACTAGTAGTACTAGTATGGTCCAAAATATCCCAACTAGTGCTACTAGTGGTTGACAGTAGAGAATCTGGGTGAGCACTGTCGCTCCATCCTGGCTATGTACGCTCTCTCTGGGTGTGACACCACCTCCTAGCCCGTTGGTAAAGGGAAGGTGTCTGCGCTCAAGGCCATGATAGTAGTATCTGGTTACATGCTTCAATTCATCGGAGACGAGTGCGCTACTGATTTGCAAATCACAGAGGCAGTGAGGGTTTTTTTTCCTGGTTCTGTACAACCACAGGAAGTCTGCATCTCTGAACGTCGCCAGATATGACATATACCGAAAGTGCAAAACCCCCCCAGCACTGAAGACACTGCCTCCTACAGAGCGCAGCGCGCACCTCCATGGATGGCGTGACCATCTACAGGTGCTGCATTGGAAAGCAGCAGACCGCCCTGATCCACCAGCTGTGGACATCACCAAGTTTGGATGGGACAAGAAGGAAGGCGAGAAGGAAGGAGAGGAAATCATCATGCCTGTCCTGGATTCAAGCCTTGTTGCTCCTCCTGCCCTGTTGGACATTATCAGCTGTAGCTGCAACGCTGAGTTAAAGCCATGTACAACAACAAAGGGTAGCTGCAGGCCTGGCCTGTACCAGCTATTGCTTCCACAAAGGCTATGACAGTAAATGTTGCAACCCGCTCACACACTCACAGCAAGAAGAGCAAGACGACAAGAATGTAGAGTCTGAAGAAGAAGATGAAGACAGAGCAGACGATGACGTTGATGATGAAGATATGGTTATGTAGTGCAGAGTAGCAGAAGTGCAAGGCGCTCTTGCTTGATGAAAGTTTTCTATTTGTAACACGTTGTGTAACTAGTGCACATATGTTACGTTTTACGTTTTCTGCTCTGACAATGTTGGGTATACTTGTGATTTAAACCTGTTCCAGGACTCTTGTGTTCTACCTATAACTTGGATTATACTCCTTTCTCTATATCAGGGATTCCCAAAGTGTGGTGCCACCAGGGGGTGCGCGAGATGAAAAATGTAATGGTGGTCTAGTGTAAAAATATTACACAGTCTCTGTGCGTTCAGACCGAAAGCGCACAAAGAGGAAAATCCGCCTTGTCCGCCTTGTCCACTCCACCTAAGTCGCTTAGTCACCCTGTTCGTTCTTGCTTCTAAATTTAAAAGGCCCGCACGCCACTCGTGACTGGCCATCGGGAGTACCGGGATTTTTCCTGGTGGATCGATCAATAATGGGCCGATGGACGGCCGTTTTTTATTTTATTTTTATTAATTCATGTATTAAGTTATTTATTTATTTCTGCTGCGCCTAGACGTTTCTCTGTTGACCCCAAGAGAGTGAGAGATTGGAGAAAAAAAATTAAACTGAGCTTCAGCGTCTGTCCAAGGAGGACAGCAACAGGGCCAGGCTGCCTACTGGAGGCAAGAAGAAGGCTAGCGAGGAGCCTGAGATAAACATTCGGGGATGGGTGATCAGCCAACGGGTATACCACGAGAGAGTGTCCAGCAAAATGAACAGGGCGAAACAAATGTACACCACCTTGAGTGACAGCAGAGATGAGGAGTTTGCTGCGAGTGCTGGTCGGCTGAATCGTTTCCTCCACCACGACAACTTCACTTGCAGAAGGATGCCAGGAAATTCGCCGAGAAGCTGGCGAAGTTTGTGACGTTTTCATCCCAGGATTTGAGGCGCATCGTTAGACCTGGGCATTCGAGGCTATAGCCACTGCAGCGTTTATAACGGGGATGGAAATTAAACCCGCCACCCGCAAAAAGCGGGTGAGTTTGTGTGCTGGCAGGTGAACTGAATCAGTTTACTACTGTGGCGGGTTCATTCCAGTCAGATCTGATCCAATTAATCTTAATGATCAATATCTTGATTAGGGCATAACAATGCACTTTCCACAACCCTAGAGTTAGATCCGGTCAAAGTATATGTTTCTGATTGGACCAAAGTGTCAGTTGGACTTCAGAGGAGCCGGAATTCAACATGCGGCCGTAAGCGGTCATTTGGACCGCTAGATTTAAACCCTACAATCTCTCAAGCAAATACCCAACTGAGTGATGAATGCATTCATTGTGTCATGATATTTAAAAAGCAAAAAACGAAATAACGAATAAACAACAACGTGTACATTTTAACAAGTTTAATTATAATCAAACTTATTAAAATGTAGAGGACACAAGGAAAGTCCTACAGCAGCTTGTGTCAAGTTTAATTATAATTAAACTTATTAAAATGTACACTTTGGTGTTATTTCGTTTTTTAAATGTATATATTTATCAATATTCATGTCATCGCACATAGTAAACCGTAATTATTGTATATTTAATAGAGAAAACTCAGAACAAGATAATTAACTATTAAAAGTAACTTATTCCATTATAAAACATTTTATTTTAACACTTAATAATATATAGGAATTAAATAATAATAATAATCAAAAAAGCTGGAAACGAGCTGATCCAAAACAAAAAAGAACCAAAAAAAAAAAAATGCCACGGGCTTGTGGCATTTCAAGTGTTCGACGTTTGGTTCCGTTTGCAGCTCTTTCGGACCGGCACTGCCTCCGTCTCCGTGTCTGCTGCTGCTGCTGCATTGGTTGGTTCCGCTGCTGCCCACCTTGCGCCTACTGCCGCGGCCGCTTTCCCCTCCATGTATTCTGCCCTCAGCTCCTCTGCCAGCTGCTGTAGGACTTTCCTCCGGGCTCTCCTGCTGATGGTGCTCCCCGGTTATTTAATATTGCTGCAATTTTTCTTTTACTCGGCTGAACATTTATGTCAAAATTGTGCTTTCTGTTACTGAGCCTATGTCTGTCACCCATCCTCTTAGAAGTCGAAGCTTGTGCATAACTTTGTTGTATTATACTGAAACTGTGTTGATGTTGGTATCGTCATGCGTGTTCTGGTTATTTGCGCATGATTAAACATGAGTCTTTATATGGCGATAAAACAAAGCTTTGTTGCGTTTTTTTGTTGCGTCTTTTTGGGGGGTGTGTCAGCCCGGTTGGGATGTAGAAGGGGGTGCTCCGCAAAAAAAGTTTGGGAACCGCTGCTCTATATTATTTGGCCATAGTCACAGTATTCTAGCTTGATATGGTACTTGCCTTCGTTAACTCCAATGTCACCACAGAATGTAATGTTATGTGAATTAAAATGTACATATTCTGCATCATTTGGATAATTGTGTTCATAAATATCCTACAATTTATTTTCATAGATTCAGTGTCCTATAAACTTCTAAACGGATTCAAAATTCATCAAAATCGGTGCACCAGGAGTTGAAGTGTGGACACTTTTAGTTTAAATTGCCGTTTTGAATTTTGAAAATGTCAGAAATTGATTCAGCATCCCCATTACCCCGAAAACCACTCCAATATTGTCCAAATCGGCCAAGCAGTTGCTGAAATATTGCCCATATAGGCGATTAATGCTAATTAATGCTAATAATGCTAATTATGCAAATTGCCGAACATATGCAAGTTAGCATCCGGCAGTTTCTTAATGCTGGGGACCCATACTGTACATTTCTAACATAAAACTTTGGTGTACTCAACTTCTGGGTTCACATTCCTGGAAAGTAGACTAAAAGGTGCTTTTTATTCACAAACAGTATGTTGTATCCCTGAAGATATGTAAACTAAACTAAACATCTGCATGTATTGCATTGCATAGTAAATATCACATGTTGGTAGATGTACAGGACATAAAGTGTGTGCTTGCTGTCTTTTTAACACATTTTTGGCAAGGAAGAGGAGTCTGTCTACTACCTCTGGCTTGAGGCAGGTCCCGATGCTGCTTCGTAGATGAACCTCCGGCTTTTCCACTGTATATACGGGGCACCATATCTTAAACGATATGCAGCGTGACTGCATCCGTAAAGACTGTCCTCCGGGACCCTTTCTCCTCATACGGGACACAATGATTACATGATTCTGCTAATGTTGGCTGCTTTATAGCAGGTGTTTGTGGGCTGCCACAGTCTTGTACATCTCGTAGTGAACACCAAGTGTCCCATTCTGATGTATGTGTCTGTTTGAGATGCTGAAATAAATGGGTCGGTCCACTGCCTTTAGTTGCAACAGCCTTTGCAGTGGACCATGGTTTGTTCGAGGTCAGATGCCACAGAACAGAACTACTGACAAGTCAGTGCATTTTTAGGAACGAACTCTTGGCTTGCTGCCACGTTGTTGTGTTGTCTCTCTTTGGAAAGAAATGCGGGGGGAGGGAGGAGCCCCCTATGAACTACGGGAGCCCATGGGCAGCAGCAGCGAGTTAAAGAGAAAATCGAACCACACACTCAAAGTAATTGATTTTACCGATTTATTGCGCAGCCCTACTTTCTCTTTTTTTTGCTACTTTTGTATTTTTTGTATTCAATGTATTTTCATTAAAGGCTTATCTTTAGTTACTTACCCTGCCTGCCTCCCTTGTGTTTCTGCATTTGGGTCCTCACCTTCTGTAACACGTTCTACATGAATCCTCACCATGCTTTGGGCATTGTTGTGAAACAAGCTTCAAACATTAACAAACTCGCCCTGTACTTCCTCAGACCAGCTCTCTGCCTTCATTTTCATCTCAGTGTGGCCAGTGTGCTTCTGCGTTGTGTTGGTTTGAATGATGCTGTGACATCGGGACCTCTTTGGAGACGATCTCCGTTTATTCTGACAGAACAGATAATAAGCAGAACCTCCATGTAAATTGACTGTCCACTCGAGCTCCTCTACCGCAGGAGAATTGTACAAAAGGGGCACCCGCAACAACGCAGTAAAATCATTATACAGTGGATAAACCACATATTCAACAAAACGTACCTGACAGAACAGATAACAAGCAGAACCTCCATGTAAATTGACTGTCCACTCGAGCTCCTATACAAATAAAATGAAGATAAAGATATCGACAAACCCGGAAGTTAGTTTGGTTTGTCATAGCGTCAATCTAGCGATTTTCAGCTGTTAAAACTACTATTTTGAAATGCTACTCTGTTGACATACATGTCAACAGAGTACACCTTGTTAGGCAGGAACGGACATAAAGGCAACATTGAGACCAGAAAAACATATAATAAAGAAGAAACATTAGGATGGTTCAGGATTATCAACTGAATGAAATAATGACACCCACCTCTCCCGCAGGAGAATTGTACAAAAGGGTAGAGGTGGGGGGCACAGGAAGCATTTATAGTGGGGACCACAGAAGATGAAATTGAAGAGGAGGAGCTCCGAGCTACACACACACACAAGCTGTATCTCAATTCAGGGGCAGCATCCTTCAGCGACCCATCCTTCGCCGCCAGCAAAGGCAGGATCCTTCAGAGAGACCTGCAAGCCGCGTCAGCCTGTTGTGAAATGGGACAGTCTACCCTTCGGATCATTTCCTGGTTGCGTCACCAGATGTTCCCGCCCCTACCCACACGTCACTATTTATGCAGCCCAGGTGTGCGAAAGTGCCAAGAAGAGTAAAGTTTGACTGTCAGATCTGTTTGAGCTACAGGATTTCCTGATTTTCTTTTTTTAATCCTCCTCCATGTGGAGGAAGAGGAAAAGCGGCTCTGGTTTATGCTATGGCGCCGTACTGGGTGGCAGCCTGTTGCAGCAGCTCCCGTGGGTTTCCAAGTTTTCCGTAGTTTTTTTTATATTTCTGTTTATATTTCTACCGTGAGAAGATGGACACTTTCCTTTTTTGAACTTTTGCGGCACTTTTGCTGCACTCATGATGTTTCTGCTATCCCTAGCAACGGAGGGTCAGGAGCGCATCATTAAGTGCATTGTTTATACACGTGACCAGCTGATTGCGC
The DNA here is from genome assembly GCA_963678695.2 of Diplodus puntazzo. Lineage (NCBI taxonomy): Eukaryota > Metazoa > Chordata > Actinopteri > Spariformes > Sparidae > Diplodus > Diplodus puntazzo. The sequence goes on from OZ023174.1 coordinate 28,348,117, forward strand.
TGTGTAAACCTGCACTGCTGTGTGAACCTGCACTGCTGCCCGGAGCCAGACCTGAGGTCCTGAAGGAGCTGCGGAGGAGATGCCGCGGCTGCAGAGCCGGAGTGAAACGGAGGGCGAAGAAGAGGAGACATAGACTGGCTGTACCAGCGATCTTCATGGGGAACGTAAGGTCTCTGGGGCACAAGACAGACGAGCTCGCCATGCTGATAAAAACTCAGAGGGAATATCGTGAGTGCAGTGTGTTGTGTTTCACAGAGACATGGCTTCACTCATACATCCCGGACCACAGCGTGGCGGTACCCGGCTTCAGTACTGTTCGGGCAGACAGGGACGTGACAAGCAGCGGGAAGAAGAAAGGAGGAGGGAATTGCACTGTATGTGAGTGACAGGTGGTGTAATCCTGGACATGTTCACGTGAAGGAACGTCTCTGTACCCCGGACATTGAACTGCTAACTGTGGGGATGCTACCCTATTATTTGCCCTGGGAATTCATGTCCGCCGTCATTATCAGTGTGTACGTTCCTCCTTCAGCTGATGCAGCGGTGGCCTGTGTGTCATCCACTCCGCTGTTGCCCAGATACAGACGCAGCATCCTAACGCATTTATTGTCATCATTGGGAATTTTAATCATGTCTCACTGGACAAAACCCTCCCAACATTTCACCAGTATGTTGACTGCCCCACCAGAGACTGTAACACACTGGGTCTTTTATATGCAAATGCTAAGGATGCATACAGTCCCACAGCCCTCCCCCCTCTTGGAAGATCTGACCACAACCTGGTCCTGCTGACCCCTAAGTATGTCCCCCTTGTTCAGCGGCAGCCTGTCAAATCAAATCAAATCAAATCAACTTTATTTATATAGCACCTTTCATACATAAAAATGCAACCCAAAGTGCTTTACATTAAAAGAAATAGAAAATGAAACAAACCCCCTTAACATTCCGACTCCCCGCACCCTCATTCACACACACGCACACACACACACACACACACACACACACACACACACACGTACACACATGCACACACACCCTTGAGCATACTACACCGATATGTACACCCCACCCCCCTACCCCCCCACAAGATAAAGTGGAATATGGCTGAGCACTGATAGACCAAGTGAGGAAACACCATCTTATGGGAGCCATCCCCACCGAGAGCCGTCCAAGCCTACGATTACAGGGGATGCCGCCACAGAGACCACCCCGACCCAGACAGATAGGGGCCCATACCATGGCCATAAAGCCCTGGAGCAGGACTCCCCAACTGTCGAGGCCCGGCCAACCCCCAGGACGGCACCCCCGCAGGCAGGCCAGACAGAGCTCCCGGAGTGGAGGGCCCCCATGAGGAGAACACTGGAGCTGGAAACTAAGAAACAATAAATGAAATTAGTACTAAAAGAAATGAAAAACCTCCTAAAACAACATAAATGAATGTTAATAAAAATTACTAAGAGCAAAACATAACTTTTAAGCACTAAACCCGTAAAAGCAGCATTAAAAATAAATAAATAAATAAGTAAGTAAATGAATAATAAAACCTATTAGAGAAAATTAAAGGACAAAGAAAAGTGACAGGACAGCATAAATGAGTAATACTAAATGCGTAAAAGGTGACTCAGTCCACACCACACTAGGAGCGTGAGGAGGTGGACGCACTACAGGACTGCTTTGAGTTGACAGACTGGGATGTACTCATTGAGCCACATGGAGAGGATCTCAACAGCATGACCGACTGCATCACAGAATACATCAGGTTCTGTGAACACACCTCCATGCCAACCCGGACTGCCTCCCTAACAATAAGCCGTGGATCACCAATGACCTGAAAGCTCTTCTTAACAAGAAGAGGGCGTTCAGGTCTGGAGACAGGGAAGAACTGAGGAGAGTGCAGCATGAACTCAGGGATATGCTGAGGGCCCGTAAAGACGCCTACAGGAGGAAGCTGGAGGCCAAACTCCAGCAGAACAATGTGAGGGATGTGTGGACTGGAATGAAGCAGATAACCAGGTGTAAGGTGAGTGGCAGACAGTCATCGGGCAGCCTGGAGAGGGCAAACGAGCTGAACAGATTCTTCAATAGGTTCAGCTCACAGCCTTCTGTTGTCTCCCCAACACCTCCAGACCCCAAAACACCCTCACTGCCCCATATGCTTCCTTCCCTCCCCCCTCACTCCCTTGATGTTAGCTCTCTTATGCAGCACCTCTCCTCCTCCGCCTCCTCTTCCTCCTCCTCCTTCACTGAAGACACCAGTACCCTCCCCTGCATTACTGTGACTGCAGGCCAGGTTAGGAGACAGCTTGAGAGACTCCACCAGCAGAAGGCTGCAGGCCCTGACGGTATCAGCCCCAGGATCCTGAAGACATGTGCCAGCCAGCTGTCTCCTGTCCTACAACACCTCTACAACCTGAGCCTGGGTCAGGAGAGAATACCGGTGCTTTGGAAGACGTCCTGCCTGGTTCCTGTTCCAAAGAAGTCGACATCATCAGACCTCAATGACTACCGACCAGTGGCCCTCACATTTTTCGTGATGAAGGTGCTGGAGAGACTGGTCTTGGCCAACCTGAGGCCGCAGGTGAGAGCCCTCCTAGACCCTCTGCAATTTGCTTACCAGCCCCACTTGGGAGTTGATGACGCTGTCATCTACCTGCTGCAACGAGCCCATTCGCACCTGGATGGTGGAGGAGGCACTGTGAGAATCACATTCTTTGATTTCTCTAAGGCTTTTAACACCATTCAGCCACTGCTACTGGGGGAGAAGCTGCAGGTGATTGGTGTAGATGACACAATGATCTCCTGGATTACTGACCACCTGACAGGCAGGCCACAGTTTGTCCGTATGGGCAGTGTTCTGTCTGATGCGGTGGTAAGTGATACAGGAGCTCCACAGGGGACTGTACTGTCTCCTTTCCTGTTCACCTTATACACCACTGACTTTCAGTACAACACCGGGTCGTGTCACCTGCAGAAGTTTTCTGACGACTCGGCTGTTGTTGGGTGTATAAGTGAGGGACAGGAGGAGGAGTACAGGGCACTGGTAGACAACTTTGTGGAGTGGACTGGACAAAATCACCTACGGCTGAACATCAGCAAGACCAAAGAGATGGTGATAGATTTTAGGAAGAAGAGGAAGTCGGCTTTCCAACCACTGCGCATTCTTGGAAAGGATGTGGAGGCGGTGGAGGATTATAAGTACCTTGGTGTTACCATCAATTACAGACTGGACTGGAGATCTAACACTGAAGCTGTTTACAAGAAGGGGATGAGCAAACTTTACTTCCTGAGGAAGCTGAGATCCTTCAACGTGTTGCAACAAGATGTTGGAGATCTTTTATCAGTCTGTGGTGACCAGTGTACATTTCTTTGCTGTAGTTTCTCAACAAACTCATCATGAAGGCTGGCTCTGTGATTGGCTGTAAACAGGACACTCTGGAGGCTGTGGTGGAGAGGAGGACACTGAAAAAACTGTTATCCATCATGGATAATCCTCTCCACCCTCTCCAACTCACACTGGTCAAACAGCAGAGCACCTTCTCCAAATGGCTGCTCCAGCTTCGCTGTCATAACAGCAGATATTGGAAATCTTTCCTGCCACAAGCCATCACTTTATACAATAACTCTCTCACCTCTGCCTGACAGAGAGAACTCTTATCTTTCTACTGTTTTGTTGTATATATTATTATTGTTTATTGTTTATAGTATATTTTGCACTGTATATATTTTTTGCAGACCCACTGCTGCTGTGACAAAATAATTTCCCAGTCTGGGATCAATAAAGTAATTCTATTCTATTCTATTCTATTATAGATAGATAGATACTTTATTTATCCCGAGGGAAATTTTGAACATCCAGTTGCTTATACATAGACACACATACACACATATTTCACCCACATAAAAAAAGAACAGATCACTCACAGAAATAAATAGTAAAGGTAAAAAGTAAAAGGAATAAAAGTAAAATAATATAAAATAAAATAAAAAATAATGTGAAGGAGACAGGTCAGGGATATAGTCAGTGCAAACTCTGCTTGTTGTTAAGTATGGGTATGGAAATAACAAGAATAACCAAATGTGGAAATAACAATAATGTGCATAATATAAGGACAAAAGAACACAAAACAGCACAAAAAGTTAGGTTGAAATACAGAGGTAGAAATTGTAAGAAATAAAAGTCAAAAGCTAAAAATAAAAAATAAAAAAATTGTACCCGCCAACAAGGGTAAATGTCATTGTACATGTAAAAGCCACACTCCAGGTTGTGTGCAGGAGGGCTAATATAGCCTGTAAACTGGACAGCATACACAGGGATGTGACATTAGGGGCAGAAAGAGACTCATGCTGAAAAGTCCAGTTCTCTCTTCCCCTTTTGTATGGCATTGAAGAGCGTGATCGCCCTGGGACAAAGGATTTCTTCAGCCTGTCTGTAGTGCATGCAAAAGACAGAAGTCTGTTGCTGTAGATGCTCTTCTGTTTGTTGAAAGCGTTGTGTAGTGGGTGGCGGTCACTGTCCAGGATTTCCAGCATCCTGTTAAGTGTTCTTTTCTCAGCTGTTGCTATGATGCCCTCCAGTTCCATGCCAACAACAGCTGCCAGCTTTTCTTACCAACCTGTCCAGCCGCCCAGTGTCTCTCTTGTTAGTGCTGCCTCCCCAACACACAACAGCATAAAAGAGTACACTGGCAATGACAGAATGGTAAAACATTCGGAGGAGCTTGCTGCAGACATTGAAGGACCACAGCCTCCTCAGGAAGTAAAGTCGACTCTGCCCTTTCTAATAGAGTGCATCTGTACTGGCTGACCAGTCCAGTGTACTCCCAAGTATTTGTATGTGGTGACCACCTCCACCTTGTCTCCTTCAACAGAGACTGGCAGCAAAGGTGGTTTTGTCCTCCTGTAATCCACAACCATTTCCTTTTGTCTTTGAGGTGTTCAGTTGCAGAAGGTTGAGTCTGCACGATTTCACAAAGTCATCCACCAGGCTCCTCTCTTACATTTTGTCTGGCTGAGAGGACCGTGGAGAGGTTAACGTGTTATTGAACCCGCAGTAATGTTATCATTATTATCATTATTAGCTAGGTAACAGTTTGGGGTAATTAACATACCGATACATTACGTTAATGCTGACATATAAACTGCTGATCGCCACATATGATTTAATTTTAATTTTAAAGGCATTGTAATTAAAATGTTTGGTAGATAGTTTTGTTTGTTGTAATTTTCTTTTTTATTATTATTATTACTATTATTATTATTATTATTATTATTATTATTATTATTATTATATCATGAAATTATAATTCTTGCCTCTTAAAACATTCTTAGTGACATGGCAGCCGTGGATTGAGTCAGAACTGCAGACCCAGTTGATGGACGATGTGGTGGACAGAGGAGACTGGACCCCCAAACACCCTGAGTACCGACCCAGATGATGTCCCACTGACACCATCCAGCCCAGCAGCACTGCAGGGACTCCTGCTCAGCCTGTTACTGTACATCATCTGTAACTGTTTTAATATTGTTTTTTAATACTTTGTCAATAGTTGTAAATGTTAAGACCTTAATAATAAAAATATAAATAAAACAATATTTTACTTCATGAATTATATAAAATGAACAATAATGAACAAATAATTTAAAAAGAACTCATACATTAACTAAATAACAACAGAAATAATGTAAGGATTGTCCTCTGAAGCAGAGAAGAGCCTCTCCATCCTCTCTGCAGCCTCATGTCCTACTTCATCCTCCCTCCTCCTCGATCAAGAGAGAAGGTAAACACAAGATCACTTTAACACAGGGATGCAAAGATTTACAAAAAGTGACATCAGGACTGACAAATCGGCTATTTATTATTTATTATTATATATTATTGCATTACTTCCGTCCAGCCGGCGGAATGTTTCGCTCTGTGAACTAATGTTTTTCTGACCTCGGACAGTGATGAAGCTCTCTGTTTGCTACCTAAAACACAATTAAATGTAAAAGATGTTTGTGTTACGTCAACAGACAAAAGAGTTCTAATACAGCAAAAAAATATAATCATCATAAGGATAATCATAAACTTAGCTCTTTATTCCAATGTTTAGCTAGACTTTACAGGGATCACAGCCTGATCTAAATCTGTTCATCTTGGTCCATTTATGTACATGAAGTAAAACCAGTCTATAACATCTCTACAGTCACAATACGATAAAAGATATAAGTCAACCTCTGAACGTCTAATGTTTGACAGTAAAAGGCATCAAGCTGAGCATTACCAACGTATTTTAACTGACATTTTGAGGTTTTAAGGGCCCTCAAAGTGCAACATATCTGGCGTTTGACGCTCAAATGAGTAAAACCCGAGTATAGACCCAATACTTAGATTTAAATGCGAGATCTGCGCCACTTGAGGTCGCCATTATTTATTTATTTATTTCTTCTCTTTGGGCGCGCAATGAATCTTGGGCAATTTGTAGCCGCGAAGGATAGTAGCGGTGTGTCCTCCAGGAAGAGGCAAAAGAAGGAGGCATTTGTGGGGAGCATTTGGAGCACACTTTGAATTGGGACAGGCTTCGCGCAGCTTAGTGACATAATTGCACTTACACAAATACGCACTCCAAGGATGCTGCCCCTGAATTGAGACACAGCCACAGTCAGCACATATTGGATTTGGAGGCATTTTCTCGTCAGGCAGTAACAGATTATAATTATTATAGTAATTATATACACATTTTATTAAACATGCAGGTTGACCCGGTTACATCAGTTACACACCTGTAAAGTTTCTTGACAGCATCGTGCACAGTTGTGACACTATCACGCTGACAAGAGCTGACAGACAGACAGTCTGAAAAAACACCCCATTTCCGCCTACCTGCCCCCCCAGTTCCAGCAACTCTTTCTCAGATGACACCCATCTTCAAACTCAGCCTTCTACATAGCTGCAAACTTTTGAGACTGTGTCTTGCAACATTGTGATGTTATTGTACTGACAAAAATCTGTCCACAGACAGACATATAAACACTAGAAACCACTTCTGTGGCAGTTCTTGCCACAGAAGAGGCTCCATGACCAGATTTAGCTATGATGACACACATAAACAGACTTTAGCAGCTGGTAATGAGGTTAAAGTGCCTGCTAACAACAGACAATTGAGACTGAGGTTAACAGAAAGAAGAATTACGCTTCTGTCTGCCTCTGCTCTCATAAGGAGCACAACTGTTTCATATCTGTTAAAAGCACACATCATTTCGGGGGATGTTGTATATAAAAGAGACACAGATGGATATATTTTATCGCATATACTAATGAAACAGCACATGTAGGCTACAGGATGTAAAATGTCAAATGAGACAAAACCAACAGAGAGACTTAAAGACACTAAGTCAGAGAAATAACACAATCTGCTAAGTTCACACCTTTCTCTTCTTTACAGGATTGAGTTTGTAATTAGCAAAGATTTATGACATGAGCTGTGAAATGAGCCGGCTACAGCAGTAGAAACATGTCTTCAAATAACCAAACCTGCTTTCTGAGACTGATGGAGAAAAAAAAAAGTTGTTTTTTTTTTACATAAATTTAGTGTTGGGGTGGTACAAAACATATTGCAAAGAAAACAATTTTTAAACTTAAGTGTATCCAAATTTTACAACACGTCTGTAGTGGACAACAGCACTTGTTCTCAAATGTGAAACATTTAAAGGCTGAGTATGTACATGGAAAGTTCCACTGGAATATTCCATTACACCAAATACAAAACAAATAGCAAAGGTAGATTTATCTTTTTGTACCCATTACACCTGAACCTTTTGTAATTTCTTTATCAGACGATTGACACTTCATAGTATCATCCTCTGATAGATCTACACCGATCAGGCATAACATTATGACCACTGACAGGTGAAGTGAATAACACTGAGTATCTGTTCATCATTGCACCTGTTAGTGGGTAGGATATTTTAGGCAGCAAGTGAACATGTTGTCCTCAAAGTTGATGATGTGTTAGAAGCAGGAAAAATGGGCAAGCATAAGGATTTTAGTACGTTTGACAAGGGCCAAATTGTGATGGCTAGATGACTCATCAAACAAAAGCACACCTTCAGGGTTCTCGTGGAGTCCATGCCTGGATGGGTCAGGGCTGTTTTGGCAGCAAAAGGGGGACCAACACAATATTAGGCAGGTGGATGAATGTTATGCCTGTTTGGTGTATGTCTGAATCTCACTGAATGATTCGATTAGGAATCCTTTCTGCCTCCGTCATAGAGCTGTCTACTGAACAAATGTGAAAGAAACATAAGTACAAAGTCCTGACGTCCAGTACAGAGGACATTTATAAATTAGCTGTTTTCCAAATGAAAATAAATAAGCTCAGCTCTGAAAACTCACTCAAATATTCCTGAGATGTTTACTTACTTAAAACAATTGAATAATAACATTTTTTTTTCAATTATGAATGTCATCAATATCATCTTTTTTCCATAAAATGTGCTTTTTGGGACGGCAGCCATTTTGAAAAGACATGCACAGGCAAGTTGGCAAGGCCAAACCCCCCCCGAATGTGGTGTCATTGTAAAGCTCCTCTTTAAGGAACAACAGGACCTAATAGAGTGACATGTATAGTATGAGAGATATTAGCAAAAATGTAATGTCCACTACAGAGGACAAAAATGAATTGCTGGGTCTCAGGAGGTTAAAGGAGCACTCTGTGGTTTTGGTAAAACATGTTAATGAGAAGAGAAAGATCCTCAATGGCTGTTTTTTTCTGCTTAAACAAACTGAATAATCAAACTCTCTTTGTTTTCATGACTGAAGAAACAAACTGACCTTAAAGAACAACTTAATTTAAACTGTTTAACTTTGTTTATATGTGGTGAACACAGTGTTCTGGGACCTTAATTGCCTCAGAGAACAGCTTGTTTATTCACTTATGGAAAAAATACTTATTTTGTTTGTGAGTTTGTATTATCACCCCACAATTTTTTTTCAAAACTACATAGTTGTGTGCCTTGTGTTATTCTTTAACTTGTGGACCTGGCTCTCAAAAAGTCTGAAAAAAGGCTGACTGACAAAATTAAGGTGTCTCTATTAAAAAACGTTACTGATGTTGAAGAGAAACATTCGGCCACATTGAGCCATCATTCTGTGTACATACATGCATGCATCAGTCCTGAATAACATGTCACTGATCACATTCTCTGAATCTTTTCAGCCAAAATATGAAAAAGAACCATTACATTGGTAGCCTTCTTTGTGTTGGTGCAACAAACGGTGTGTTTGGTATTTTCATGACATGACTCCTTCTTCACAGAGCTGGTAGAGTGTCATTATGATATACATATAACTGTAACTACTTACTATTGAGGTATGCATGATCATAATACATGAAGCACAACAACAACAACTGATGGGAGTGAAATATCCTGAAGATAGGAAGGATACTGCATACTACTAGCCCAACACACTATGGGCTCTATCTTAACGATCTGAAACGCAAGTATCAAACGCAAAACGCAAGTAGCTTTGTGGGCGAATCTCAGGCGCTGTTGCTATTATGCTGGCGGGATAAATGACTCTTGCGCCCAACGCAAATCTAAAATGGGTTGGTCTGAAGTAGCTACGTTAGTCATAGGTGTGGTTTGGGCGTAACGTGCAATAAACCAATCAGAGCGTCATCTCACATTCTCGTTAAAAGCAGGCGCGCTTGTTCCATGGCGGATTGCCATTATAATGGCGAATTTGCCAGGCGCACGCCAGGAGCGGTTCACAGCCGAGGAAACCGACGTTCTCGTCAGGGCTGTAAAAGACCGAGAAGAGGCCTTGTATGGGGATGGGAGAAATCCATCCAAATTAGCTTTGGTTAAACGGGCGTGGGAGGAAATTGCCACAATTGTTTCTACGGCTGGCATCCCCATGACATCGCACCGGGCCTCGGGAGCAGTGCGCAGGGGCCGAGCAGTGCGCAACGGCCAGCTGATGAGGGAGCAGCGCAAACACCAAGGTGCAGAGGATCCAGACCCACTACACGCCGTGGCAACACTGTCAGACCGGACCGCACTGCCTGGGATGCGGCAAGGTATTAATGCCCGTCTTGACCGGGTGTTGATGTTGCTGCTGCCTCTCAGACGCATCACCTCAAGTCTCCAAACGCACCACCTGCTCCTGTTGTGCCCCTTCCTCCTCCTCCCCCAACTCCATCTCCGTCCACCTGCTCCACTAGGAGCACATCGCACATTGCCATTGAGGAAGAAAATACACATCTTGAAGTGACGTCTGGAGAGAGCCCTTTGACTACCAGACCTAAATGGTGATTTCTATCTGTCTCCTGCACCCTGCGGATATACATTTGCATAACACCAGTTAATAAAGAGACGCCTGGAACTGGTTTGATCACTATGTTAAATGCGTGCCCCCATACCTCCCCCCACCCCCCGCTGTTCACTCCCTCCAAAGAGCAGACCCCTCCCTTTTGGCATTCCCTTTTGTTGATTGAATCTGCCATTCTTTGTTCTGACTGTATAAAATGTGACTGTTGTCATTTGCTCTGGGTCGACTCACCGGCTTGGACCTGCTCTGTGCCTGTCGGTTCACCAGTTTACTGGTATTCTTTGAATAAACACATCACCACAGCAAACTGCTCAACAGGACTTGAATGATTTTCTTCAACAATTTGGTGTCATGACCCGGATGGCAACAAACCTTCTACAGATACTCCTTCTTCCAGACCAAGGACATGCCAGTGACCTGAAAACCAAATTGCAGAGGTAAAAGGTCCTTTTGAAAACCGAATTCCTGTTACTGTGCATTGTTGGAGGTCTGTCGAGGAGGGAATCCTAAGGAAGGGTGACGCCATCCGACATTCAAGTAAGTTTGCTGTGTGTTTTGTGGGAATTTTTTTTGGTGTTGTATGGTTTCGAAACCAATGTTATTGGGACGTTAGTTTTTAGATGTATAGGAATGCTTGTTTTCATAGTTTTTGATTAGTTGTGGAATTGCTTGTATTTTCGTAGTCTTATGAAGATTCGCTCTCATAAAGGCCAAGCATCTAGGGGTTAACATCCTACTTAACATCAAATATGCACGATAGAAAAGATCAGGTTTATTGTCCTGTGATTCTGTTGTTTTATTGGAAAAGATCAGGTTTATTGTCCTGTGATTCTGTTGTTTTAATGGAAAAGATCAGGTTTATTGTCCTGTGATTCTGTTGTTTTAATGGAATAGATCAGGTTTATTGTCCTGTGATTCTTTTGGTTTGAAAGATCCTGTGATTCTGTGGTTTTAGATAGAAAAGACCAGGTCTAAACATTGTTTTGTTTTGTCTGTTATGTTGCAAACGATCAGGTCTAGAATTCCTGTGATTGTATTTGCTCTGATAGAAAATCAGTGGCGAAAACCCCTGTGATTCTGTGTTTCTGATGGAAAATCAGTGGCGAAAACCCCTGTGATTCTGTTCTAACAGAAAAGATCAGTGTCGAAAATTCCTGTGATTCTATTGGTCTCATAGAAAAGACCAGTGTCGAATTTCTGTGATTCTGTTGGTCTAATAGAAAAGATCAGTGTTGAAATTCCTGTGGTTTTGTTTTGTTTTTTGTTTAAATGATCACAGGGATCTTCCAAGGAAAATGGGAAGTTGTTTCAGTAGAAGGTCTGAGAGAGATTTACTGGTCCTGTGAAGTACATGCATGATAATTATGGTGACGCTAGCTTGTGTTTGTTGTTTGTTTGTTTGTCATGTGTTGCAACATTTGTTTAAATTGGGTTAAGTAAAATTCTAAGATTGGAAAATATGAGAGAGAAATTGAGTACTCTCCCAGATAAGATAAAATAAGCATTTCTCCTCCCTCAAAATTTAGATGGATGAAAGTAGCTGCTGTTATGCAAAATCTAAAATAGTTTCTCTTACAGATCAAAATGAAAAGCTAGTAGCTCAATTAGAAGAAGAAGAAGAAGAAGAAGAAGAAGAAGAAGAAAAAATAAAAAATAAAAACACAACGCAGACTAAGATTATGCCGGACAGTCAAATGGACATGTCCTGTAGAAACACTAAAACAAAGAAATACGATCAAAATAAAAAGCCTTTATCCTGTAAGAGAGATAAAAGAATCCAGTGTTGATAACACTGGTGATGACTGGGTTTTTGAATACCGAAGACCTGAGAAAAATACTCAAGTAGAAGAACTAGGGTGGGTTCCAACAAAGAAAAAAATTGAAAACCAAAGAAAACAAACCCAACAAAATTAGCTCGACATCTTACAATGGAAAAAGATGTCGTCTACAAACCTTGGAGCCGAAGGGAGCTAAAAGCAATAGTCAGACGTTTTCCCAAAGATGTAATGACAAATAAACAAAAATGGTTAGAAGAATGGAATTTGGTGTGCATGATATACAGTCCTCATAAGCCCGCTATGATGCAATTGTTAAAACTGACTTTCCCATCTGATTTGAAAGACAAAGTGCTCAATGCTTGTGAAATCCCCCACGATCCTACAGAGTTTGCCATAATGACACCAGAGGAAGCTAAGACATGTTACAGTGTCATAGATTTAGCAGTTAAATGGGAGGTAATGCAACAAATTGATTTTACTCCTCTTACAAAAATTAGACAAGGAAAAGATGACAGTCCTTGGGAGCTGTATGTAAAAATGATGACAACTGCAAAGGACAATTGTGGTCTGTCACCAAGTCAAATTGTCCGATTTTCAAATAGTTACATGCAACATTTGTTTATGAATAGTCTTCAACCAAAAATTAGGACAAAGGTACAATTGACAGTTGGATGGTCAAGAAAACCATTAACTGAATTGTTAGAAATAGCACAACACCACTGGGATTGGGATAACACAGAAGAAAGAATATGTAGAATGCATGAAATGCTAATGGTTTCTGAAGTGTCTCACTACACAGGCGGAACATCCAGAGGAGAACGCAGTGGCAGAGGAAGCTTCCAAAAAAGAGAGGGGGTGCCAAAGACACTGGCCCACACACCACGAGCAAAGTCACAGGTCACCTTTCTCTAACCAGAGAATTGCTTCTTTTGTGGTGAACCAGGTCATTGGGTAAGAAACTGCCCAAACAAAACAGCCCCACATACCCTGCCAAGGCACCTCCATCAAGTAACCAAAATAGAAGACCCTCTACTAATTAAATTAGCAAAACAACTAATTAATGATCAGTGTGAATTAACATAATTCTTGATAAACACAGGAGCTTCTCCTTTTCCCCAGTAAAACCAACTATATCTTCACGTTTTAAAGCATCTAAAGAAAATAGTTAGAGCTGTGGGAGTTGGAAGTATTTCTATTTGTCTACCTGTATTTAAGACTACTCCAGTATCTATAGATCCTTTCACTGAAAGCACGTCCAGTTTAACTGCTTTCTTCTTCCTTTTCATCAGATACCACACCCGTGAATCTGTTAGGACGAGATTTGTTATGCAAAATAAATGGCACCATCTTTTGCAGACCTGACGACATCTATTTAGAGACTAATGAACATAACAAAACAACTGTGTCAGCTGCCCTGATAGATCAAATTCAACCCCTAGGTGAAAAGAAAGGGAAAGTCCATGATAGAGTTGTGTCTAGTGTGCCCCGTCACTGTGGGCCTCTTCATTTAATGACACTGGTTTGATTGAAACAGCTGAACAGCATACCTTATGCTAAAACAGAATGCCCCTTGCCAAGAATCTCGCAGTATCTCCCCTCTCAAGGAAAGAGTGTGGGCAATTGTCCCTATAATTCTATCTCTGTTAAACCAATGGATAACAATGTCATGTAACAGTCCATGTAATACTCCTATTCTTCCTTAGAAAAAAATTAATAAATATATATATATATATATATATATATATATATATATATATATATATATATATATACTGTATAAATATATTAGGGCTGTCAAACGATAAATTTTTTTAATCACGATTAATCGCATTTTGTCCATAGTTAAAGCGCGATTAATCGCAAACTAATCGCAATTTTTTTGGCACATTTTTTTCTGTTCTAAATGTACCTTAATGTCTTTTTTCATGTTCTTAATACTTTTAACAACATAAGAAAGGGCAAATATGCTTGCATTATGAAAATGTTTATTCAACACTTCAAATCATGCAGGACAATAAATCCAGGGTTGTCTGCTTTTGCGAGGGGGGGCGACGGGCTCTCTGCATTTGCCATGTGTTTGGCTTGCAAGTGATATTTGAGACTCAATGTACTTCGATGGTAACTCATTTCATGTCGACAGTACGTGCAGATAACTTTTGTCCTATCGACCGAACCATCTGGCAATGTTTCGAAAGTAGTTTGCCGTTGATACCGTAAATTACCAAATAGCATCCGGGTTTCAATTAACCGCAGGGTCCCTTTAAACGCTGGGTGCAGATGTATATTTTGGTAAATAACCGCCACTGACACTGTACGTTTTTCTTTTCTAGACGTTTCTCTGTCGACCCCAAGAGAGTGAGAGATACTGAGCTTCAGCGTCTGTCCGAGGAGGACAGCAGCAGGGCCAGGCAGCCTGCTGGAAGAAGGAAGAAGGCTAGCGAGGAGCCTGAGATAAACATGCGGGGATGAGTTATCAGCAAACGGGCATGCTACGAGAGAGTGTTCCGCAAAATGATCAGGGCAATGGCGAAACAAATGTACGCCACCGTGAGTGACAGCAGAGATGAGGAGTTTGCAGCGAGTGCTGGTTGGCTGAATCGTTTCCTCCGCCACAACAACTTCACTTACAGAAGGATGCCAGAGAATTCACAGAGAAGCTGGAGAAGTTTGTGTCATTTTCATCCCGAATTATTGAGAGGAAGGAATTAGACACCTGTCCCAAATTGCCGCCTCGGTCTGTTAAGTGATTGAAACAGCCGTAAATCATACAACGTGCGTTTTTTTGTTTTTTTTTTATACCGAGTGTTAATCGCGTGTTAAAAAAATTAACGCCGTTAAGAGGATGTTGCGTTAACGAGTTATTAACACGTTAACTTTGACAGCCCTAATACATATATATATATATATATATATATATATATATATATATATATATATATATATGTATATATATTTTCCTTTAGTTCCAAATCCTACAATCGTATTGTCTTCAATATCAGCCACTTTGACTCATTTTATGATATTTTACCTGTGCAGTGCATTTTTCTCTGTTCCCCACATAGCCAGAGTCTGAAGTTTGCATTCAGCCTCTCCCTCTGCTGTTGCATGTGAGACTGACACAGTTATTTTTCTCAAGGCGTTAGGAGTGAAGGGTCACTAAAGAAAGTTCAATTCAGAGTCAGATGTACTTGGGACACACATTATCCGGTTCTACAAGAGTCCTTACTCCGTACAGGATAAAAGCAATAGTGGAAATGCCAAAACCCACAAATGTGTCACAGATGAAGACATTTTAGGAGTGACAGATTATTGTAGACATGGATAATGGACTTTGCTTGTAGAGAATATGGAGTGCCATGCGCAGGGTATGCAATTTGTGATAATTTTTCAATAATTGATAGCGCTGCCCTGCCACCCTCAAGTTCCGCCCACGTAGCTGAGTTGTTCCACTGAAGAGACCATGTCATCTTGCAAAAGATAAAATTGTCGCCATTTACACAGACTCCAAACATGCTTTTGGATGTTTACATGATTTCCTTCATCTATTTGCTGTTGTTAATTGAGAAGCTTACACCAAATCCTAGACGATGGTTCAAGAGGCAGTGCTCTAGCTGATCATGGAGCCAAAAGTAGCTGCAAAACTTGACATTCCTGTCCTTGTAAATCTCTGTCCTCCCTACCCGCTAACAATCTTGCTTCTTATAAAGACGTGATCCTGCGATGTGAAGGAGCATAAATTGTGGCTTTCCCATGTTTGTAAAAATTTAAATAATGTGTGGGTCCACATTGACGGCCACGTTGTGGCACCAGCTTCCTTGTACTTGGAAATGTAATGGATATGATAATATTCTTTTATGTATAGAGACGTTCTCCAACCAGTCCGAAGCCTGGGCCTACAAGAAGGCTGATTCGGACAATATTGTTGTATGTATAGACACGTTGTCCAAACCGGGCTGAAGCCTGGGCCTGTAAGAAGGCTGATTTTGTCTCTTTAGCGAAATGCTTGCCAAGCAACAAGGATGAAGAAGATGAACCTCCATGCCATGAATGAGTCTATGCAAACACTGTGCTCTGCCTTAAACCTCTGCTATTCAGCTACTCCACAGACAAGTAAAAACTGTCCAGGCACCTCCTAGCAGCCAGCAGTGCTATAACCAGGAGATTGGGTCTGCATCAGAGAGGTCCAGAGGAAAAACGCCCCGCTGGTTGAAAACACGACACGTCCTGCTTACCACCAACACAGCAATCAAGTGTGAGGGTCGTTCTACTTGGATCCACGCATCACACTGTAAGAGGACACCTCCACCATGCGGAAGAAATCAGCATGGTCCCTCTACATCCAGTGGACCATCTTCCTCATCGCCTACTGAGCCATAAAGTGTTGGCCACACCCCTGGGAAAGACCTTCCCCCCTGAAGGACGACGCTGGCATCGGAGGCCCGGAAGAAGAGGTACGACAGCTTCGAGAGGAGCAGAGGAGCAACGCTGGCATTGGAGGCCCAGAAGAAAAGGTACGACAGCTTCGAGAGGAGCAGAGGAGCAACGCTGACAACGGAGGTCCAGAAGAAGCTGTAGAACCCCCACCAGCACATCCACAGAGCACAGAGAGCAACAGACATCACAAACAGGGCCTTTCCGGGTAATAAAAAGGAAAGCCCCTAAATGGATATGAACCACAGTCATCAAACACATTTCTCCAATTGGCAAAAATATTTGCCGATAATAGTCCAAACCCCAGAGACTGTGTGTGGCTTCATACCCCACAGCACAAAAGAAGGACTCCCCTAGATGGCTCTGCCTGCTTCATTCTGTGACAATTGTCACATACTTCACTTTAATTCCACCAAGGAGCGCTGTACATGTCACAAAATAGACCAGTATACTGCAATGAACTTCACACAAATTGTTATTCCTGTGACACTCCTAACCCTCTCACCCTCACACTGGTTCCAAAGACAATGGAATGGTGTGTTGAAGGAAATGGGAACATTGACATTGGAACTTCTAAATATGATATCATACATGCTTCACCACAGCAAGCAATCAATGAGTCCAAAGGAAAGGTTCTTCTGCTCCAGACTTTATTGAGAATTATAACCACCTTGCTTCAGTGATGAATCATTGTTCCATACCTTTACCCAAGGGTGTGGTACTGGATTTGTGGCACAAAGGCCTATGAATACTTACCAAGAGGATGGTCTGGAGTATGTGGTCTGGGTCATGTGATACCAGCTATGAGAGTCATTACTGTGCCACCAGAGATTCACATGGTGAAAAGAGACTTAAATACACATGCACAAACCCCATGGACAAGATTTTTTGGTGCTCTCATTCCAAGTTATGGGGTCATGACATCCTTTGACCAAATAAAAGCCCTCTCCCATGCTGTAGAAGATCTTGCAAACTCCACTGCAAAAGACAGGTCCATGATCTCACAAGAAATGACTGCAGTAAGAATGATGATGTTACAAAATCAAGCTGCACTGGACTACTTATTGGCCTCTCGAGGAGGAACTTGTGCTGTAATTGGAACTGAATGTTGAATGTTGAATATTGCTGAATGTACATTCCTACCTGACCACAATGCCACATTACAAGAAATAAGTATCCATATGCATAATATTGCCAAGACATTTTCTTAACCCTGTTACCCCTGGTTTGATTGACTGGATTAAGGAAGAACTAGGGTCTTTTGGTTATTTAATTTTTGAACTTGTGTTCAGATTTGGAACTTTGACAGTTATTATTCTTCATGTACTCCACCGTGACCCAACTTGCTCCACCAATAGAGGTAGAAAATCCTGGTTTTCTGTTTAAAATACAAGTTAACTGTGAATGACCTTGTGTGTATTTAAAAAAAAAAAAAAAAAAGGGGTGGATTGAGGAAGAAAATACACATCTTGAGGTGACGTTTGCAGAGAGCCCTTTGACTACCAGACCTAAATGGTGATTTCTATCTGTCTCCTGCACCCTGCGCATACACATTTGCATAACACCAGTTAATCAAGAGACGTCTGGACCTGGTTTGATCACTATGTTAAATGTGTGCCCCCATACCTCCCCCCACCCCCCGCTGTTCACTCCCTCCAAAGAGCAGACCCCTCCCTTTTGGCATTCCCTTGTGTTTACCTGTTGATTGAATCTGCCATTCTTTGTTCTGACCAGGCGCGTCGTTAGACCTGGGCATTCGGGGCTATAGCCCCGGATGTTTTGAGAATAGCCCCGGATCTCTGTGCCTTAAAAAAAATAAAATAGAATAAAATATAATTGCCTAATGGTGAAAGGTTTTTGTGTGGTTGCATGTCGAACGGCCAGCAGCCACAAATGCAACATTGTCGCCAGCGCAAATTGCGCAGAAGCTGGCCTGGCTTTCCTCATGGCATATATGGGCAGCGTCAGAATAATTTGTACCAAATTCAACATCAGTGTTATTCTTCCCCCCTACTGTTTAGTGCCATTGCAGCGTTTATAGCAGGGATGGAAATTAAACCCGCCAAACACGGGTGAATTTTTGTGCTGGCAGGTGAATTGAATCAATTTACCAGATTATTCCAGTCAGATCTGATCCAATTTGATCGATATCTTGGTTAAGGTATAACAGCGCGCTTTCCACTACCCTAGAGTTAGATCGGGTCAAATTATAGCCTACGTTTCTGATTGGACCAAAGTGTCAGTTGGACTTCAGAAGGGTCGGAATTCAACATTATTAGAACGGCCGTAAGCGGTCATTTGGACCACTGGATTTAAACCCTATGTCTCATGTAAATACCCAACTGAGTGATGAATGCATTCATTGTGTCATGATATTTTTTTAAAAAAAAAACGAAATAACAACAAAGTGTACATTTTAACAAGTTTAATTATACATTTATCGATATCGTAGTAAACCGTAATTGTTGCTATTTACACAAGATTTTAATAGAGAAAACTCAGAACAAGAAAATTAACAATTAAAAGTAACTTATTTGATTATGAAACATTTGATTTTAACACTTAATATTTCATAAAATAAATACTAATGATCGAAAAAGCTGAAAACAAGCTGATGTAAAACAAAACCAAATAGAGCTGTTTCGATCACTGGTCACAGTCAGATGACCTCCGCTCTCCTCACAGTTACCACACACGGGCTTGTGGCATTTCAAGTGTCCAACATTTGGTTCCGTTTGCAGCTCTTTCGGACCGGCACTGCCTCCGTCTCCGTGTCTGTGTCTGCTGCGGTGGTTGTTTCCCCTGCTGCTACTTTGTGCCGACTGTCGCGGCCTCTTTTCCCTCCATATATTCTGCCCTCAGCTCCTCTGCCAGCTGCTGCAGGACTTTCCTCCGGGCTCTCCTGCTGCTGGTGCTCCTTGAATAAGATGCGGGCATTGATCCCAGCCAGGTCGAGGATGATGCCACTGGCCGTATTCGCTGACACAGACACGGAGGCAGTGCCGGTCCGAAAGAGCTGCAAACGGAACCAAACATCGGACACTTTGCGAAGAGAGCGGAGGTAATCTGTGTAGACTGTGACCAGTGATCGAAACGGCTCTATTTGGTTTTGTATTCAAGCAGCTCGTTTCCAGCTTTTTCGATTATTGTTATTATTGTTTTATTCTATTAATTAAGTGTTAAAATAAAATGTTTCATAGTCAAATAAGTTACTTTTAATTGTCAATTTTCTTGTTCTGAGTTTTCTCTATTAAAATTTTGTGTAAATATGCAATAATTACGGTTTAGTGCGGTGATGTGAATATTGATAAATGTATAATTAAACTTGTTAACATGTTCATTTTGGTGTTATTTTGTTTTTAAAAAAAATATCATGACACAATGAATGCATTCATCACTCAGTTGGGTATTTACATGACAGATTATTGAGGTTAAATCCAGCGGTCCAAATGACCGCTTACGGCCGTAGTTTTGAATTCTGGCCCTTCTGAAGTCCAGCTGACACTTTGGTCACAGGGGATCCGTTGTGTGACAGCGGAGAGTCAACAGCTGGATTTTGCACCCACGGTCAGTAGTATTAGTAGGTGTACAGGTAAACAACAACCACACCGACCATTATTCATTGTATTATTACATTTGTGGGAAGTTATTACAATAAAGATTTTCACGTCCCCACAAATGAATCATTGCAAACGTAATAGTTATTACATGTGTATAGGAAATGGCATGTTACGTTTGTAGTAGGCAGCGGCTCTTACGTTTGTGGAAAATGTACATTTGTGGTTTTATTACATTAAATGCTGCAGATTTTTACAACGTGTGGGTTTATTAACGATGTTAAATGACGATGTTTGTCTCTTAATACCCTATAGCCTCCAGTAGGCCTGATGCAGATAGACAATGAAGCCAAGAAATTATAATAGGGAATGTTCTACCTGCTCTTACAGCCTATGCACACAGCGCATCTTATTATAGGCTATAATATCTTTAACGTAAACATTACTCAGTAGGCCTAGTGAGGGAAAATTAGCTTTATTTGTGATTAAAATATGACGATGAGGATCCAACGATTTGCCTTCCTTTCCTTTTCAAACTATGTTGAAATTGCATCTTTAAACAGCTCAATTTTCAAAATTTTCGAAATTTCCCCGGACCCGTTAAAAAAAAAGACTTTATCTGCGCAGTGATGCCGGTATATCTGACCACTTTTTTCAGTAACGAGTAATCGAGCACGTCAATATTTACAAACCAGTAATCAGTAATAAGATTAAAGTTAGGCTACTTATCATTAGTTTTGTCATTTTCCTTAGTAAAAATATTTATTTCTGCTTTCTTCTTGTCTGGGGAATGATGTCACGTGTACCACAAGTCACGTTTTCAGCACGAGCACAACTCACGTGTAAGACCATGCAGCGACACAAACACAGACAACAGTGGAGGGAGGAGAGAGATGCGCGTTTTCTGGAATTACAGTCATTATATTGAGTTCCTGTCAGCTAAAGATGACAATATTAAGGTTTGTTGTTCACTCTGTGCTAGCGACAAAGTACTATCAAGCTTTGAAGGAGTTTAAAGGAGTCATCAGTAATCAGATTACTTTTTCAAGGTAACTGCGGGGCTCAAGCCCCGGATGTTTTGCACTCCTAGCCACGCCCCTGGTAAACATATATATTTCTGCTTTCTTCTTGTCTCGGGGAGTGATGTCACGTGTGCCACAAGTCAGTTTTCAGCATGGGCACAACTAACGTGTCAGACCACGCAGCGACACAAACACAGACAACAATGGAGGGAGGAGAGAGATGCGAGTTTTCTAGCTGGAAATACAGTCATTATTGTGAGTTCCTGTCAGCTAAAGATGAGAATATTAAGGTTTGTTGTTCACTCTGTGCTGGCGACAAAGTACTATCAAGCTTTGAAGGAGTTTAAAGGAGTCATCAGTAATCAGATTACTTTTTCAAGGTAACTGCAGGGCTAAAGCCCCGGATGTTTTGCACTCCTCGCGACGCCCCTGGTTCTGACTGTATAAAATGTGACTGTTTTTAATTTGCTCCGGGTTGACTCACCGGCTTGGACCCGCTCTGTGCCTGTCGGTTCACCAGCTTACCGGTATTCTTTGAATAAACACATCACCACAGCAAACTGCTCAACAGGACTTGAATGATTTTGTTCAACACACTCCCGGACCCTCACGGCTACGGCGGGTGCGTTGCATATCAGAGGGAAAAATAATTAGTTCTTCTGTTTATTTAAATCTTTTCAACTTTTTTTGTATGGTTTGCAAAAACGGGAACTGCTTCCTTGTAGATGAGAGAAGCAAAGTGTATGCACGTTGAGCACACGCTACATTATGGCCAAGCCTGCGCCCTTAAAATAGCATCTGAATAAGCGCCACTGACTTTAGACTAGGTTTTTCCTGGTCTGTTGCGGAATTGTTTTCTGAAACAGCAAAATAGCACCAGTAAACGTTTGCGCCGGAACACGCCTCCTCTTTTCGCTAACCCGCCCCTGGGAGCGCAAGGTCATTCCCTAATTTAAGGACGTGCGTCTGTGGAGGGAAAATTCCAATGTGTGCCGAATGCAAAATAGGAATTACACTAGCACCAGTGTACAAAGTCAATTGCGCTTAGTGCAAGATAGAGCCCTATAACAGCTCACACTAAGATTTAATTGAGGAGAAACAGATAGTGACAGATGCAGAGAATCAGCAGTCATTAGGTTCAGTAACACATACAGGTGGAGAGACGCAAAGAAAAATAGAGAATGCTAGAATAATAATGAGGCAAAGAGAATCGGTCAGAATTAGACAAACTTGCATGATTGGCAGAGAGAAATAGGTTGGAGAAAGTATGAGAGACAAAGAGAGAAATGGGTTAGAAAGAGTTTCAGTCCCTCCGAGAAACAGTAAGTGAAAATGAAATGCTAATATTTAAAAGAGGAAAAGTGATCGGTCCCACCTGGGCCTGGGCTGTAATAGGCCACTGCATAATGCATGTAACCCAATGAGCACGCAGTGAGGGCCTTTAAGTCCTCTGCTCTGTCGGTATCTATTGGAGTCGAGCTCACTGGCTATCCCTCTGTTGACACTGTGGGCTTAATTATCACACTAGAGGATGGTGAGTGGAAAGCTCTGCTTTGCTTGCTCTTTCACAGCATTATGCTGCTGGAGGCCGGTGATTTCCAACCACTCCCCCCCTTGGGGATCTCAGCGAGGCACTCACGATAAAGAGACACAATGCTGCAGGGCTGAGCATCTCTTAATCCACACTTCAAGCTGCATGATATGTTGCATTTGTGATGTTGAGTGGCATAATCTAACCCAGTTCAAATACCCTGTTTCAACAAAATGTACACACTGTGGAGGGACAGAATCCACTTCAGAAGTTTCTTTTTCAAATTGTAGCTTGACATATTGATTTTGTGAGTTGGCCTATTATCTATGGAAATCAGTAGGGGTGGGAATCTTTTGGCACCTTATGATTCAATTCGATTCTGAGGTCAACGACTCGATTCTAAACCAATTATCGATGCATCTTGATGCAACAATTTTTTTATGTACATTTCCATGCATGATTTATACTACTAATAATAATAACAATAACAATAATAACAATAACCATCGTCATCATCGTCATCATAATCATAATCATAATAATCAAATCTGATTTTGCTAATCACTTCCTACTTCTGTGGTGATCATTAAAGAAAACCAACAGATTAATTAACGTTAATTGATATTCAATTATTTTAATATTTTATTAAAGAAAAGGCTTTTCTTTGTCACAAATAGATTTGACTTGAACACAGAATCCTCCTGTTACAGGCAATGAGCATATCCCTGAGAGTAAAACAGTATACTGTAGCCTATGTACAAATAAAAAGCTTTCAATGTTATAATCAATGCAACTTGCATTTCAACTCACAACCTAACCCTATGGAACTATGTATCAGCTTTCATACTAAACACATGGCTACTTTTGGTCATTGATAGTAAAAAAATAAACAGATTAATTTTTCTTCTCTATGTGTCGTGTTGTCCTTGGGTCTTTTTGACCCGACTTCAAAAGTTAATTTGTCATAACTTTGGTTTTCTTCCGTATAATTGCCTGGATGATTACATGGATGATCCCTGACTATGCTCTTTGCAAGTAAAATTAATCATGCCTTTTTTTCTTTTATTATGTGTGTTTTATCAAAAATTATGGTCTGTGGTCTTCCCAGGTGAATTTGACCAGGCCACATTTAGTGGTGCAATGGGTCACATTATTACCCTTTCCAGCACAATGAACATAAACACACTCCCACACACACACATACAATGACCTCTAATACTCACTGACACTCAGTGACACACACACACACACACACACACACACACACACACACACACACACACACTCACACACACACAAATCTTCAAAGCTACAGATGTGTAAACCTGATTTCATTGCAACTTCTGATCAACCTACATGGGGCTACACACGGATACACAAACACGCGCACATATACACACGCAGACACACACACACACGCGTGCACACACCCACAACTTCAAAGCTACAGATGTGTAAACCTGATGTCATCGCAACTTTTGATCTACCTACATGGGGCTACACACACACACAAACACACACACATAAACACACACACACACACACACACACACACTCACACATGCACCCAATGACCTCTAACTCTCACTCACTCACACGCTCACACGCTCACACACATACACACACACACACACAACTACAAAGCTAAAGATGTGTAAACCTGATCAACCTACATGAGGGGCCGTCAGGGACATTATTCAGAATTACCTCTCACACACACATGTGAAATGCTCTAACATAAACAACTGAAAAAATAATCACTTTTTTCAGTAGTGTGTGTGAGAGCGTTTCAGTAGTGTGTGTGAGAGCGTCTCAGTAGTGTGTTTGAGAGCATTTCAGTAGTGTGTGCAAGAGCGTTTCAGTAGTGTGTATAAGAGCGTTTCAGTAGAGTGTGTGAGAGCGTTTCAGTAGTGTGTGTGAGAGCTTTTCAGTAGTGTGTATGAGAGCATTTCAGTAGTATGTATAAGAGCGTTTCAGTAGTGTGTGTGCGAGAGCGTTTCAGTAGTGTGTGTGAGAGCGTTTCAGTAGTGTGTGAGAGCATTTCAGTAGTGTGTGAGAGCGTTTCAGTAGTGTGTGTGAGAGCGTTTCAGTAGTGTGTATAAGAGCGTTTCAGTAGTGTATATGAGAGCGCTTCAGTAGTGTGTATAAGAGCGTTTCAGTAGTGTGTGTGAGAGCGTTTCAGTAGTGTGTATGAGAGCGTTTCAGTAGTGTGTATGAGAGCGTTTCAGTAGTGTGTGTGAGTGTATATAACAGCATTTCACTTGTATGTGTGAGAGCGTTTCAGTAGTGTGTGTGAGTGAATATTTTTTCAGTTTTTTATGTGAGAGCATTTCACATGTGTGTGTGAGAGGCAATTCTGAATAATGTCCCTGACGGCCCCTCATAAACCTACATGGGGCTGAACACACACATACATGCACAATGACCCCTAACACTCACTCACTCACGCTCACACACACACACACACACACTCACACGCTCACACACACACGCACAATGGCCTCTAACACTCACTCACACACACACACACACACACACACACAACTACAAAGCTACAGATGTGTAAACCTGATTTCATCACAACCTCTGATCTACCTACATGGAGTTACACACACGCACACACACAAACAAACACAATGACCTCTAATACCCACTCACTTACAAGCTCACACATGCACACATATTTTCTAAATGATTGCCACAGCCCATATAGAACCACAGACAGCTATTATTTTATCAGTTTTAGCAGTGAAACTGCAGCTCTCCGACAATATACTGCAAAACCAGATTGTCCAGCTGTGGCTGGGAGATGAAGACAGCGGAGCCGCTACTTTACGCCATTAATGTGTTTTGGCTCACTGTTGCCATGTCTTTTGATTTTTTATTCACTTGCACATACCTTGAAAGGCTCGCCAGGTGCTTTAGTTCAATGTGCCGTTTCAGGTTTGTTGTTGTTGATGTACTGAGTTGCTTCTTGAAACCTGGCGGGCAAAGTTTACACCAAAAGGTCAGATTTTTTCCGCCTGGATCATCACTGACTTTTTCATAAAATGGTTTTAAGTAATCATACGAAGATGCCGTATTAATGGTGGAGGCAGAGTCTGAGGTAGTGCTGCTGCCTTCATTTGTTTTTGCCTCCATGCTTAGCAATTGTTGATGACGCATGCGGCGGTGCGACTCTGTGGTGGCTGGTGTTGCCTGTGTTCTGTCCATTCAGGACGAATTAATCTGTGTTCGTTTGGTAATGCCTCACTGCATGTTTAGTATGCAGCTGTTTCTGTCTGAAATAGTTAAGTTTCGTTTTGATCGAAAGTAAAGCGATTTGCATGCACAAACCTCTCGTCCAGCATCCTTTTTATAAACAACAGCCAGATTGGGTGTTTTTCCGCTATATATTAGCTTGTTGACGGTGTGTTTTAACCAGTTTTCGCCTGGAAGACTCGACCGAAATCTGGCACTGTCTTGAACGAAGTTAAACTGTGAGAGCGCGCCGTTCACAAACTCCAGAATGAACGCGTTCACAATAACGTTCATCAGGCAGAATACAGTACGTTCAGTTCACGTTCGCCCAAAATATGAACGATTTCATGAACGATCGTTCACTGAACGCATTCAGGCACGACACTGGCTACAGATGTGTAAACCTGATTTCATCACAACCTCTGATCTACCTACATGGGGCTACACACACACACACACACACACACAGGCACACACACACAGACACACAAACACAGACCCATACACACAGTTTCTCTGTTGATTTTATTTTTCTAAAGAAGCTCGGGGAGGTTTTGAAACAAATGTGATTTGCAATTCATATTTATTTGTCATCTCTTATTTATAAATTATATTACATCAGTCAATTTTGACCTGGGGATATCCTGGCTAATGGTTGACATATACCAGTCAGTGGTTATCCAAAATAATGAGTTATTTCTGCTTATTTGATTCAAAAACATGGTAGAATTTCATGCAAATAAGGATTTATTGTTCATAAATTAAGCATAATAAAAAGAATAAGAGGTGTAAAAGAAGTTTAAAATATGTGTTAATGAGTTGAATGAAGTTGGTTAAAAATATGTAACAGAATGGTTTGATCGTTTTACACTATAGTCAAAATAATTCATAATTCTCGCTTTTTTTACTCAAAAATTAGGTATAATTTCATGGAAATTAGGTATATTATACCATATATTACAAAAATGAATGTAAAATTTGTGGTAATGTCTTGGAAACAAGTTGACTAAAAGGTGTAACAGAATTGTGTTACCATGTTATACTTCATGCTTTATAAAACAGTCAAACAAAGACCGGGTCAATTTGACCCAGGAGGACAACAAGTGTGACTATTTGCTCCCATTCAAAAAAAAATGAAATGGTTTAAAAAAAAATTCCTGACTAAACTTTGACATATACCAGTCTGTGATATTCCATCGACTTTTCTGCCTGCGATCATAACCATAGTGAAAATAATTCAGAATTTCTGCTTTTTTTAACCCAAAAATTAGGTGTAACTTTATGTAAATGAGGTCTATCATACCATGAGTTACAAAAATAAGTGTAAAATATATGTGAGATATGTAGGATACATCTTCACCAAAAAGGTGAAACAAAAAAAATGTTGTCATCATTTTATACCTCATGAATTATTAGCAGTCAAAACAGACCGGGTCAATTTGACCCGGGAGGACAAAAGGTGCGTAGTAACTGGGAGGACAATACGAGGGTTAACCGGATGACATGACACAGCGACATCTGCTGCCCTATAAAGGAAACGTATGTGCCGAAAATGCAACACAAAAATTGTCACCAAATACACATACATCGTGTATTGGCTTGTGTACCTGTGTACTGGCTTGTGTACCTTGACTGGTTTGTGTGTAGATTTTAAAAACACCCCCCTTTTCTCCTATCTACATATTGACCATTCCAGTGTGACCCCTTAAAGAAAAAGCTGCTCTCAGTCAAAGATAAAAAAAATCCTCCTGATATGGGTGATAGGCAGCATATCCCAATGCTATGCCATTTTATGCCTCTTGCATTTCAACACATTGTGAAACAACTTTTCGCACAACATGCTGAAATGCAAGCAGTGCGCAACAAAGCATGACTGAATACAGATGCAAATCCTGTGCAATTAACGTCGCGATGCATCTAAGAATCGATTATTTCTCCCACCCCTAGAAATCAGCCAAGATGTGTGTAGCCCCATGTAGGTTGATCAGAAGTTGCAATGAAATCAGGTTTACACATCTGTAGCCATCAGCAAATCATTAAGTCTCAGTTCAGATCCATTGAGGAAGTACCCCAATTTTGTCTGAAAAACAGACCCCATTGGCTTCTGGTGTGGATCCAACATAAGGGATGGATTTAGGATTTTTGTCTCACAGTCGATAATTTGTCAGTTTTTTTTTTGTCAAACCACTGTTTGTAAAAAGGCAGATTCTTTAAAAAAAAATACTTGCATGCGATTGGAAGAACCATCCATCACAGGTTAATTGTAACAATACGCTAGAATTTAAACACAGTGTCAAAATTCCCTCAACTGTACCACTCATGACACAAGCTAGCCTGCTGGCTACAAAACAACAAAGCTAACATTTGAAAAAGATATTAAAAGTTATTAGTAAAGTATAAACAACAGAATGGTCATCCAAACTAGACAGATTTGAATTCACAGACACTGAAGGTTTAAAGTGTATGAGGAAAATACTGAAGATGAAAAGAAATTATTTTAAACCTGAAAAATGTGTTTTGGCAGAAAGACTTGGACAGGTGAGACATCTGCAGTGTTGTGCTAGTTACTGAAAAATAGTAACTAGTTACAGTTACTAGTTACTTTGTAAAAAAGTAACTCAGTTAGTAACCCAGTTACTTAAACCAAAAGGTAATGCGTTACTGAGAAAGTCACTTTTTAGTTACTGTAAAACGTTTTTCCAATGCTGCCATTAAATAAAGGTTAGCCGTCATTTCAGTTCTGTACTGATGCTGAATAATACAAACTGTTGATTAAAACATCCGTTTCAATTCATGTCCATCCACATCACTGAATCTAATCATCCAAGCAATATGATCCGTTGTGCACCAACACAAACCTTGACACAAACACCAAAGTATTTTTTCAATGCCTATTTATTTCAGTCAGGCCATAAAGTCTTTCATAGGCTATAAACTGGTTTGCCGTAGAAAGTATTTTTGAACCGGGACACAGTCAACTTACCAAAATGTTGTTTTTCCCTCTGCTCTCCAGTTGAAAATAATGTGAATAACTCCACAAGGAGAAACTTATCTTCCCCTTCTCGCTCGCCATCATGCCGCGCCCTGACCTGTCCAGTCCTCTTCATGGCACGTGTTTGATTACGTGTGGGACGCTAGAGGGCGACAAGTGCTTTGTTTTTCAATTCAACTAAACTTTATTGATCGCTAAAATGTTATGGGAACTGTGTGCCGTTGTAAAATCTCACCAAAAGGAACGGAGTAACGCAGCGTTTGGTAACGGACACGGAGTTACTGAAGTTACTGAAAAACAACGCGTTACATTATTAGTTACTGAATAAAGTAGCGGCATTACGTAACGGCGTTACTAATAATGCGTTACTACCCAACACTGGACATCTGTTTGTCCTTTTTCCGTTTGAGAGGGATCATCAAAGACCGTTTCATGACTCTGCAACTCTTCTGCATCGTGCAGTTGAGGTGTTACAGTTGCCCTTGGTCACCGCCCGTCATGTTCATGTTATTACATTACAAACTTTATGTGAGGGAACTTACGTCACTTGCACAATGAAACCTAATGTAGTTATTCAACCCAAATTACGATAGTTTCCTAAACCGTTATTGTGTTGTTATATCAGTCCAAAGGTCATAATATGTATGATATTATTATATATATTATATTTATAAGTACAAACTGTTTGTCAGCAAGCTCTAGTTTGAATGTCTATTGCATATTGCAAGCTTGCCATTGAGCCTTTCAGAAGCACAACTGATGCTGGAGGGGCAGGTAGAGTGTTGTAGTTTAAAGCTGAAAGTCACTGACTGAGCTGCTGCATTTGACAAGCCGGGAGTGAAAACATGTTGCTCTTGCTCCCGCTCGTTCCTGTAGGAATGTTACTTGTCCAATGCCTCTGTGTTTGATCCAGCTGCCTCACAAGGTACACATTGTTTTGTTTTTGAACAAATGACTGTAGTTTTCCTTGTGAGGACACTCTCTTCACAAAAGCTCTCTGCCATAAGTTTGTTTGAGTAAAGAGGAGATAATGAGACATCTAGCAGCAGAAATGTTGGAGTGTTTCTTCAGTGTAAAAGCACAGTGGGAACACTGCAGCAATAAACAGAGGCATGCACTTAGCTAATAGAACGTTGGTGGATTCAGTGTAGTGCTCATGTCATAACCTTATGTCTATATTTATACTGTATATCTATATATCTATATATCTATATATATATATATATATATGGATAGATAGATAGATAGATAGATAGATAGATAGATAGATAGATAGATAGATAGATAGATAGATAGACAACTACCTCAACCATAATCACCTATGATCTTTGCAATATGCCGATGTTTGAGATCATAGATTTATTTGCATATAGCAACCAAATAGGACAGATAAACAAAAAACTAAGTTCTGATTTAATGGATGTTTTCACATCCAGGCTCATACACTGCCTTATTTGACCTTGATTAGCATGCACATATTTCTTTTTCTCCTCCATTTTCATTTACAATATACACTGGGTGTGAATGTCATGTCTGTTGATCCCATCTTAAATTACATTTTCAGTGTACTGGCGAAAAAGTCAAAATTTGGAGAACCGTCAAGTTATCAGCTTGAACACCTTTGAGCTGCCTCAAAACGAGGTTCTGCAAATCAATTTCTTTAAAGCTACACTACAGTACTAACTTCAGTGCCTCTTGCTCTCTGCTGCAAACTTTTAATTTGTCACGTCCTGTGGGCACAACTGATTTCCTGACAGAATTTCATTTGAGCAAAAAGATCCAATATAGTTTGCATCACGCCTTGTCTGTTACAGTGAAGGGGAAAGTGCTGCAGGTCTTGACTGGCTGAAAGCTGAAGGTTGGATATAATGATACACTGTTTACCTTATAGCTGGGTCCGCTTCCTGCTCACACTGACGTGTAACAGACGGGTGACTGTCTGCAGGTCAACTGGGCATTAACACTACATAAGATCAAGTTCTTACTGGTATATAGTTCATGCGTAGTATCAACTGCCTGTGCAGTATAAATAATGCACGTTACATCTATCTTTCTATGGACTGTTTGAACTGACATGTGTAAGGTTGTATATATGAATGTATACAGTAGAGTGTGTAGTATTTATCTATGTATTACATTTATGTATTATTTATCTATGTATTACTTCTATGTATTATTTATCTATTTTATGTATTCATCTATCAATTATATGTGTTTATTACACTAAACGATTTTTTGGGCCATAAAATACTGACATTTATTGGACTTAAAAAAAAAATATATATATATATATATATACACACATACATACATACATATATATATATATATATACATATATATATACACACATACATATATACATATATATATATATTTTTTTTTAAACACATAATATCTGCCTCTGGTGTTGCCTGGTGGACAACAAACTGTCCCCCCTGGTTGTCCCTCACGTTTTTAATATGTCGACCAGTAGAAGCATACCATTTCACGTCCACCATGGGCTACAGAAAAAGTGTGCCGGCAGACATTGGCTGTGTCTCAATTCAGGGTCTACACACTCAAGGACCCGCCCTTTGCGGCCTCACCGAGTGAGTGTACTTAGGTGCGCCCTGCAGGCCGCGTCAGCCTGTTGTGAAATGGGACGGTCTACCCTTTGGAGTATTTCCTGGTTGCGTCACCAGATGTTCCCGCCCCTACCTGTACGTCACTATTTCTGCAGCGCAGGTCCGTGAAACAGACAAGAAGAGTAAAGTTTGACTGTCAGATCTGTTTGAGCTGCAGGAATTCC
Source organism: Diplodus puntazzo (assembly GCA_963678695.2). NCBI lineage: Eukaryota > Metazoa > Chordata > Actinopteri > Spariformes > Sparidae > Diplodus > Diplodus puntazzo. The sequence goes on from OZ023174.1 coordinate 28,379,771, forward strand.
TGATTTCCTTTTTTTATCCTCCTGCTTGTGGAGGAAGAGGAGAAGCAGCTCTGGTTTATCTCCGGCTGAGAGGACCGTGGAGAGGTAAACCTGTTATTGAACCCACAGTAATGTTATCAATATTATCATTATTAGCTAGCTAACAGTTTGGGGTCATTAACATACTGATACATTACGTTAATGCTGACATATAAACTGCTGATCGCCACATATGGTTTTATTATGATTTTAAAGGCGTTATTCCTATTTAAAGTGTTTGGTAGAAATTTTTGTTTGTTGTAATGATTTATAATAATAACAATAATAATAATAATTTTTATGTTGTTATGATGTTATGAAATTATAATTCTTTCCTCTTTCTCAAAACATTCTTAATGACATTGCAGCCCTGGACCGAGTCAGAACTGCAGACCCAGTTGATGGAGGATGTGGTGAACAGAGGAGACTGGACCCCCAAACACCCTGAGTACCGACCCAGATGATGTCCCACTGACACCATCCAGCCCAGCAGCACTGCAGGGACTCCTGCTCAGCCTGTTACTGTACATCATCTGTAACTGTTTAAATATTGTTTTTAATAATAATTGTTTTTGTTAATAGTGAATAATAATCCTCAAATGGTTGTTTATGCTGTAATTTTGTAAATAGTTGTAAATGTTAAGACCTTAATGATAAAAGAAAACATTCAATCTGTTGTCCCTGAAAAGTTGCACTTGATGCTGTTATAAATTGTACTGTTCATACGCTGTTCATACTAAATGGAATAGACAACATGCAACAATAGAACAATATTCTATTTCTTGAATTATATAAAATAAACAATTATGAACAAATATAAAAAGAACCCATACATTAACTAAATAACAGCTATAATGTAAGGATTGTCATCTGGAGCAGAGAAGAGCCTCTCCATCCTCTCTGCAGCCTCATGTCCTCCTTCATCCTCCTCGAAGCAAGAGAAAAGGTAAACACAAGATCACACAACACAGCGATGCAAAGATTTACAAAAAGTGACATCAGGACTGACAAATCGGCTATTTATTATGTATTACTATATATTATTGCCTTAATCCCATCCATCCAGCCCGCGGAATGTTTCGCCCTGTGAACTAATGTTGTTCTGACCTCGGACAGTGATGAAGCTCTCTGTTTGCTCCCTAAAACACAATGAAATGTAAAATATGTTTTGTGTTACGTTAACAGACAAAAGCAGCCTGGTCAGAGGACTTTGGCCTGATCTGAATCTGTTCATCTTGGTCCATTTATGTATATGAAGTAAAAATAGTAACTAACATCTCCACAGTCACAATACGATATAAGATACAAGTCTGAACGTGTAACGTTTGAAAGTGAAGGCTTTAAGGCTTTACTTCCAAAGGCATCACGCTGAGCATCACCAACGTATTTTAACGGACATTTTGAGGTTTTAATGTCCCTTGAAATTGAACATATCTGGCGTTGGGTGTTCAAAGGAGTGAAAACCGAGTTCAAACCCAATACTTACATTTAAATGCGAGATCTGCACCACTTGAGGTCGCCATTATTTATTTATTTCTTCTCTTAGGGCGCGCGATGACTCTTGGGATATGTGAGACCACGAAGTGTGGTAGCGATGCACACTCAAAAAACAGGCTAAATGAGTGCGCATTTGTGGGGTGCATTATGAGAACACTACAAATTGGGACACCCTTCGCCGCAGAATAGTGACGTAATCGCACTTCAAATGCGCACTCGAAGTGTGCAGACCCTGAATTGAGACACAGCCATTATCTACACTTTTTCCAGCCACAGGTTCTTTTTCTCATTCAAGTCTGTATTTTTGCAGCCTTTTCTTTTTTTCCTGTAGGAGTTGTCACACCAGGGAAAAAGGGAAAACTATGGAAATGGGAGGTGGACCAAAATGCAGTTACTCAAGACAAGGGGGCAAGATAGGGAGAAACAAAAAGCGAGCTTTATTTAAAGCTGAATACAAAAACCAGGAAGTCAGGTACAAAAAACAGTCAAAGGAGACAAAAGGCAAAGTAGCAAAAAAAAAAAAAAACAGCAAGGCAAAGTAGCAACAAAAAAACAGGAGGACAAAGTACAAAGAAAAGGGCAAAGTTCAAATCAAACATATAAAACTTAAAACCAAAACATACCATAAAGGGACTTGAAACAGGCAAGAGCAGGAGCAGACTTGGCAAGATGCATGGACAGACGTAAACAGAGGCAATGAACGGACAAGGAGTGCAGGGAAGACACAGACTAAATACACCACTAATGACAAGACGAGGAACAGGTGAGGAGAGAGAGGAGGGAGGAGGCCAGGTGAGGCAATGAGGGGGAGGAGCACAGAAGAAAGAACATGGAGGGAACAAAACTACAGACAGAGGGAGGGAAGAACAAAAGAGACACTTAAAGGACACAGTGGGGCATGGAAAATCAAAACAAAGACACACCAAGACATGATACAACACAAGACACAGAACCATAATAACAGAACATATCCAGAACGTAAATCTACAGTCATGACAGGAGTAACGTTACTGCTCGTGGTGGAAGGCGTACCGTCTGCAGTGTCCTGTGAATCTGTGTCATGTTAGCCATGCTGGTTTGTTTTCCCAGTTGCCCCAGTCTTTTGTCGTCGGGTATCTTCTTGCAAGCAACAGTACCTCGACCAATGAGATGAGCCGGATTCTGCATGGTTATTCTCGTGTGTGAGTGTGCTGTCAGCTCAGTGGTCACAGAGCAGGACAGGGCTGGCAATAAGATTACCGTAAATTTTCATATAAAACGCCCTGTCATTCATTGATTCCACTGACTTTTTAAAGACCATTTTGATTCTTACAGAAATACGGGACAAAGTGCATCCCTTTTCAGCTCAATAAGGGTCGCGTAATTTGTTTCTAAATACGGGTCGATTCCGTTTTTCAAGGGACTGTTGGCAACCCTACCGCCATAGACATATGTACATAGACGCCTCACTGAGCGGGTTGGCCCGTTGCTGCGTTACGTCAGCGCGTCTGCCATATTGGATGTGGCAGCTCTGCCCCGTGAACTAATACAAGTCAATGGAATGAACTTTGTGTTCTTCAACAAAGTGCTATAAGTTAATGTCTCTCATTTAGACATTCACACATGTACGAATATATTTGGGAAACAGACAGGTACCAAAATCATTGTCTGTCACAATTCTCTAATGATTATAAACGTTAACTACTCCTTATGTGTTTAGTATACAGGTAGGCACCTGAGGTATCTGGATGACAACACATTCTGATTTTTGAGTTTCTTAGCTTAAATTGAACAATGATTAATTGCTTCTTATGTGAGTTGAGGAATGCAGACAGAGTGAGACTCACAGCTCCAGGGGTCCTAGAGCAGTTTTCCAACTGTGTGAGTGCTAAAGGCTAGCAGGCGGCAGACTATCATAAAGTACTAAACCTGAGGTTGGCCTGTACGCCACATGGTGGGAGATGCCCAAATGTTTATGTTCCTGTAGAAGGATAGAGGGGTCATTTTGGGGAGAAGACCTTAGGTTGACCACAGCCAAGTGGGAGATGAGCAGGGAGACAGGGCAACTCCTCTTTTAGTCTATTGGCTAATTTACCAAAGTGACCAATTATAAGAAGTGGGTGTGAACTGGAAAGGGACTCTTAAAAGCCCTTGCATAGGAAGAGAAGGAAGGGTGGCTTTTGGTGGATCTCCAAAGATCGAAGGACTCAAATAGGATTTCCGATAGAGCAGCGGGCAAAGCATTTTGGGATTGCTTTTGCCATGGATTTGAGAAAATCAGAATGCGGCCGCTTCTGAATCGGATGCTGGCATTGAGGTCTGTTTCAATAAAGATTGCTCTATCATTCCACCCAGCCTTGCCTCCGCAGAATTCTTTTATCAACATACTACTCGCTGACACCTTTGATGAAGAGAGCCCAGAAACCACACACCAAACCCACGTATGTATTTTTAAAATGTTTTTCTGAGTGTTTATAGCTGCCAATGTATGTAACACTGTTACTGTGATGATAAATGACAGTTAAATATTGAATCTGTGTCTATAATAACCAGATCCTGATATGTAAATGTGACATCTGTGGGAATAAAAAGCACCAATTTTACAGGCAACTGATTTTGATCGATTGTTTTTATACCCGGTGATTTTAACTTCAAATAATGACAATCACTAGGACAAAAAATAAACAAAGTCTGCAAATCAAAATAAGTCATATATATATATAATATTGAATTCATAACTTTCGTCACCCTGAGATCCTCCAGAAGACCACACACAGTGTTCTTTCCCCTCCTTTCTCTGTCCTTCGCATTCCTCTTCTTTCTTTCCAGACTCTCCACCCTAGCTAAGGCTTCACTGAGTCTGGCCCTCAGATCATCAGGTAATGAAGGCAGTGAATAGGAGTGGTCCTAGCAGAAAAACAAGGATGAAAATATTATAAGTGTTTATAATTCATCACTTAGTCACAGTCCGTCACATCTGTGCCAGTACAATGTGCTGACAACTGTCCCACATTCTTAATCTCATTACTCCTCAATTGTACTGCCAGCACTGTGTATGTGTGTGTGTGTGTCAAGGACTTGTTTCAATGTATGCATGTGTGTATGTGATCCTGTCTGAAAGAGTGACAGAGTGGGAGGTGGTGGACGGGGGTATGGGTGATAAGAGGTTTGAATATAACCAGGATCATGAATGCTCACAGCTGTCTGAGGTATAGCTTGTATTTAGTACTCACAACATTGGGCACAGGTAGGGTGGGGTCTCTTGGTCCACTGAGAGACTCTCTTGAGCCATCTTGAGAACTGAGATGTCATGGTAGCCACAGCCTAAAGTAAAGGATAAAATATTGAAATTATCTCACAATGTAATACAAAATACATTATTGATTCCTTCACATTCAGACAGGAAAAAAAACATATTCAGCATAGTGTGGCATTGCCTTGTCTAATCCTTACAGCCTAGTGATACACCTACCCTTTGGAGAAGAGCTGGGAAACAGAAGACAGAAGGACCCGCTCCATCTCTGATCCTGACTGACCTGCTCTATCAAAGTCCTCCGGACTGACATAATCACTGCAGAGCATCTATGATGGGCTAGCAGAAAACCCGTGCTTTCTGAGAGCTGTTTTCCACTGCTTTCTTAGCACTTTATCTTTGGGAAACCTACATACTGAAAAGTTAGCTAAGCAACTAACAACAATCAGAGTAGTTAGTTTGGGGCAGTTTAGTTAAATAAGATTGACTTCTTTGTTGTTTGGAGGCTAGTTTCACCGATGGAATTCATAGTATTATGCACAGGACTTTTTATTATTATCCACAAAGTAAGCATAGTCTGTTCTCAAAATGATGTTATAATGACCAAATACACTCAAAAGTAATTGTTCAGTCTTACCTGTGAATGGTAATCTCGTGGGATCTGGTTTTGACTGTAAAATGGTTGGAACATCTCCAAACAGCACATGAAGTATCTTCCATGATCTCGCCGTTTTGCCACACCCAATATGGCAGCAACATCGACATACAATTCAGTGCTCAATGTGGTGTCTACGTATGTATGTCTAAGACCATAGCTCCAGCTATGGGCAGAGTCAGCACAGGGTGGGCAGGGTGGTCAGGCTAGATTGATTGACAGGTAGTCTGTCCATACAAAAACCTTCAGGCTGGTAAAGGTGATTAGATTAAGTTTTGACAGCCCTGTCGCTGCCAGAGACTATGGAATTTTTTCCTTTTTTTCGTTATGTTAAAAATTTGTATACAAATATGATAAAAAATGCCTCTGAATAGAATTAGCTACCCCAGGTTTAATCACATTTTTAGGCTCCTAGATATTAATATCAGCATCTGCATCCAGTGTTATTCTGACTGTGGCATACACTGTTTCGCGGCTTCAATTACTGACTCAACAACCAGCCTGAGTGTAGGAGCCAAATAGAGCTTCATGTTGATTATTATATTTTCTTTCTTGTTATTGGTCTGTGAGTGAGAGTCAACCATTCTCATAAACAAGCGCACAAGCACGCTAACACACACACACACACACACACACACAAATGGTTGAGTGAGTGATTGTGTATAGCCACAGGTCTGTCCCCATCTAGGAGTCGCTTGGGAGGCTGCTGATGGTGGAGCCCAATGGGGAAGGCCTTAAGAACTTGTAGCCACAGCATCTGGGCGTGGCTGAGAGGGCATACAGTTTTTCGACCATGCGCCTGTGCGTGACCGAGTGTGATACCGTGTGGCCTATGGACTTTGATATTGAAAGCTTTTCTCAGTTTATTTTATTTTTATTTACAACAAGTTTTCTGTCAAACCAACCAACAAACCTTTAACAATAAATGGTCATGGGGACTGAATTGGAACACTTCTATACTCATCTTTCATCAATACGCGTCAAAATCCAACTCAGCTAGATTTCAGGGAATAAAAAGGTTCAGAAAACACAAGGCATTTTAGTCAAAAACTGCTCTGGATGGATGGATTCTTGAAATACAAGAACACTGGATGACATTGGATATATGTAACTGGAAACTGGAACAAAGGAAGTGTGAGTGCCACTCTAGATTGTTTGAAGGCCCAAAGTGAATCCAAGTGAATCCAGATCAATTGGTATGTTAATGAAGAAACTTTGAAAGGAGTCTTGATTAGTATCTTCAAAAGAATTTGTTTTGAGGAATATTGAGTAATATTTTTAAAGAAACTGAACTTTTAAGTTTGTCAAGTTGAACAAAGAGCTTCAGTTATCAATATGGATACCACAGCTTATTCACCTGTTGAAACAGAAGAGCAGCTTGAACCGTCTGAGTTAGTAGAGCAACTGAGATGCAAAAAAAAAAAACTGCTAGAAAAAAATAAAAGTGGTGCATTGGCTTGTATAATGGATACGATGAATTAACGGATCGAAGATGGCAGCACGCACGGATCACAAAGCCCTATGTCTCTCCAGATTTTGCGAATCAGTGGTTATCTGCTTGTTTGTTTCAAGTCTCTTCGCTAAACACACTTAAACTTGAAGACTGTACTACCCAAATTTCCCCAACATGTCTCCTGCCCCACCAGAGGAGACAAGACGCTTGACCATATCTACACAAACATGGCTGATGCCTACAAAGCTGACCTCCCAACTGTGTCATCAAATGTCTGTAGGCATAGCGCAGCTGGGAACTCTAAATGTACACTTTAAATTTTACCTGTTCACGTTAAGTCTCCAGAACTGGGCCCTCATAAAATTATGGAATGATTAAAAAAAATAATAATAATAATAGATAAAATTAAATAGGCCTATTCGTGGAAAAAAAAAATAATATTTGAGTTACATAAAAGCTTTTTATTTGTTTTCTTCCTAATTGTCCTTGAAATAGTGGTCAAGAACCCCCCCCCAACACAAAAATGGTTTGGCCACTGATCAAAATGTGATGTTACGTGTAACGTAACCTAACAGGCCAGCTCTAATGTTAACATCCATTAGCTTGTATAAAAACCGGACACAACACGTTATCTTTGACAGAAACAGTTGAGTTTGGTAGCTCCGTCAGAGAGGATGAGAGAGAGGAGAGAGCTCCAGCTGCAGTCAGGAGACAGAGAGAGTGATGCAGGAGCGACGGAGTCAGGCTGCCGGTGAGAGAGACAGGGTTTCCACAGAGTTTTAAAAAGTCTTAAATTTGACAATCTCAATTTCAGGCCTTAAAAAGTCTTAAATACGTCCATATTTTGCATATGGGTCTTAAATTACATTTAGTTAGGTCTTAAATATGTACGTTCATTTACCGCTTCCGTCATCGCCTTTTTTGTTCAGAGGAAATGTGTTGGTGAGATTCACAGTCAGCTCTGTATTTTGTTCTGTCTGCAGTATCAGGAACGTAAGTGGCATTTTGCCAACAACGCAGTCGAAATTTATCGGCGTACACTTCGCCATTTCCAAAAAGACTTCGACAGCGGAATCTTCCAGAGGACCCTCAGATTGGGCACACTCAGTGTGAAAGCGCAGGTGTCAAACACAATCAGAAAAACACCAGTTAGCTTCTAAAGGTCTCCAGCGTAGTCACGTTATCACACACATCTGTACGCCTTTGTCACCAGTTCCCGGTCCAAGTTCATCCAGTTCGGATCCACCTGATTTTGAACACTGTGCGCGCACGCGCATGCAGACGCACAAGGGTCATTATAGTTAACTGAAGTTAAATTCCTAGATAAAAACTAAACTTAAAAATCACTGAAATAAAAAAACAAACTGAAAAATTAAATTAAAATAAAAACTAATAAACATTTTAAAACTATAATAACCCTGACACACACTTTTTGATTGTGAGATCAACACTAATCTTACCAAATTTCAATTTTGGTTAAGGAAGGCTTGGCAGGAATACTAGCTTCAGCGTATATGTACATGTATGAACTTGTAGCCTATATGATGAAACATTTGCTGTTGCTATGAAACAATTTGCTTTACTTTTTACTTTTTCGTACTTTGTGTAGGTTTTAAATTCAGTTCAAAAGGTCTTAAAAATTGGGGGACGCTAGTGCGCATGTGGAGGATGTAGACGTGTTTCGCATGTGCTCCTCTCTGCTTTTTTGAAAAACTATTTTAATACCGCATCTTTTTGCTTACAAGTTGTTAAAGTGAATATATGCTTCCATTAGAACTTTATTGAGTTGAAAACGCAACATGCCGAAGCCGAGCATTTTCAGCAGACCCTAAAACACGGAGGGACAAACCGCCCCAGCGAGAACTAGTGCTAATGCTAGTGCTAACATCGAGACAGACAAAGACTCCCCCATACAGCCAGACGCATCACCAGACAAGACTTATGCTATGTGTAAGGAGATGTCCGAATCGGTCCTGTGTTGCATTAACGAGCGTTTCGATGCTTTTGAGACCAAGTTCCATGCACTCGCAGCCTCACAGGCGGAGCTACAGGCTCGTGTGGCTAGTCAGGAGCAGGCTGTCATTGAGCTTGACGCACGCATGCTCACACTTGAGGCCAGGCACTCTGAGCTAGTGAAGTGTAACACTCAGCTTCGCGCTAAAGTGCAGGATCTGGAGGCCCGTTCTCGGAGACACAAGATCAAAATGTGGGGAAACAAGAGGGCGAAGAAGAGGGTGAACCCACCAAGTTTGTTTCCAGGCTTATCCCCAAGCTGCTTGGCGCTGATCACTTCCCGTACCCAGTTAAAGTTGACTGGGCGCACCGCTCACTTCAACCGAAGCTGGCCACCGGAGCTAAACCGCGCACCATCTTGGCACGTATCCACCATTTTCAAGATAAAGAATTAATTCTCCGCCGGAGCAGACAGCAGCCACTGGAGTATAAAGGACGTAAGGTTCTGATCTTTCCAGATTATACCAGCGAGGTGATGGCCCAGCGTCGCACCTTCCGGGATGTGATGCAGGCTCTACGTGACGGAGGTGTGAAACACACCCTGCGGTACCCGGCCAAGCTCTTCGTTTACTCCCGAGATGGTGAGGCGCCCACGATCTTCGCAGACCCGGACGAGGCAGGGAAGGAACAACCCAGGCTAACACCTTTCACTCAACTTATGACCGCACCGGGGTGAGGCAACTGTGTCTTCAAGCGGCTGGTTAACTGCTCACAGCGCTGGGACTTTTCTATGTACACTGTTTACATATATCTGCCATTACAAAGGCCCATTTAAAGTGATGTCATGTTCTCTCACACTCACTTGGGTGCTAGTTTTAGTCATATTCCTTGTTCTAATAACTTAATTATTGCGGTATTATACAGTTGATTTGTTTATATAGCGTCGCGGAAAGGGGAGATGGCGTTAACACAGTTAGTAGTGACAGCTGTACTCGCCAGCAGCTCCCGTTAGGATGAAGGTAGGATGCTACGTGCCAGGTTCAGGTAGGCACGAGGCGGGATGGGGGTGGGAGTGGGGGGGATATGTTTTTGTATATGGCTCAGACATGTCAATGTTAGTTGTTTTTCTGTGTGATTTTTCTCTAATTCTGATAGTCAAGTTGCAATGGTTAATATGCTCTTGCTCATTTATGTCATCTTTTTTATTACTCATGTATGCAGGGGGCCCAAGATAGAGTAACAGTAGGAGGCAGGGATGTCACGCTTGTTTCGTGGAATGTTAAAGGGCTGGGTCATGTTACTAAGAGGGACAAGGTTTTCCGACATCTTAAATCTTTATCTGCAGATGTATTTTTCCTGCAAGAGACTCATATAAGAGCAACTGAACAACGTAGATTGTGGTGCAGCTGGATATCCCAGGTTTATCCGTCGTCGTTTACCTCTCACGCTCGTGGGGTGGCTATTCTTTTCAAGAAAAATATTCTGTTTCAACTCACCTCCCTCAATACAGATCCCAACGGCAGGTACATTATGGTGTCTGGGACTGTTAATTCATTTCCATTAATATTTTTGAATATCTACGGTCCAAATGTAGACGATCCTAATTTTTTCAAAAAAGTTTTTGATTTGTTGCCAGATGCCACCAACTCTAATATAATAATTGGAGGTGATCCGATTGCTATCTAGATCCTTATTTGGACAGAATGTCGTCACGTCCACCTCCAAACATTATGTCAGTGCAGGTCCTGAACAATTTGATTAAGTCCAGGAATGCAGTGGATATTTGGAGGATTCAGCATCCTACGGACAGGGACTATTCGTTTTATTCACATGTCCACAAATCTTACAGCAGGATAGACTATTTCTTGATTGACTCACGTCTAATTCCTTCCGTCACTAATACTAAATACCACAATATGCTAATTTCGGATCACAGTCCCCTGTCGATGTCCTTAAATCTCTCTCTCCCTAAACAAAACTACTCCTGGCGTTTTAACCCTCTGTTGCTCTCCGATGGTAACTTTGTGGAAACTATTACTACCAAACTAAAAACCTTTATAGAAATCAACGACAACGATGAGGTGTTGGATTCTACTCTTTGGGAAACTCTAAAGGTCGTTATTCGTGGAGACATAATATCCTATGAATCTGCCATTAAAAAAGAGAGAGAGAAGCGTTTGGGAATACTCTTCCCGCCTATGAAGCGACATATCGAACCTCAATGTCTTCTGAAAACTAGTTAAGCTCAAATATGAGTATAACTGCATTCTAGGAGGACAAACCAACAGCCTTCTTTTGAAACTGAGGCAAAAACATTTTGAACTGGGGGAAAAACCCATGGGGCTCCTGTCGCGGCAGCTGAGGGGTGTGCAGGCCTCCAGGACGATTCACAATATTAAATCTGAGGCAGGTACCCTGTTGACCGACTCTATAGGGATAAATGATTGTTTCAAAGAATTTTACAGTAAGTTGTACTCTTCTAAATGTGATGCCACCCACTCTGACCTGGCCAACTTTTTTGACTCTCTTGAAACACCTAAACTTAGTGATGCGTCCAGGAAAGACTTAGACTCCGATTTTACACTGGAAGAAATAATCTCTGCCATTAAGTCCTTCCCATCAGGCAAAGCGTCCGGACCTGACGGTTTTGGCTGCGAATTCTATAAGAAGTTCAGTGGCATTCTTGCTCCACTTTTGCTCAGGATGATGGTGAGCTCTAAGAGAGACAGAATCCTACCAAAAACACTTTATGAGGCCAATATCTCCCTCATTCTGAAGAAGGGCAGTGAGAAAACCGACCCCGGCAGCTACAGACCTATTGCACTCCAGAATTTTGACAGGAAGATAATAACCAAAATATTAGCTGGTCGGTTAAATAGGTATTTGTTGTCTATAATTCATCCTGACCAGACAGGGTTCATTCCTGGTAGATTTTCTTTTTCCAACGTCAGACGCCTCCTTAATGTTATTTATGTGAATCACATGGAAACCACTGGGGCAGCAGTTTTGTCTCTAGACGCACACAAGGCTTTCGATCAGGTCGAGTGGCCATATATGTTAGAATCGCTGCACAGATTGGGGTTCGGTGACTCTTTTATATCTTGGGTGAGACTGATATATGCTAACCCGATGTGCTCCATTTTAACTAATGTTGATAGATCGACACCATTTCCTTTGCATCGCCCGGTACAGCAGGGCTGCCCTCTCTCGCCGGCCCTCTTTGCTGTCGCGCTGGAGCCCCTCGCCTTAGTAATAAGAGCCCATCTGGAAATTGTGGGTTTGGAGGTGGGAGGTACCGAAATGCTCATTAGTCTGAATGCAGACGATGTTATATTAGGTCTACAAAAGCCAGAAAAATCTGTTCCCCTTCTGCTAGAACTGATCACCTCTTTCGGAAAGCTGTCTGGGTTTACAATTAACTGGGCAAAGAGCGATTTTATGCCCCTTTCCAACACCTACACGCCCGGATTCCTAGAAAACATCCCTTTAGGTTGGTTAAAGATCACTTTACATATCTTGGCCTGACAATACCCAAAGAACCCAGACTCCTATTCAAATTAAATTTCTCAGAGTTTGTAGCTAAGCTTAAGGGAAATATAGAGGCTTGGAAGATCTTGCCCCTGTCTATGATTGGCCGTATTAACTCAATTAAAATGGTTTCCCTTCCCAGGTTCCTTTACCTTTGTCAGAACCTTCCTATTTTCCTCACATCAGCTTTTTTTTAAAGAACTATACTCTATAATTTTGTCATACGTTTGGAACTATAAGAACCACAGATCTCAAAAGCTCATTTACAAAAGGTCAAGTCAGAGGGAGGACTGGGTCTACCTATATTCAGGCATTATTACTGGGCTGCTAACATTAGGGCACTGATGTTCTGGCAACTGGAATCTCCAGGCAGTTTGGCCCCTGGGGCCCCCTCCTGGTTGAACATGGAGGCCAACTCGGTAGTCAGATCATCTTTATCTGCCTTGCTGTTCTGCAAAATAGAGAAGCTAGCCATTCTTGAGGAGTCAAAGTTTCGTTGTTAAAAACGCTGTTAGAATTTTAAACCAGGTGAGAAAAGCCTTGGGTCTGCCAACAACATCTGTACATACACCTATCTGCTTCAACCACTCCTTTATGCCTTCAACATCAGACAGAGTTTTCCATACCTGGAGGGAGAGGGGCCTTACTTCCATAAAGCATTTGTACGTGGATGGACATTTTGCTTCTTTTGATAAATTGCAGGCAATATTTGAGTTACCACACTCGCACCATTTTCGTTACCTGCAAATCAGAGACTATGTTCGATCCAAAATCCCTGATTTCAAAATTCTCCCTAAGGAGCATGTGTTTTTCGATATTTTAAGGAGCCCCCCTGACTCCAGGCATCTCATTTCTAGATTTGTGTGTTTGTTTGATGATTGTAACGGGGCTGCCACAGACAGGGTGAGGGAGGCTTGGGAGGGAGAGCTAGACATTGAGCTGTCTGCAGAAACATGGGAGAAATGTTTAGCTATGATACAGTCTTGCTCGATTAACAGCAGACATCAGCTGATTCAATTCGAAGTTGTTCATCGTCTTCATTATTGCAAACTCAAACTGCACAGGATTGCTCCTTCCATCTCACTGCTATGCGACAGATGTAAGGTGTCAGAGGGCACACTGTCTCAAACCTTCTGGCTCTGTCCCTTGCTGACTGGACTCTGGGATAAAATATTTGACTGGTTCTCCAAGGCCTATAAGAGACCATCCCGACCGGAGGCTGAACTTGCAATCTTTGGCTGCTCACAGACTACAGCAAGCCTACCTGCAGCTATGCAGCAGTCTCTGACGCTGGGGATGACTGTTGCAAAAAGGCTAATCCTACTGGAGTGGAAGTCGATGTCTCCTCCTTGCTTTCAGAGGTGGTTGGCTGATATGGCCTCAGCCATACAAATGGAAAGACTCAGGTTTACAAGGACTAATTCAATTGGAAAATTTTTGGCTATTTGGGGCCCCTTCCTTGCCTACCTGGATGAGACCAGGACAGATGACAGGTAACTGGTAGCCTTACTGTATATTTGTTTATGCACTATGTGTATGTATGCTTACTAAAGTCACAGGTATCATTTTTCTAATTTCATTTTACGTGTCTGAGCCGGGGTGTTGTTACTGTTGTTGTTATTGTTATGTCTGTTTTCTTTTAAATCCAAAATGAAAATAAAAAAAAATAGAAAAAAAAAGAAAAGGTCTTAAAAATTCTGTAATTTGGCTTGTTCACAGTTAGTCACAGTGGCTACCCCATTTGAGAGTCTGAGCAGGATGGATCAGAGACTGATCACACATTTAATTTCAGCCAGAGCAGAGGAAGAACAGAGGAGAGGAACAGGAGTGGAAGAGCAAGGGAAAAGGAGAGATCTGGGCGCGGGGGGCCCATCTGAGATTATCTCGTCCCGGGCCCAGGCAAGACTGTTAGCTGGCCTGTTGAAACGTATGCTTTTCTCGATCCGGGCAGTTCCACACATTCTGTACTGTAAGGCTGGCGCAGAAGTTGAGTCCGTAGGGGAAACCAAACATTGTGTTGCTGAGAACATTGTCGTATGAAAGACCTGTCAAGAGTGTGCTGCTGTCAGGACTCGAAGTGAGTGAGCTGAAAAGCAGCAAATTCATGCCTATACCTGAAGTCTACACTCAAAAGGCCATGCCAGTGACAAAAGACAACATCCCAACACAGGAGGATTTAAAGGAATGGCCTTAACTCAGTGAAGTCCACTTACCTCAGATTCTGACATTGACCTACTCATCAGAATGATGCAGCAAACGTGATGAAACCCTGGCAGGTGATAAACTCACAAGAACATAGACCTTATGCTAAGCCTGTTGGGCCGAGTGATAAACGGACCTTTAGGAGGATGCAGAAAAGGTTTGGAAATGGCCACAGTGACAGCAAATATGATCTCCTTGGTCGACCTGAAAGAATTTCTGGGGAGTCAATACAGAACTGATTTCAATGAGAAAGCCTATGAAAAAAAAAGTGAAATGTCAATGGATGACAAGAAATTCCTGTACATTGCCAATGAATCTGTAAAAGTAAAAGAGGGTCACTAATCCATCAACTTACCTTGCACTTTTTTGTTAATAGGCAAGTAAATCAGTGTTTTGTGGAACGAGCCTTAGGACTTCAATGGTATGTCCAAAGTGACTCCTTCAATTTCAACAACACCATCAGTGAGCGTGCACTTACCAGAAGGGGCATCCTATCCATGGTGAGCTCTATACGTGATCCATAAGGTTTTCTGTATGGGCTGAAATATGTGCCACTATCAGTGTATCAATATTTGAATTTGAATTGCTGAACTTTTCTGATATTTTTTGATATTTTCCTTGATTCCTAATATGTACTTGAAAAGAAAATTACGTGTTAAATGAACTTGATTTAACATGCTGGATCCTTTCGTATTGTTTTTTTTATCTAATGATGCAATTTGTCCTGTAGTTGCAGGGAGATATTGATATAGATAGTCTTGGACACGAGAGCCATCTCTCTATAAAAGCAAGGAATCTCTGTCTGTCTGTCTGTCTGTCTGTGTATGTGTGTGTTCCTCAAAGATCTCACGGACAACAAAGTGGAATCGGAATCTGTGGATGTTCGTGTGTAGCTAGCTGCTAGCTGCTAGCCCACACGGCCCACCTCTCGAGTCGACGGACCGGACGCACCGGCACGTCCAAAACCAGACTTAGGGTAAATAATGTCCGCCACGCTTTTTCGCGAACATTGCTGTCACATTTGCTTTGCGTCTGGTGCAGAAGAAACGGTAAAAACAGGCTTTTGTCACGAAAGTGTCCAAGCAGCAAGTTTGGTTGTTGAGGAACGGGAAGTTGTGGGAGGGACGTCAGCGGATGAGTGACAGCAGCAGTGACGTGTTGGAGACAGTGACAGAGATAGCGAGTTTTGAGAGTTGAGAGATTTGTGACATATAGCGTGTTTGGAGTGTATAGTTAGTGTGTTATATAGTGTTTAGTGTAGTGTGTTTAGTGTGTAGTGTAGTCGTTTTTTTGTGTTGTGAGTCAAAACAACGAGGAGATGCTGAATGTGGAACAGGCAGGAATGAGCTGAGGGAGACCTGAGCCTGAGGCATTGCCTGCATTTAAATGTAAATAGTTACACATCTTTGTAAATTTCAAACATTTACGCAAATATTTAGCAAACAACAATTTATATTTGCATTATAAATAATACAATTGGTTTGTTAAACATATTTGTGGTTTTCACAGTAAAAAATCTAACTTTTTCATACTCTGATTTTATATTATTTTGTGATTTTAGGTCCATAGCGTTAATATAGTATGTCAAAATGAAAAAATAACTGTACAGTCACACATGTGAGGTTGTGCTGAAAATAATGACAGCAAGCAAGGCAAGGTAAATAGTTTTTAAGGCGAAATATAATGGTATAATCAAAAGTAGTCAAACAAGGCAAGGTAAATAGTTTTTAAGGTGAAATATAATGGTGTAATCAAAAGTAGTCAAAAACAGCCAATTATATCCCTGACGTCGCACCTTCAAACACAACCTCATTTGGCCATCCATGAAAAAGCTACTTAACCTCCCACTTTTCTATAGGAATACATGCTTCCTACGGGCATTGCACTAGTTTACTTAAATAACAGCCTAATGGTCTCCCCGTTTCCACTTCTCCCTCCGTTCCATGGCGGGTGCCTGGCAACCAGCCAGCAACCAGTCAGTCAAGGTAAATTACATAGGTGAAATTGTAGGTGCTGATTGGCCAAAGAGGAGTCCTAGTTATCTGCGCTCGATTGTTATTCCTCAACTACCCGGATGTCAGTCACAGTAAATTAAAATTGGATTGCAAGAACTGAATTTGAATTTTTAAAACTGAATGCGAAAACATATAGAGAGTTGAATTTTCCAAACGTATAAATTCAATTTGAAATTATAATATTCAGATTCAGTTTTTCAATGCAATGATTCAAATTAAATAATACAAATTCAAATTATGGGATTCAAATTCAGTTTTTTAATGCAATTATTCAAGTTTAGCAATTCAAATTCAAATATTGATCATTCAAATACAGTTTCTAGTGACACATATTTCAGCCCATATTTCTGTCTCCACTTACCTTGCCATCTAAATTGTTGTTGCAGGAACTGTGCTGACAGGACCTTGGATGGGACATGACCATTCCCGACACACTCTCTGAGCAGTGGACAAGTGGACCAACAGTCTCTCAAAGCTAGCAGATTTTGAAGTTCCACGCTGCCTTAACCTTTTAAGTCAAAGAATTTTGGTGAGTCAGTGCATAGTCAGATTCACCACTTCTGATGCCAGCGAGCTAGGCTATGGAACAGCAAGCTATCTCAGAATGACAAATGCAGAGGGAAAAGTCAACATTGTAACATTCTTGATGGGCAAGGCAAGAGTAGCTTTATTAAAACGGCAAACCATCCCAAGGCTAGAGTTAGCTTCTGTAGCTTTGGCAGTAGATAAAATAACATTTAAAATAAAATGTTTAAAAGAAGATCTACTGCCACCTACAGATCTGACAGCACATCTGTCTTAAAATACATCTCAAATGACCACACTCATTTTCACACCTATGTGGTGAAGAGGACATCTAGAATTAGGGAGGTCACACAAGTCTCTCAGTGGAGATATATTGACACGTAGAGGGCCCTGCTGATGACTGCCCTAGAGGGGTGAGCGCAGAGAGGTTCATAAGGAGTTCCTTTGGACATCAGAAGAGAATTGAGCGAATGAGTCCGTGGACAGTGTTGAACTTTATGAAGATGATCCAAAGGTGAGGAAATCTGCAACAGTGAATGCAATCATCCAGACACGTGAGGAAAAGCCCACAGACAAGTTGCTCAGTTACTTTTCAGACTGGCTGAAGTTGAGAGTAGCTCAAAGGAAGACTGTAAGCAGACTCAAAGGGCAACCAGAATGACCAGAGGTATGACAAAAACAACCAGAATCAGAATTTCCTTTATTTGGCCCACAAACGGGGAAATTTCTTTATCACAGTAGCCAAAGGACAGGGTATTGTAATAACAATAATAATTTTAAAAGTAATAAGTAAGAAATACAAAATAGAACTATAAAATAGAACTCATGAGAGTTTATATAAATAATGTTTTACACTGTTAACAGTGTAATTGTAGCGGATATCGGTATGTGAAATTGACCAGTTAGTGCAAAAAACAGAGATAAAGGGTTCTTTTATGACATAGCACACATGCTAGGTCTATTAGGAGCAGTGCTGGTTGTACAGTCTGACAGCAGCAGGAAGAAAGGATCTGTGATACCTCTCCTTCACACACTTGGGGTGTATTAGCCTATCGCTGAAGGAGCTGCCCCGTACTGAGATAGTGACCTGCAGGGGGTGGGACTCCTTCACCAGCAGTGATGACAGCTTGTCCATCTTCCTGCTTTCTCCCACCACCTGCACTGAGTCAAGAGAGCATCCCAGGATGGAGCTGGCCTTCTTTATGAGTTTATCCAGTCTCTTCCTTCCTGTTGTTGAGATGCTGCTGCTCCAGCAGACTACTCCATAGAAAATGGCTGAGGCCACCACAGAGTCATAGAAAGAAGTCAGGAGTGCCCCCTGCACTCCAAAGGACCTGAGCTTCCTCAGCAGATGGAGTCTGCTCTGACCTTTCTTATATGTCTCTGCAGTGTGATCAGTCCAGTCCAGTTTGTTGTTCAGGTGAACTCCCAGGTACTTGTAAGATATCACCATCTCAATGTCTGTTCCCAGGATGTTCACCTGTATGCAGGGTTGTTTGTGCCTGTGGAAATCCACCACCAACTCTTTGGTCTTCCCAGTGTTGAGCTGGAGGTGGTTCTGCTGGCACCAGTCCACAAAGTCCTTATTAAGTTCTCTGTAAGTTCTTAGTTCTCCGACGCGTAGCCCCGAGTCCTCACATACTGTGGCCGGTTGGTGAGGTAATCGATGATCCAAGACATGATGTGTTGGTCCACCCCCGTGAGCTCCAGCTTGTCCCCCAAAAGTGCAGGCTGTATGGTGCTGAAAGCACCGGAAAAATCAAGGAACATGATCCTCACAGTGCTTCCAGGCTTCTCCAGGTGAGACAGTGATCTGTCCAGGAGGAAGATGATGGCGTCGTCCACTCCGATGCCGGGTTGATAGGCAAACTGGAGTGGGTCCATAAAAGGACCCAAGGGGTGGACATAGATGAGGACCAGCCGCTCCAGGGTCTTCATCAGGTGTGAAGTGAGAGCAACTGGTCTGTAGCTGTTGAAGTCTTTTGGATGAGGGATCTTTGGCACTGGTACCACGCAGGAGGTTTTCCACAGCAGGGTTATGCAGACTAGATCCAGTGCTGGACAATGGAATCCTCAGAGTGGGTGGTCGCCTCAGATGAACATCAATGCCTGAGGAAAGAAAACACCCTGCCATTCTGGCCAAAAATCTCCACTTGTCCACTCTGATCCTGCACCATGTCCATGTTCAAACTGGACATGGAGGAAGGAACCTTGTGTTATCCCAGGTACGAAAATCATACTGGTTAGCCAAAGATGTCTGACCTGCCAAGTGAAAGGTTTGTCATGGACTTACCACCATTCCCAAGCCCTTTAGAGGTGAGAAGGGGAAGGATCACAGTGGAAAGGTATGGCGTCATCTTTATCTGCATGACCAGCTGGGCAGTACATCTGGAGGTCACCTGTTCTTTAGATACATCACTCTTGCCATCAGGAGGTTTCTGTGCCGAAGAGGCCAGACACAACACCTAAGATCCAATCAAGGCACTAACCTCGAGTTCAGAAAGGGAATTAAGAGAAGCACTCAGAACATTAGAACAAAGAAAGATCCACCAAGCTCTGATGAAAGAAGAAGTTCAGTGGAGCTTCAATCCCCCCACTGCCTCACACCGTGGTGGGTTCTGGGAACACCTCATCAGAATGGTAAGGCTTGTCTTATGCTCAGTCTTTAAACAACAATGAACCAAACTACAGGTGTGAAGGAGACCATAAAAGGCTGAAGATCCTTTCAGAATTCATCTGTGAAAAGTGTCCTCGAAACAGAAAGAAGCAGATACATGTGTTCACATCAAACTCATAGGGAGTCACTTATTTTCTGCCGTGACTCTTTACGCCGATGAGTGTTCTAGTGTGTGTTTGTGTGTGTGCCCGGCAGAGGGACATAGACAGATAGGCTTTCACAATGATTAATTCCTTGTTTGAATGACCCCAAGCTCACCTCTGTTTTCTTCCAGCTCCTCTCCTCCTTCACCTAATTTCATTCTCTCACCTTTCTTTTCTTCTTTCTCATCTTTTCCAGTCTCTAGTTCTCTCTACTCCTGTTCCCCACTTCACCCAGCCCCCCTCTCTAATCTCTTCCTCTCTCAGTCACTTTCTTTTTCTCATTTTATTTCACTCAGTCCTCTGCTGAGATTTCTCTCTTGGTCTTCAGCTGCCTCTATTCACCCCCAATTCTTTCTCCTCCAAGTATAAAGTGAAGGAACACCCAACCTTTATTGATTTCTCCTGAATATTTCACCAGCACGGATCATTTATAAACAGACTTCAGTCTGAAATCTATCTGGACTTGGTGTGAGGCCTACCTCCTGTGGCTTGAAATGTTGTAAAATGCTGCAGCTGTAACTCATATCTTCTCTGTCCATTCATAGGTTTTGTATTGTAACGTGTTGGGAAAAACCCCCCGGATGTTCAAATCCAAAGTGGGTGTGTGTTGTTGGAATGTTTAAAACAGTCATCAGTTTGTGCATTTACTGATGAAGATGCTCCATCTGAGATACTTCAGCAGCCCCAAGATGTCCCAACACACACAGACAGGAAAGACCAACCATTACAGCCGTGATCAACTGGACTGACTCAAACCTGTGGTGAGTATGAATCGGTTAATCATTTACCCATCAAAACATTTGAGGCCCAAATGAAATAATATACCAATAATCTGACACTTTGTGCCACTAGGAAGGCTTTCATTCAATACATTACATAACTTTACCACGTTTCATTTAGAGATAAACATTTTTCTGGAGGATGAGCACATGGTTTGGCTCCTCTGAGCTGAAAACGGATCAAGTGGGTGATGCAGTCTTAATGCTATCACTAATCACAAACATAGAAACGAGTTATTTGTCTCTTGGCCTTGAAGATCAAACTCAGGCAACTCTTTGCATATTATTATGAAACAGCACATCAAAATGAAGAAGTCCAAATGGTCTCTGGGTTAGTTAATGAAAAAGTGTTGTCAGATAAATGACTGTGTGACTGAGTGGGTGTGTGCATGTGCACCTTTGTGCAATGTATCTGTGAGAGAGGATATGACTTTCATTTTCAATAAACACACATGCATGCACACATGCATACATGCATGGGGTGTTGAAATTAATCGTTTTAACAATGCATCGCGATGCGTACGTTATGCATCGATGCAGTGACACACCATAATTGATTATAGTCTACTAATTTGTTGATTTTTTTTTTGATTTTCGGGCCACGCCAGTACAATTCCTACTCCATTTCAACTCTCTCTCTGTTCTACTATTTATGGCTGAGGAAAAAGTCATTAAAAATTCATCTAGCATTTTAAAAGCGGTCATTGGGTGGGAGTTGCTAGTGACCATCGCATAGAGTAGACGTGCTTCCAGAGGCTCCTCCGTGCCAGTCTTTATATTTGATACTTTTACAGTCTCATACTTAATTTCACCTGCCTCGGGAAAATCATTAACATAGTAGGATCTGGCTAGTTGATTTCTCGCGACGACATGCTGAAAAAGAAGCCTAAAAACATTGGGTTGCCAACTTCACCTAATGCTAGCGACGCTAGCAGCAGCTCTCCCAGTCGAGCTCGCAGTCAGGCTACAGGTGTCGACAACGTCAATGATTTGCTGCAGATTTGGGAAAAGGTCTCAGACAAGATCCTCAAACACATTAACAACAGGTTTGACATGTTGGAGCAGACTCTTCAGGCTGGTGGAGCAGGAAAATCGTATTAGCCACTTGGAAAAGTCACTCTCCAGCCTGAAGAACAGAACATTGCACTCAAGTCCAAGGTGGACGACCTCAAGGACCGCTCATGTCGCAATAATATTAAAATCATAGGCATACCTGAGCTAGAAGAAGGGGGTAAACCAACGGAACCAAGCCCCGCGCCATCTTCATGAGGGTCCACTTCTGCCGATAGAAGGAACTCATCCTGCGACTCCGGAGGTCACAAGAGCTGGAGTATAAAGGCAACAAGGTGTTTATTTTCCCAGATTATACACCAGATGTGATGCGGCAGCAACGAGAATTCAGCAAGGTGCTAAATGGCCTGCGTGAGCTCAAGGTGGAGCACAGACTCCTCTTCCCAGCGAAGCTCCGCATCAGACACCAGGGTTGCTTCAAAGTGTTCACTACATAGGGTGAGGCAATGGCGTTCCTGAACACTGACTTAAAGAACATATCCTAAAAACTCGATGCCACTCTGTATGTTCAAACAGAGATAATATCTCAACATGACTCTATAGTACAGAGAACTTAATTGGTCTGTGTGAGACAGTCACTTCACTTTATTTACTCAAGCCAACTTTTTGTAGTTTTTTTCAGCTAGCTACTTTTTGTTAGAGGGTAGTCACCGTACGTGCATTTAGTGGTCCCAGGCTTAGAGGGATATCCGCTCTTCGTTTGGTGAAGCACTTTGTGGGCGGATAGGGAACACGTTCAGGGGGATGTTAGTGTGCAGTTGTTTCACACTGGTTTGTACAGTGTTTTTGTGGGTTTTTTTTATGTATGCCAGAACATCCTCCTCTAATGGATAATGTCAGTACCTGACAATATTGGGCATAGCAGCATCAATAACAACGTAGCATTACTCTCATGGAATGTGAAGGGTCTTGGTCATGTAATTAAAAGGGGTCGGGTCTTTTCACATCTCAAATCATTGAAGCCAGATATTCTTCAGGAAACGCACATTTGTGCAAACGAACAGCATAGACTTTGAGCAAATTGGATTTTCCAGGTTTTCCAAGCACCTTTTACTCGTAGGGCCAGAGGGGTTGCTATTCTTTTTCGTAAAAACATTACGTTTGCCTTGATTCTATGTTAGCAGACCCTAATGGCAGATACTTAATGATTTTGGGTCACCTAAACGTCTTTCCAATAATGATGCTTAATATCTATGCCCCAAATATTGACAATCCTGATTTTTTGATATGACACCAGCCTCTAGCCTCAATGTCATTATTGGAGGTGATTTCAATTGTCATTTAGATCCAATCCTAGACAGACTCTCAACAAAACCAGCTCCTACTATGGCTTCAGTACAAACTTTGAATGATTAATTAAATCTAGAAACATGGTTGATATTTGGCGACTGCAACATCCTACTGACAGAGATTATTCCTTCTATTCTCATGTCCACAAATCTTATACTAGGATTGACTATTTCCTTATTTCCTCTGAACTACTACCCAGAATTATAAATTCTACTTATCATAATAATATTATGATTTCTGTACATAGCCCGGTATGACTTCAACTTAAAGGTATTCTTAACAAGCAAAAGTACAGCTGGCGCTTTAACCCTCTTCTTCTTAATGATCACTCTTTTACGGAGCATATGACGGCATGTATAGATGAATGATCTTTCCACCGATGATAATGGGGAGGTCTCTGATTCCACTCTGTGGGAGGCCTTTAAGGTTGTGATGAGAGGCCACATTATTTCATTTGAAGCATCCGTATTGGCGATTTTTACATAGGAGATAAATTTGGTTCATTTCCACAGCTCCAAACTAAATATTGCCTTCCTCAGCAACACTTTTATCGCTACCTTCAAGTACGGCACTTTGTACGAGAGTGTATTCCAAAATTCACAGTTAAACCAAAGAGTCACATCTTGTATGATCTACTTCTCTCTCAGCCTGACTAAACATTTAATCCCCCGCTTTGTCACTGCTTTAACGACACCAGTAGAGGCCGGTCATCTCAGGGAAGCCTGGGCCACGGAACTAGTTTAAGGTCTTACACAGACTGCATTACTCCAAAACCAAACTCAACAAGATTTTTGAATCAGTGTCCTCCCCGTGTGACAGATGTGGTAACACTGCATGAAAAGTGGGATTTTCGTCAGTATGCGGCATTGCAGATTGTTGTGGAAGATCAGGTTTACAACTGCACACGGCGATTTGCAGGCAACACCGAAAACTGCCGTGAATTGTTGAAAATTGACTATTCTAATTCTAGGGGAGGCTTTAACATGGAAAGGGAAATGTTGTGAGCTATACAAATGCAAATCAGTGCAGCAGGGGGAGTTTTTATAGAGGACTAAACCTGACTTAAGTATAAATAAATAAATAAATAAATGAATGCATAAATAAATTTAGAAATAAATACAGGAATAAATACATAAATAAATGTATATATAAAAGAATAAATACATGAATAAATAAATAAAAGCATAGATAAATGCATAAATAAATAAATAAATGTATATATGAAAGAATAAATAAATGAATACATAAATAAATAAATGCATACATAAATGCATAAATAAATAAATAAATACAAGTGTAAATAAAAGAATAAAGAAATAAGTAAATGCTTTATATTTATTTCTACATTTCTGTTCACCTACATTTATTTATTTCTGTATTTCTGTGTCCATATGTTAATGGTGGTCCTAACCTCAGTCAACAGCATGATTGGTCAAATCGGAGAGCCAGCCAAGTCAGTGTGAAAACTGTACATTGTCATACAGCCTGCTCATCAAACAGTCTGCAGAGTACGTTGACACCCAGCCTGAACTCAGCGTGAGGTCAGTCAGCCACAGCTGACAGTCACAGACTTGGCTTGAGCGTAATAACGATGTATACGGCTCGGAACAATGGCTTTAAGTAACCATTTGAACGCAGTGCGGAATGAAAGAAATACTCAATGGTAACAGATGTCACAAGTTAAGCTGGACGCTGTGCAATCAACGCCACAGACCACAGCTAACAGCTAACCGCTAACAAGCCAACAGCGGTCTCCACGTTGCTCTCGAGCCGCTTGGCGTGAACAAATGCCTCGAACTGTTCCACCCATGAGTTGTTTGAGAGTACAGACATTCACGACAAAGATGTAAGACTGACAACAGGCACTTTGATTTATAGACAGTTGCGTTTTTTCGGACAGACACAGTCACCTAGACTGTCACTGTGTGCTTTGTAGCACTAGTCTTAAGCTGGCTTTATACCTCCGGATCCGGACGAAAGGGTCCGTATCTGTTTTTACCTTAGGGTATAAATGGGCCTTAACAGTGATTTGCAGGTTGCAGACTCCGGCATCTCCGTGTGGAATAGTAGTGTTCAAGCCACGTCAAAATGATTACACATATACATGACTTGGATCGATGAGCAGAATGTTTTTCCTGGTTAGCGGACATGGCCAAGGACCCAGACTGGAATCTGAAACCACACCTCCAGCACATCTGGGTCCTGCGCCAGTTAAAATGAACGCCAGTCAATGTCATTACTAAACCAGAGCTACACAAATAACAAATGTCACCAACCGCAGCTAACGGTTAGCTGAGCGGGCTTGCAGGTAGCGAACAACATCAGCGCCGCTAGTAAGGCAGAAGTAGTAGACCCAATCGAGCACACTAAGGTTAGGACCTCCTACCTCACTAACATATGGACACAGAAATACAGAAATAAATGAATGTAGGTGAACAGAAATGTAGAAATAAATGTAAAGCATTTATTTATTTATTTATGCATTTATCTATGCATTTATTCATCTATTCAAGTATTTACTCTTTTATATATAAATGTATTTATTCCTGTATTTATTTCTACATTTATTTATGCTTTTATTTATTTATTTATTTATTTATTTATACTTGAGTCAGGTTTAGTCCTCCATAAGTTTCACCCCAGGTAACATTTTTCTAAAAGGTATTAACTTCATTTTAAGAAAGTCTCTGGTGTAAATAGATCAGGCTCAGTATAGCCTAATTGTAGACTAAATTTTAGCTTGAATTGATTTATTTAATGAAAGTATGCTAGATTAATTACTGTGTATGTCATTAGCAATGGCCAATGTTGTGTAAAAGAGATACGCAAAATTATTTATTTATTTTTTTCTCTCCTGGGAACAAGTTAAAGATAAAACGCCAGTTGTTAAGAAGTTCAAATTTGCATGAAATATTTTGAGATAAGTAAGATATTAAAATGTTTAAATAATTTTCTGTTTAAAATGTGTGACTTTAAAATCTAATTTCATGGGTTCTGAATGTTTAAAAGAAGTTAAAGTAATTCTTTTTACGTGTGAGAGTTCATGACCTTTAAGAGATTTTACACTTCCGGGCTGACCGGAGCGTCAGTGATGAGGAAGAAGGAGTCGAGAGTTAATGGCGTCGAGCAGCTAACAGTGGACTGTGTGTGTCGTCAGTGTTGTGTTTTATCACTAACGGACTGTGAACTGTTGTCGGATGACGTGCTGAGTGTGTGAGTTGGACTCTCCATCACAGTCGAAGTGTTTGTGTTTTATTGGACACGAAGCAAGTTCGGCTAGGCTAGCTAGTAGGAGCTAAGCTAGCAGGAGCTAGACTAGCAGGAGCTAGGCTAGCGGGACGGCCATTGTCAAGAGGAGGCCTGCGCTGACAGGAGGAGCTTTGCCGGGTCGCCACGGAGAGTGTCACCGATGGAGGGCGCTTCGCTGCCGCAGAGGGACACGGAGGTTTATCGCTGCAAGCATTTTGTTCTCACAGACTAACCTCGCCTCATAACGAGGCCGTGACCTCCTATTAGCTCGGAGCTATGTCTGCAAGTCCAGATTCACATGATGCCGAAAATGACGCCATCGTGTGTAAGTAACTTTTGCTGTTTTCTCCTTCCTTGTTTCATTTTACTGTGACTTACATTTTGTTTTATTCATATCCCTCTCATTTAATTGTTTTCCAGCTGCCTGTAAGACAATACGAGACAGTACGCAGGAGCTTCAGGTACAAACAACCAGATCTTGCATCGCAGGCGGAAGCTGTGAAGAGTTCAGCTCGGAGTCAAAGAGGGAAAGATTTACTAGATTAGATCCGTTTTTGGTCAATGTGACTATTTTTCAGGTGCATTAAAAGATGTGATGTGTCCATACGCAGTGCATCGCGCAGTACTGATTGTCTTTATATGTCTCACTTCCAGCAGCTGTAAAAATAGATTGCTAGCTGGGGATGAGGTGGACCTTTGGAAGTGTGCCACCATAGACCTGATGTCTGAGGAGGAAGACGACGGGTGTCTGGATGGAGCCAGGAGCTCACCGAGATTAGAGGCAGTTCCGACGTACAGAGCGACGCACCACAGACGTCTGCAAAACCGAATTCAGACAGAAGGCCGGCAGTTACCTACAGCTCCGAGGAGGCAAACAGACACGTCACGGTGCTGCAGGATTTTGGGCTTCTCGTGAGCTAGAGTTCTCAACGGGCCTGAAAATTACAACCCGACCCGAGCCAGGGCCACAGGTTTTTAAGCATGAACCCGACGCAGCCCGACACACCAGCATGAATTGTCTGCCCGAACCCGACCCCCCGCGCGCCTGCATTATTTTCCTCATGCACTTGTTATCGTACGCAGCGGCTTCAGGTCTGTGTCTGCCCCTCCCCATGAAGCAGACAGCCAGACTTACTCTTCACCACACGTGAACAGCGATGATTCTTCACAAACAATAGCCTATATAATTTACAACCTGCAAGAAATGTGTTTTATAAAAAGGGAAGCCTGACCCGACCCGGCTCATTTGCGTATTTTTTCGGCCGAACCTGTGGGTCCGGTCGGGTTTGTCGGGCCAGCCCGACCCGTTGAGAACTCTACTGTGAGCTTACCGTTGTTGTGTGGGCAGATTATGCTTTGTACATTGTTGTGGTGTGTCTGTGCTTGTTCTAATAAAGCTCTTTCTTTGAATAAACTTCCTGGCAAATGTTCCTGTCCTCAATAAATTCAGTCATGACTTTCATGATATCATAAATAAATAAATAAATAAATAAATAAATAAATAAATAATGACCCAGGGTGACCAATAGAGTGACAAATTTGCCAACCAATCATGAGTGATTTTTCTTTTCTTTCATTTAAAAGCAGTGGTTTCATCCAATACTGAGTAGCCAGGCGTTGTTTCGCTGCTATTCATATCCTAATTGGAGCCGTTTGCACCTCCGCGAGCTCCACATACTCCATGGTTCGTTTCCGTCAGTATGTGGCACAGACGAACGCGAACTTCGCAGGCTGTAAATTGTCATTAACTGCCGAAAATTAGGGAGATTTTCGGGCGTTTACGGGCACGAAAATCCCACTTTTCTTGCAGTGGCTGTGACCTATATGGGGTCAAATATTGTATGGGGGGTATTTATAATAAATACATTTGAAAATAAACTGCAGCCAATGAAACTGCCTTCTGGACTCGGGTGTTAACCAATTTAGAGAATGATACATAGTGCAGTGATGAGTTCTGTATTGACATCTTAATATAAATCTGCAGAGGTTGTTATAAGTGACTTTGAAAGAGGACAAGTTGGTTTCTGAAGTGTTATAGGGAGAATAAGCTGTGTGACAATCTTTTTCCTAATCTGTAGAGTGAAGCAGTTTATTGAGCGATACAGAAGACCCAAGCTGCAGTTTATTTTCTTGATTACTGAGTCAATATGTACTTTAAAGGAAAGCTGAGAATCAAGCCAGACACCAAGATATTTGAAACGATCTATTACCTCAAGGGGAGTACCATCGGGATAATTAATGGACAGTTTAGCAGAATGTAAAAGTTCCTGTCTAGTACCGAATAACATATTATATGACTTCTTTTAATTAAGTAAACGTTTGTTGGATGAAAACCATATTTGTATGTAATCAAAATTTAACTGTAATATTAACTAGATTTTAAAAAGGTTGGATCCGGAGGTGTAAATAACAATATCATCCGCATAAAGGTGAATTTGACAATCAGAACAAGCTTGTGGTAAGTCATCGATAAAGATGCTGAACAATAGTGGACCTAAGGAAGAACCTTGGGGGATACCCTTTTCATTAAAGAAATAACATAAATATAAAGTCTGACTGTGTGCCATGAAGAGAAACACATCTGTGATGAAGGTAGGAATTGAACTAGAGCAATGAGCTTTCAGAGAGTCCTATGGCATGGAGCTTATCGAGGAGGAGATAGTGGTCAACCATGTCAAAAGCCTTGGTAAGATCTATGAATATTGCACCTCTGAGCATATTGTTGTCTGAAGAGGATGTTATGTCATTAGTGAATTTAAGGGGGGGGTTGTTGTAGAGAAATTTGATCTGAAACCAGATTGATATGGGGATAAAATGTCAAACTCATTAATATAATGAGAAAGTTGATTAAAAACTAATTTTACAAATAATTTGACTAGACAATTTATTATGGAAATGGGTCTATAGCTATTAAAGTCATGAGAGTCGCCACCTTTATGTGAAGGTGTGATTCTGGAACATTTCCAACTTGAGGGAACAACACAGGTATCAACTGACATATTACATAGATCAGACAAGGTATAAGACAGAATGTGAGAGGCAATTTTTGCTTGATTTCAAGGCCATCTGGACCAGCTCCAGTGGTAGAGTTAAGTCCATCTATGACCCGTTGTACATCCAGTGGACTTATTTTCCTAAAGGAGAAGGAGTGACTTCAATTAAAACTATTTGGTACTACGTTATTGTAAGAAGGGCAAAAGGAATGAGAGCTACAGATCTTGGAGAAATGTTGGATAAAGGCATTAGCAATTGTTAAGGGATCGTTCACAATTTCGTTATTAATTCTCAGATGAGTAGTGAAATCTTTTGAAGATTTACTCATTATGCTATTAATTGTGTTCCAGAATTGTTTTGGATTTTTAAAATCATTAATAAGTGAATCTTTATAGTAGCTGGATTTTGCATTCCTAGTTTTAGTTTTACAGATGTTTCTTAGTTGTTTATATGCATTCCAGTCACCTAAATCTTTTGTGGAATGATATTTCTGCCAGGCCTTATCCCTTTGTTTGAATAAACCTAATAAGTCAGCACTTATCCATGGTAGGTGTCTGCCCTTAACTTTCCTTATTGTCCAGGGGGCATGTTTGTTAATAACAATAGTAAATTCTGTGTAAAAATAATCCCAAGCACCGTTAACAAAAGGTATTAGTCGTCGTCTATCCCATTTTATAGCACTTACATCTTCAATAAATTGTTCAACAATATATATTTTTTATTTTTTTATTTTTCTTACTTTTATACACTTTGGTGGAAGACGAGGAACTTTGATTTTCCAAACACAGAAAATAATTGAATGGTCACTTAAACTGTCAGGTAATACCCCTGATTTTATAATTCGATCAGGATGAGTGACAAGTATCCAATCTAAGAGGGTTGAAGATGTTCTATCAACTGTTGTTGGTTCAGTGATACTTTGCGTAAGGATTATGCTGCTAAATACATTTTTATCTTTGAGGGATACACGTTCCAACCAATTTTTATTAAAATCACCAAGTACAATCATTTCTCCTGGTCGATCTAAGGAGTTGATGGTGGAGAGTATATAATCAGTAGATTCTGAATGAGCATTTGGGGGTCTGTAAATATTACCTATGGTTAAGTGTTTATTTTTATGAAAAATTAATTTGACAAAAATGCATTCAAAATGCAGAGGTGTAACTGTTGGCACAACAAGATCTGAGCATAAATGAGATGAAACATATGTAGCCACTCCTCCTCTTCTAGATCCTCTATCAGCTCTATACAAAACATAATCAACAAGTTTGATTTCATTATCTGAAATATTACTGTGAAGCCAAGTTTCAGACAAAGTGAGCACACTAGGTTTATTGTAAGCAATCCATGCTTTTAGGAGGTCGATTTTGGATGGTAGGCTCCTAATATTAAGATGAATAATGTGTAAACCTTTTTCTGTATTCATAAATCAAAAATATTTATATACAGATTCGTATACACGTGAATATGTATACAAACAACAAGCAATTCAATTAAATACAACATAGATACTGATAGGGTGTGTAGTAAGCGGGTGGTGGTGAGGGGGGGGTGGTGACTTGGGAGAGGGGAGAGCCATGATCACACAGACAAACACATTTACACACATATAACACAATCTAACAGATCTTCTACACAGAGACATAATAAGCTTTGTCTAGTGGGAAAAATGCCTGCGTTTTTGAAAGAAATGTAATTGTTATTAGTAAAATATCTATATATTGAGTGACAGGAAACATTGCTGAACTCTGTGATGCTTTTTTTGATTTGTGTAGAGTGAAAATGGAGGGTGGCAGAGTGACAGACATAACAGGTACGGTCTGCTCTCTAGAAATTTAGGATCAAAATTAACATTGTGGCTTATGGGGGAGCTGCTGGAGTGCTTGTCGCTCTAGGACTTCTACAGCCAAAAGTGTAAGTCCTACATCTGAAATAAGACCATCAGCTGAAAGCCAGCAAGATGTCCTACATTTATATCTATATAGTGTCTATGTGAAGTAAAAGATGTGGGATCCAAATCAAGCTGAAGAGATTTTTTTCTACAGTATTTCCAGCTGCTCTACACTCTAGCTCATGCAATACACACCCATTATAAAATCGGAAGACGGCCTAAAAATCCTTAAAACTAAAACTGTGATGATTTGAAAACCGTAAAAGATTTTTAAAAACTGAAGATATGCCCAACAGTTCAAACTCTTCTGACTCTTTGAAAGTTGGAATGGTGTCTCTAGCTCAAAGTATCAGGGACAAGGAGAAGTTGAAAGTCGATGAGTTTTGAAGAGGATTTGAAGATTTCCCCATTTACTTTCCATTCATAATAATTAGACTGCGACCAGAGCGCCACCTATTGGCCGATTTGCACCAAATTTTACACAATGCCTCAACAGGCCATACTGCACAATTATGAACATTTACGTGATAATCAGACAGTATTTTGTAAAGATATGCAAGATTATCTGTTTTCAATACAATATGCAGGAATTTGTTGTTTCGGGCGTTATGGACTATCAAAATTCTTTTGATAACTTTTTGTGAGGAGGGTCAACAGATGCTACATGCAAAGTTTGGTGCAAATCGGTCCAAAAAGTTCGAAAAAGTAGGTTTTTCATTTGTCGCGATTTTGAGAATTGAAAGTTACCGCGAAAGTGATCATGGCCTACACCACACAATTCAGCTGAATTGAGGGAACATGTTGATATAAGCTTTAACAGAGTGCGACATTGTATGTGGGAGTTATTGGCTAAAAACGCTTTTGCGTTGGAAATAGCACCACCTGCTGGTCACTTTTGGTGTGTAAGTCACAGGGGCCATTATATAGCACCTCTATGAATTTCATTTCCATAAGTGTTATGGTGTGGGCATAGTGCCAAATATTAAATCAGACGGCAACCAGAGTGCCATCTAGTGGCGGATCGGTAAACTCTTCGTCAGCTGTCCTCAGGAGTTTCGTGTTAATCCAATGAATCGTTGTGGAGATATAAAATACTTCAATTTAAAGAGCTCCACCTTGTGGTCATCGCCAAAATTTCGCACAGGGCCTCAAGGGCTCATGGGGAAGTAGTAATGTGATTTTCATGTCATTAGACCACACCAATGTGGAGATATGCAACACTTCCTGTTTTGAAACAAATCTGCAGGAAGTTGTTATTTAATAACTTGAGTATTGTGTGGCCTATCAAAATTCTTTTAATAAGTTTTTGTCAGGAGGGTCCACAGATGCTGTGTGACAAGTTTCGTGAAAATTGGTGAAATCACGCGAATTAGTGAAAAAAAACGGTAGGCGGAAATGGGCGTGGCCTATACCACGTGATTCATCACAATTCACTGAACGAGTGGATATAAGATTTTTGAATGTGTGACAAAGTATATGGGAGTTATAAGCCAAAACGCTCTTTCCTTGATTATAGCCCTACCTAGTGGTGGAAATTTAGGACAACAATAGATTATAAAAAATTTCGCCAGGTGTGACTTATATTCCAAGTTTGGTGAGTTTTGGGGTATGTTCAGGCAGTGAAAAATGCGATAACCATTTGCTAAGGAAAATAACAAATAAGAAGAATCATTTCAAAAACAATAGGGACCTCACAGAATCCGTGTACCCTTCATTCTTTGGTTTTTCCATTTCAAAACCAAATTAAAATAACAGAAAAACAAAGTTGTTTTTCTGTTATTCTGTTTTAAAAAACCAGAACGGAAAAACGGAAAAACGGAAAAACAGAATAACACAAAATCACACATTTTGTAGCTGTTATTCTGTTTTAAAACAAAAAAGGGGAAAGGGAAAATAGAAAAACAACAACAACTCCGTCTTTCTCTCCTGAGATGGGGGCCGACCGGACGAGCTAATGTTCCGAGGCAGAATGTCAGTCAATATTTGATCAGTATATGCCTATAGGCTACACACATAGCCTACCCTGTTTATAGAAGTAATCACAGCCGTTTCCAGATCGGCATCTGAAACAGTACTTCTACGGCGAAGGTTGTGCTCCATGCAAAACCTCCTAATGCTCATTATGGAGCATTGTGAGGCACCTTTGCGCTGCAGGACATCTCTTATCTCTGAATGTGTCTTCCCACTCTCAAAAAGTTTGCAGATTAGATCTGCATAAGGCTGAAGTGCAGCCATTACTTGTAGTGAAGTCTTGGTGATCTTGGCAGTTCTACTTCCTTATTTCTGTTGAGGGAAAAAAACAAAATTGATATCCGTTGTTTTTCCGTTTTCATTTTCCCCTTTTTCAGAACATTTTCCGTTTTAGAACAGAATAACAGCTACAAAATGTGTGATTTTGTGTTATTCTGTTTTTCCGTTTTTCCGTTCTGGTTTTAAAACAGAATAAACAGAAAACCAAAGTTGGTTTTCTGTTATTTTAATTTAGTTTTGAAACGGAACAACCAAAGAACGAAGGGTACACGGATTCTGCAGGTTCCCTGCTCGGGCCCTAATTATTTCACTATTTAATTAATTATTTCATGGTCCTGTGTTGCAGTGCTTCATGAATTTATTTTATCTGTCAAACTCACCCATTAAAGTCGATGGGCGGTTCCTAACACCTGATTGGTTACCCTGCACATCAAGTCAAGGCAAATTGATTCCAGATAATGGATTGATGCAATCAAACAAAACTTTATTGGCAACCGCTGTGGAAGGCTCGGTCCCCTGCTAGCCCCACTGACAGCGTGCAAGGTGCAGGATGTAGCATCCCTGGCTGAATGATGGTAATTAGCGTTCCCGCTAGCTCAAACATGCTATATCAAACTGTACAAATCTGTAGGAGTTACAATCTGAACTAGAACTGCAAGCAGTTATGAACGGGGGCCAAGCCCCCCCATGCGACTCGGACCCCGCGCACCGCAGAGCCCACGGAAGTTGGCCCTAAAGGATGACGGGTTTGGGGGAAAAGTTAAAACACAGGCCAACGTCTGAGCCGTGGTATTTGCTGTCATGGGAAGTGCACTGGAAGTGCAAAAGGCTGAATGTGTGCCGATTTGGATTTGTTGTAATAAGTCATGCCCACATTGACCAGTCATGACCACCTTCAAGATATGGCCTCAGGATTGGCACTACATCATACCGACCAAATTTCGTAAAAATCGGTGTAGCCGTTCAAGAGATATAAACTTCCCATATTTTCAGTGCCCCCTAGTGGCCAAAATTCGCCAAATTTGGCTCATCCCTTCCCAGTGTCATGGCAACCAAGGATCTCAAAATTGGTATTAATAGCATTTAGTTTGACTGAGATATCAAACAGTTTACATTTTTATAGCCAGCTACAGAAATTTGTTCGTTAATAATCTGCGCATTTTTTGACCGAGCAAAATTCTTTTGATAGCTTTAGATGAGGTCCAGCTGAAGAGTGTACGTGCCAAGTTTCACGCAGATCGGACAAATTCCCAAAGAGTTTGAAAAAGTAGGTTTTGCATATGTGGCGATTTAGCGAACAAATTGTGCAGCAGAAGTGGGCCTGTCCTATGTCAGAAAACCCAGCTCTATTCAGGGAACATATGGATCTAAGGTTAGTGAATGTGTTATTTATAATTGTGGAAGTTACAGGCAAAAACGCGATTGCATCCATTATAGCGCCACCTAGTGGAGTACATGTGCAATTTTTGGTATGGAAGAACTGTGTATGGTGGTACAGAGCTCGGGGAGCAGACCGGAGCGCTGCTGTCGGCGCTGCAGCCCCGGCTCGGAACGACACAACAAGCGAGAAAAGCCTGCTGTTCTACTGTTGTGCTAACTGGGGCTAATGGTCCGTGCTCGGCGCCCGGAGCTCGTTAGCTCCATGCTACTACCACACTCCATAGGCTTTTAGAGACCGGAGCTCGGGAGCTCCGCGACAGAAACAGATATACAGAGACTTGGACACATCAGGAGAGAGCTTGAAGAAAAGTTTGTTAGGTAGTTGGACTCTGTGTTGCCCAGAGACGGCCGGCACACGGATCCTAAATGCTATTGTGGCTGGACCGTCCAGCTCCGCCTTCCCGCAGGCTGCAGCCATTACCTTCTCTAATGATATGCAAACCACGCTCTACTTGCCCCTCCCCTCAGGCCCCTCCCTCTCGATGCCAAAACAGTGACAGAAAGTTGAAACTGAAAATCAGTGACACTGAAAAAAAAACTGACATTGTAAAAAAAAACTGACATTGTAAAAAAAAAAACTGACATTGTAAAAAAAATCTGTCACTGGAAAAAAAGTGACATGAAGAAAAAATCTAAAGATTGTCATTGAAAAGTACAAAAAAATCCCAATAAAATAAATTAATAAGATTTTCAGATTTTAATTATTTTAATTAGTTTCTTTTTTCAGTGCCAAGACTTGTTTCAAAGCCAATACAACTGTTTTCAATACAAATGTTTCAATGCCAATGTTTCCTTTTTCAGTACTGGTTTTGTTTTCAATGCCAATTTTTTTTTTGGATGCCAAATTTTAATGTCATCGTTCTGGCTCCATAAGTACACTGTTTGACCCTATAGACTGTTAAACAGAGGTTTGTATCCATTAGCAAGGCTGAATGGTCAAGAATTTACAGACAACTCACACGACAAATTTCCATGTAAAATAACACAAACTGCATTAGTGATCAAATTATCCATAACTACAAGCAGAAACCACTTACATTTCCTCAAGAACGCACACATCATTAGAGAAACACACAGAAATTCCGTGCAGCTTCACAGGGTCTGCTCACTGACTGGTCTGCTGCATTTCAGTGTGACTGAGCATGTCCTGACTTGTTCACTGCTGTCTTTGCACCAGTAGAGGGTGCTGTTGCACCTTTACCTGTAGAGCTTTCTTACAGTTTCTGTGGCTGCACATATGCTGGAGCAGTAATTTAAAACAATTTTTCAAACAAGAACCTATTGTTTTTCTAAAGATTATTATTATCTTTTTTTCTTTGTCCCAAATGATCGCATTTTTCACTGCCTGAACATACCCCAAAACTCACCAAACTTGGAATATAAGTCACACCTGGCGAAAAATTTTAGAATCCATTGTTGTTCTGAATTTCCACCACTAGGTGGCGCTGTCATTAAGGAAAGTGCGTTTTGGCTCATAACTCCCATATACTTTATATAATAGGGACCTCGCAGGTTCCCTGCTCGGGCCCTAATTAAACATTAAACATGTCATGAAGCGATATGACAACAAACCCTGTGCCCTTTATCAGCAAGGTACTAAGTAAATTATTTTAATCACGTTCAGCAGAGACCATGCAGGCACACTTCCAACACGCAGACACACACGATTCACAAGAACACGGATGTTTTCAGGTCACAGCGAGACGCTTTCAAAATAAAAGTCCCGCATTAAGCGTCTAATAATTAATGAAATAATAACCTGGCTTCAAAGAATAACAGTAAACCAAATGAAAACAAGATGTTCTTATGAATAATCATCACAATAAAGGTCATTTACAAAGGACAAAATGTCAAAAACTTGATCTCACTAGAAAGTTCAAGGGGATGTTCTTCTTTCGGTTTCAAGACTTCAGACCAAAGCAATGGATTGGACTAAATTTGTGTTAGCCTTGCCCACTGACTTTGATGGGTGAGTTTGACAGATAAAATAAATTCATGAAGCACTGCAACACAGGACCATGAAATAATTAATTAAATAGTGAAATAATTATATATGTTTTTTACATAAAATGAATTGGTATTTTAATGAATTATTGACACATTTAATTCCAATTTTAATTAATTAATGACACATTTAATTAATTAATGATACATTTGATTAATTATTTAATGGTGTATTTATTTAATTATGGCACTTTCAGTCCTCCATATGTGTGGACTACTGTTCAAAGTTTCCTGAAATTGCTAAACTCACTGGGACGACCAGCTGACATGTGGTGACAGCCCTCAAATCGATGTTTGCAAGACATGGCATTCCAGACGAGGTCATGTCAGACAATGGTCCACAATTCTCAAGTGCTGAGTTCAGGACATTCACACAGAGCTGGGAGTTTGTACACACCACATCCAGCCCGGGATACCCCCAGTCGAATGGACAAAGTGAGCGAGCAATACAGTAAAGAACTTACGGAAGAAAGCACAAGAGAGCCAGAGTGATCCTTACATTGCTCTGTTGGAATACAGGAACTCACCTTTGGATGGAGTGAAACTGTCCCCTACCCAACTGCTCATGGGTCGAAGACTGAAAACTAAACTGCCAACATAGCACAGCTGCTGAAACCACAGCTGTATGACAATGTTCACCACAGCATCAAGGAGAGGCAGCTGAAACAAAAGCAGTACTTTGACAGAGGAGCAAGACGGTTACCACTTCTGATGGAAGGAGAGAAGGTGAGAGTAAGAGTCAAAGATAACTGGCAACCAGCAGTCGTCGTGAGAAGACATGACAACCCCAGGTCGGTGATAGTCCAAACTCCAGATGGAAACACCTCCAGGAGAATTGGCGACACCTGCTGAAAACCATAGAAATGACTTTTCCACAATCACGCTCTGTAGATGTGGAGGACTGTTATCCAGTCACCAGTATACTTGCAGAGACTGATAGGCACATGCCATCACATGCAGAGTCACCAGTGCAATCAACTGTGACATCACCACTGAAAGGGACTGTGACACCAACTGTGAACAGAGAAGAACCAGTTAAAAGGTCAGGATGTTGCAGGCCAGTTAGGACACCAAACGTTATTCTCAGTGATAAGCAGCATTTAATTATGTAATGAGAGTCATTTAATGTAAAAGAAAAGACTTTTGGTTAAGTTTGTTTGAAGTATTGATGAGTGTGGATGAAGCACTTTATATTTATTTTGGTTAATTAATTTTCAGAATTCAAGTTGAATATGCTTTGCCTATGAGGTGTAAAGTAACTTTTGGTTGAAATCAGAGGCTGCACAGTTTTGAAATTATACAAGATTAGAAAGAGCACTCATAACAGTATTTCATGCTGTTTTTATTGTATATACTTCAAAGCAGGTGTTGACTTTGTTAAACTGTGAAATGTTAAGTCAATAATTAGAAAATGATGAGTAAATTGGGTGTGGAGAATATCTTAAAGGGGAAGGTGTGATGTATGTGCATATATGACTCCTACCACTAGGTGGAGTATGTTACCAGTGTTGTGTTGTGGTTAACCTGATGGGAGTTTTATAGATAAAGAAACAGAAAGTAAAAACAGAAGTTAATGCAATCCAGATGTGTCTCTGTGTGATTACATACATAAATAAGATTATACTTAATTACAATGAGTATCTCCTTTGCTCAACTCCAAGCTGCGGTTCAAACAGTGCCAGATGAAAATGGCTGATGAATCTGGTCACCACACCTCACTGGTTTCCAAACATGACTGAGACACTATCACATGCAAAACCAACCAGTGGGTCATTCAAAATGTCTGGTGAGATACATTTTTGACCAATGCTAAACTATAATTTTGATAGAATCTGATATGACGCATATTATTTTACTGGATGTGAGCATTAGGCATTTTAATACTGCTTATTTTCTAACTTTGGGAGAATAGAGCCTTTTTTTAAGCACACACTCAACGCAGAGAGGCCTCCCAGAGCAGCTGGGGCTAATGTTAGCTAGCATACTAAAATGTAAAATCTCACCTTCAGTTCTCACTGATGAATAGAAACCTGCGTCTCTCCACTCATCCAGACTCTTAACATTTTGCTTTTGTTTTTTTTTTTCTTACTGCAACACGTTACTACAGCAAGTTGTTGCACCATGCCAATATCCATTTTTTTTATGTCTGCTTCCCCATAGAATAGAATAGAATATCTTTATAGAATATCTTTATTGTCATTGTAACAGGTACAACGAAATTAAGTGCAGTCCTTATTCAGTGCAAAACATCTGCTGAGGTAGAAGATGCGTAAATAATGAGATCACCTGAGAGGGATCACATGTAACCCTGTCTACAGAGCCAGGAAGCCATGTCACATTGTTCGCCTGACTCTAATAACTGTGTGTATTTCACTTCTCTATTTCACTTTATTGATTGTGTTAAACTATTAGTTTGCATGTTGTTGTTTTTAATGAGCTTAACTCACTAGAATCTAGTGTAGTATTAATTTCTGTAAATAAAATCATTCTTAAATTCATGCCTGCAACCTGTTCCAAAAAAATGGCTTGGCCCAATCTCTAATTCAGCTGTACTACGAGCAGCAGGTGCGTGAACACACCAAATGTAAAAGACTTTCACCCGAGTTTGTGCAGTAATTAATCTGCACTCTAAAAAATCATGCAAGAGGGTAGTAATTCCAGCTTAAAATAAACATGCAATTCTAGTATAAAAATTTAAGTTTGCTACATCTACTTAATTCAGCAACTCAAACCAACTCGAAAATTAAAAAAAAATCTTTACTTATTTTTAGATGTAATTGGAACGCACAATGTTGCGTCAGCTCAACAAGTCAAAATATTGAGCTGGCTCAACTAAAATATCTATCTTGTGAGCACTTCCCTGAGTCTTGCTGAAATGACTGGCTTTCAGTGCGTCCAGTCTTGCATATTTACTCTGTAGCCCTACATTACACATCTGTATTTTAGAAGCATAGGCCTTTATTTTTTTTTTTTTTTTAAATCTTTTTATTGAAAAGTCAGAGGTAGAAACAATAAAACATCATCATTGTTACAAAAGACTTCTCATTTTTTTAAACTTTATACACACTCAAAAAGCCACCCCCCTCCCATCCCTCCCCCCACCCCGACTGGACCCAAAAGTAATAATAATTGTAATATTAGTGAATCAAAATAAACCATACCAACAGTAAACTTCAGTTTTTGTTTGGTAGAAATAGGTAGACATCAGAACAGACAAATGAAAAATAGATATATAATTCAATCTGCATTCCAAATTGTTAAATTAAAACAATAAAATCTTTCATTTATTGCAATGTTGGTGGGAGTTCTTGGAGATCATTAAAATATGAAAGAAAGGGTTCCCAAACAGACTTAAATTTGTCTGAGCGTCTTATAGCAAATTTGATTTTTTCCAAGTGCAAAAATAGCATTACATCTTTCAACCACTGGGCAACAGTAGGAGGCGCACTTGACTTCCAGTGAAGTAAGATCTGCCTCCTTGCAAGCAGGGAAACAAATGCTACAATATTCTGTTGGTTTTTAGTTAAATTTGCCTCCTTGTTTGGTACCCCAAATAACGCTATCATTGCACAGGGCTGTAAAGTGACTCCAAAGACTTTTGATAGTACATCAAATATATCAGACCAATAGCCCATCAACAGATGGCAAGACCAAAACATATGAGTCAAATCTGCAACATGAATATGACATCTGATACAATTGCTGTCAACATTTGGGTAAATGGAAGAGATCCTTGCTCTACTCCAGTGCAAGCGATGAGCGACCTTAAACTGAATGAGATTCAGTCTTGCACAAGATGTGCTACTGTTCACTCTTTTCAAAGTGTCAGTCCAAGTGTCCTCAGAGATTTCAGTTCCAAGTTCGTTCTCCCAGTGGTTTTTGATCTTGTCCGTATTGACAATGTCAGCTGTCCTGATTATTGCATAACAGTGTGTGGTGAAACCTTTCAGAAAAAAAGGAGCCTTCAGAATTAAGTCCAACACAGATTCACTCGGAAGGATAGGAAAATGAGGGCTGTGACTTCTAGCAAATTGGCGAGCTTGAAAATAGCGAAACATGTCCTTTTGCTGAAGTTCATATTTTGCACACAAATCCTCAAAACAAGAAAATGATCCATTAATATACAGATCACTAAACCTCTTAATTCCTTTCCTATGCCATGTGACAAAAGTGTGATCAAGGTTTGCTGGTAGGAAATTGTGATTATTGCACAGTGGAGAGTAAGTCAAAAGAGTATCCCTCAAATCATTCTGCTTTCTGAACTGAGCCCATATTTTTAATGTAGATATAACCACAGGATTGGAAGTAAACCTGGAAATCTTCATTGGAAGGTTAGATGAAACAAGAGCGAGAGGAGATGATGATGTGCATGACATGTATTCCATTTCACACCAATCTGTATCAGCAGACTGAATCCAATATGCTATTTTGTGGAAGTTTGCCGCCCAATAGTAAGCTCTAAAGTTTGGTAGAGCCAACCCGCCTGCCAACTTTGATCGTTGTAAGAACTCCTTCTTAATTCTAGGGTTCTGACCCTTCCATATAAATTTAGATATGATTTTGTCAAGTTTAGTGAAGAAAGACTTTGGCAAAAAAATAGGAATGCATTGAAATAAAAATAAAAATCTTGGCAAAACATTCATTTTAATGCAGTTCACCCTGCCTGCCATGGTTAAATGTAGAACATCCCATCTTTGCAAATCTGAGTTCAGTTTAGACATGAGTGGTGCTAAATTTTCATCAAAGAGGTTATTAAATGATGGCGTTATATTGATACCTAAGTACTTAAAACCTGACCTAGAAATATGAAATGGTAGGGCATGGTTTGGGATTTGCATAGCTAGACTGTTTATGGGTAAACACTCACTTTTTTCTAGATTAAGTTTATATCCTGAGATCTGACCAAAGTTATGCAACACTGAAATAACAGTATTAATTGAATTCAATGGATCTGATAAGTAAAGCAATAAATCATCTGCATATAATGACAACTTTGATTCTAATCCCCATCTTCTAATGCCTCTTATTGATGGTGTTGATTTGAGAGCCAGGGCTAGTGGTTCTATGACAAGTGTAAATAGTAAAGGGCTCAATGGGCAACCCTGTCTGGTACCCCTGGACAGAGGAAAGTTTTGGGAGCGGATGCGATTTGTAATAACTGAGGCTTGGGGGGAGGAGTAAAGAAGTTGAATCCACTTGATGAAGGCTTTACCAAAACCAAATTTCTTCAAAACATGAAAGAGAAAGTCCATCTCAACTCGGTCAAAAGCTTTAAAAGCATCCAAAGACACCACAATTTCTGGAATATTGGTCGATGAGGGGCTATACAGTATATTCAGAAGACGCCTTATGTTTGAGAATAAATGCCTGTTTTTAATAAAACCTGTTTGGTCAGGTGATATGATATATGGCAGTGTTTTTTCCAAGCGTGTAGCTAGTAATTTGGAGAGGATTTTAAGATCGGTGTTTAAAAGGGATATTGGTCGGTATGACCCGCACTTAGATGCATCCTTGCCTGGCTTTAACAAAAGAGTTATGGTTGCTTCATTAAGAGAATTAGGTAATTTACTCTTTGACATAGCGTCATCAAACATATCCAACAGCAGTGGAGCTAGTTGTTTTGAGAATTTTTTATAAAAATCGATCGGGAAGCCATCCGGCCCTGGAGACTTTCCATTTTGCATGGCTGAGATGGCAGAGCTAACTTCCCTCAATTCGATTGGTTCATCCAAGAATTCTTTCTGATCAGAAGACAGGGTAGGAACTTCCAAATTTAAGAAAAAATTATGAAACAGTGATGAGTCTTTTAAAGATTCTGAACTATACAGATCAGAATAAAAATCTTTGAAAATGTTGTTTATTCTTAAGGGGTCTGTTGTGGTCCTTCCCCCTTCATCTTCAATTTCAGATATAATCTGTGCCGCTGACTTAGACTTAAGTTGATGTGCCAAAAGACGTCCTGATTTTTCTCCCTGCTCATAATATGACCCTCGGGATCTCATTATAAGTCGTTCTGTTTCAGATGTAGATATTAAGTTGTACTGTGTTTGTAACGATATTCTTTCCTTATGAAGGGATGCGTTTGGGGCTATGGAGTTCTTTTAATCTAATTCAAATATGGCTTCAATCAACTGCTGTTTTTGTTTTTTTCTTTCCTTATTAATAAAAGAAGAATATGCAATTATCTCTCCTCTAAGATAGGCCTTAAGGGTTTCCCATAACAGTGATGGGGACACTTCGTCAATTGAGTTAGTTTCTAGAAATCTTTGTATGGCTATTTCAATTGAGGTGCAGAATGTGTTATCTGACAATAGTGTGGTGTTAAAACGCCAATGAGATCGAGAGCTGAAGTTTTGGCAAAAAATGAGATTCATTATTATGGGGGCATGGTCTGATTCTACAATGGTTAAATATTCAACTGCCTCTACTGAGTTCAAGAGTCTTCTGTCCACAAAAAAGTAATCTATCCTAGAATAAGTGTGATGTACATTGGAATAAAAAGAAAATGTCTTAGTATGTGGATTGAAATGTCGCCATGGATCCACACATGCAGCATGGTTGAAAAATTCTGAGAACCTGCTAGCCATTTTAGATAGGGTCTGTGTTTTGGGATTAGATCGGTCCAAATTTGCGCTCATAACGCAGTTCAGATCTCCACCCAGGATCAGCATGTTAGCATCAAGATCTGCCAGCTGAGATACAACCCTTTGAACAAATCCTGCATCGTCCCAGTTGGGAGCATAAATATTTACCAACAAGACAGGAGTTTGATATAGTGTCCCTGATACTATAACATATCGGCCCTGTGGGTCAGAGATAACGCTAGAAGCATTAAACTGATTTTTTTTGTGCATTATTATTGCTGTACCTCTTGATTTGCTGTTAAAACTAGAGTGAAATATTTGGCCCACCCAATGTTTCTTTAAACGCATTTGGTCTGAATTGCTTAAATGTGTTTCCTGGAGAAAAGCGATATCTGTTTTAAGATTTTTAATATGAGAGAGTATTCTGCCTCTTTTTACAGGACCATTGAGGCCTTTGACATTCCAAGATATAAATCTTACGGCTGAGCCTGAGTGATTTGGACTATTATTAGCCATATTAATTTGGTACAAACACTAATGCAAATAATATTAGTCTGTATTCCCTGACAAAACAAACGTCAGTGACATGTCTACCTAACATCATTAAAATTAGTGGTACACAGAAAGAGTGGAACCAAAAACTTACAAACAGCAAAATTACAAACAATATAGAGGGTCCAGTCTACCTATTCATCCCCAAAAAACACCCCCCCTCCTAACTCTGCTAAAATAGCAGCACGCAGGATTCCTCCCTCTTCTAAACTCTTCCAACAACACACTTTCATTCTCATTCTTGTCATCGCTCTCGAGGGAGCTCCTGAGTAATGACACAAAGGGAAAAAAACCCCAAAAATATTAACCTATAATATAAAGTGCTTGTTCACCATTAGATAAGAGTGAAAAACTTAAACATAAAGCACTCTGATTAAATGTCCACCGAAACATGACATGTCATTTCAGTCTTTCTGTACTTTACCCATTGCTGGATATGCTGCCGCATGGCCTACTATTCCTGTTCCTCCGACTGAGCTGGAGCATCCAGAATCTCCTCAGTCAGGAGAATGCCTGGGTTCCTCTCGATCCTCTGGGAGTAGAAAGCCTCAGCCTCCGCAGGTGTCTCGAACAGTAGCGTTTCACCTCCGTGGTAAACGCGGAGGCGGGCAGGGTGGAGAAGGTTGAACTCAATTCCTTT
Organism: Diplodus puntazzo; assembly: GCA_963678695.2. Lineage (NCBI taxonomy): Eukaryota > Metazoa > Chordata > Actinopteri > Spariformes > Sparidae > Diplodus > Diplodus puntazzo. Next base: position 28,424,413 of record OZ023174.1, read on the forward strand.
CTTGTAAAGGGCCGCTTTGACGTTCTTGAAAGCTGCGCGTTTCTTTGAGAGATGAGCACTGAGGTCGGGGTAAAATCTCACGGTGTGGTCCTCGTATGTCATTTCGTTTTGCTTTGCCCAATGCAGAACTCGCTCGCGGTCTTGAAAGCTGTGGAAGGCGACGATAATTGGCCTCGGACTCGCCTTCCCTTTCTCGTCTTTCCCTTTCGTCTTCCCTTCCTTAGGTCTCCGTTGTGAGACCCGGTGAGCTCGTTCCAGTCTGGGTGGCGAAGAGAAAGTGTCCCCCATGTAATCCTTCAGGAGAGTTGAGACAAACTCAACCATGTTGTCTGCTTTCTTTTCACTACCTTCGGGCACGTTAATGATGCGAACATTCACCCTTCTAGACCGGTTTTCGAGGTCGTCAATGCGATCAGTCAGAGTAGCGTTTAGCTTTTTCAATTCAGCTATATCCTGCTCAGCCTTGAACAGCGCGTCAAAGTTATCACCTGCTGTGTTCTCCACCGCGGCGACCCTCTTTTCCAGAGTATCCACTGCCTCTTGGAAATTCGCTATAGATGCCTGGATAGGTGCTAGCGAAGTATTGATGAGAGACGTCATGTCCATTTTCAAATACTCGCGTTGTTTTTCCATCTCTGCAGCCAGTATCACGCCGAAATCTTCAGCATTAGCAGCTGCCGCCATGTTAGCTACTCTACTGCTTAGAGTTCGGCTGGGTTTCTTCTCAGACTCTTTCTTAGACATAGTTGCCCCAAAACACGCGGACAATGATGAGTAATAAACTTATGAAACGATCACTTCGGTGTAAAGTCGGGTATATAGGTATTTCAGGTGGTAAATAGTCAAAATCTCAGGAGACCCTCGTTCTCACGTCCTGCTCCTACATGTGCCAAACCGGAAGTTCCCATAGGCCTTTATTAGTGTGAATGCTGAAGGCATTCACACTATTGTTCTTCTGGAATTTCAGCATTCACACTATTGTTCTTCTGGAGTTTATTATTATTAGTGTGAATGCTGAAGGCATTCACACTATTGTTCTTCTGGAATTTATTAGTGTGAATGCTGAAGGCATTCACACTGTTGTTCTTCTGGAGTTTATTATTATTAATGTGAATGATGAAGGCATTCACACTATTGTTCTTCTGGAATTTATTAGTGTGAATGCTGAAGGCATTCACACTATTGTTCTTCTGGAATTTATTTGTGTGAATGCTGACACAGCATTCACACTATTATTCTTCTCGTTTATTATTAGTGTGAATGCTGTGTCAACATTCACCAGCATTTCTCCTGGAATTTCTTTTTCTTTTTCTTTTTCTTATTATTCCTGCTTCCATACGTTTTTCGGCACGTTTCTTCTCCTAAAAATCTTGAGCGATTCAAACCATTCAAGTATCAAAATGTTCAGCCATTGAAGGACATTACTGCTTGTATTTTTTTTTTCTTTTTTCTACCTTTTATTCCTTTGGAAATATTCAGCTTTTTCTGCAAAATTTTCCTCATTCATCCTTATGGGGATTTTTTCAAATTTTATTCTGCTATAACTTCAGCATACCTTCAGCTATTGCAACCGTTCAGCTATCAAAATGTTCAGCTTTTTAAGCTCTTTCAGCCTTGAGCTTTTCAGCTTTTCAACTTTTCAGCTTTTTCATCAATTCAGCTTTTTCAAAAAAAAATTAACATTGACGCAAATGGGAAAACATTAAAATCCTCTCCAAAAGTCATCGCCTTTCAACCTCTTCTTCTCCCTCATATGTTGAGCTGGAGACCCTATTCCAACTTTAAACGAGTCAGCGAAACTTGAACTATTGACACTGTATTCAGTTTTTAAAAATGTAGTACAATTTTGAAAATATCACAGTTTTAGTTTTAGGAACTTTTAGCTTCTCTTCTGATTTTATAATGGGTGTGTATTGCGTCGGCTAGAGTGGGTGACATCATCGCCAGAGTGGAGAGTGGCTTTCGAAGACAGGAATGAAAATTCTCTTCAGCGTGATTTTGGTCCTAAATCTTTCACTTGACATAGACAATATATGCATAGAAATGTAAGACATCTTGTTGGCTTTCAGCTGATGGTCTCATTTCAGATGTGCGACTTACGGTTTTGGATTTAGAAGCCCAAGAGCAACATGAAGTTGAAATATCATCCCATAAGCCGCAATGTTAATTTTGAGGCTAAATTTCTGTCCGAGAGCAGACGGTACCTGATTTGTCTCTCGCTCCTGTGCCCTCATTTCTCACTCGACCGAAATTAAAAGACATGAGCGCGTTCAGCCATGTCTCCTCTCACTCACCATTTAGATATTTGGGCGATAACCCTTACAGTTTTTTCAAAAATCGCAGGAGTTTGGGAGGCGTTTTCCCGTTCATTCTTATGAGAGCAATTTGATCTCTGTCTCTGCTATTTCTCCAGCATGTGTATCTTAAGGATGCGTGTGTATTGCGTCAGCTAGCATGGGTGACATCATCGCTACAGTGTGAGGCCGCTCGAAGAATGGGAGACAAAATTGTATTCAGCTTGATTTTGATCCCTAACTTTTTACTTGACGTAGACAATATATGCATAGAAATGTAGGAAGTCTTGTTGGCTTTCAGCTGATGGTCTCATTTCAGATGTACAACTTACAGTTTTGGATGTGGAAGCCCTGGAGCGACAAGAACCCAAGCAGCTGCTCCATAAGCCGCAATGTTAATTTTGAGCCTAAATATCTGGCCGAGAGCAGACGGTACCTGATTTGTCTCTCGCTCCTGTGCCCTCATTCCTGACTCGACAGAAATAAAAACGACATGAGCAAGTTCAGCCATGTCTCCTCTCACTCACCATTTAGATATTTGGGCGATAACCCTTACAGTTTTTTCAAAAATCGCAGGAGTTTGGGAGGCATTTTCCCGTTCATTCTTATGAGAGCAATTTGATCTCTGTCTCTGCTATTTCTCCAGCGTGTGTATCTTAAGGATGCGTGTGTATTGCGTCAGCTAGCATGGGTGACATCATCGCTACAGTTTGAGGCCGCTCGAAGAATGGGAGACAAAATTGTATTCAGCTTGATTTTGATCCCTCACTTTTTACTTGACATAGACAATATATGCATAGAAATGTAGGAAGTCTTGTTGGCTTTCAGCTGATGGTGTCATTTCAGATGTACAACTTACAGTTTTGGATGTGGAAGCCCTGGAGCGACAAGAACCCAAGCAGCTGCTCCATAAGCCGCAATGTTAATTTTGAGCCTAAATATCTGGCCGAGAGCAGGCGGTACCTGATTTGTCTCTCGCTCCTGTGCCCTCATTCCTGACTCGACAGAAATAAAAACGACATGAGCAAGTTCAGCCATGTCTCCTCTCACTCATCATATAAATATTTTGGCCATAACCATTACAGTCTTTTCAAGAATCGCAGGGGTTTGGGAGTGTATTGCGTGTGTATTGCGTGAGCTAGAGTGTGTGACATAATCACTTGATTGAGAGCAGCTGGAACACTGGAGACAGAATTCTCTTTAGCTGGATTTGGATCCCACATCTTTTACTTTACATAGACCAGTGGTGTCAAACTGATCCAGGAAAGGGCCACTGTGGCTGCAGGTTTTTATTCCAACCAAGCAAGAGCACACCTGATTTAGATCAGATGTGCTCTTGCTTGGGGTTGCTCTTGCTCAAGCGCATGTGCAGCCATTTTAAGCTCTTTCACCCTTAACTTTTGTACATTTTCATCCTTTTTTCACCTGTTTTAGCTTCTTCAGCCCCCTCACTCTACAGCTTTTCATCCTTTTCCATCCTTTTCATGCTTTTTTCACCCTTTTAAACTCTTTCAGCCTTTAACTTTTCAACTTTTAGCCCTTTTTTTTACCATTTTAACCCCTTCCAGCCCTCTTACTTTACAGCATTATTTCACCTTATTGAGCTCTTTCAACCCTCTTTTTTACATGTTCATCATTTTTTCACCTGTTTTTACCTTCTTTGGCCCTCTGACTCTACAGCGTTTCATCCTTTTTCAGCTTTTTAAGCTTTTTCGGCTCTCTTACTTCATCCTTTTTAAACTTGTTCGACTCTCTTACTCTACAGCTATTTACATTTTCATCTTTTTTTTTTTACCTTTTTAAGCTCTTTCACCCTTTAACTTTTTTTACATTTTCATCCTTTTTTCACCTGTTTTAGCTTTTTCGGTCCTCTCACTCTACAGCTTTCCATCCTTTTCCATCCTTTTCATCCTTTTTTTTTACACTTTTAAGCTCTTTCAGCCTTCACCTTTTCAAGTTTTTAGCCTTTTTTTCACCATTTTAACCCCTTTCAAACCTCTTACTCTACAGCTTTTCACCTTTTCAGCTTTTTAAAAAATATTTTATCCTCTTCCAGCCATCTTACTCTACAGCTTTTTAGCCTTTTCAGATATTCACCTTTCTGCCTTTTCAACTCCTTCAAACATTCAACTAAAATGTTCAACTTTTTCAACTCCTTTGGCCTTCAGCCTTTTCAGCTTTTCAGCCTTTTCAGTTTTTTCAGCCTTTTCAGCTTTTTCATACATTCAGCTTCATGTTCAGTTCCAGAAACTGTTCAGCTGGCAATATGTTCAACTTTTTAAGCTCTTTCAGCCTTTAACTTTGCAACTTTTTCAGCTTTTCAGCCCTTTCAGCTTTTCAGCTTTTCAGCCCTTTCAACTTTTCTGGCATTTCGGCTTTCAGCTTTTTCAGCTTTTCGGTAGTACATTCAACAGATTTCTCTTCAGCATTCACACTGTATTTTCGCAGGAAATGCAATTTTTCAAGTTCGTGTGAATGCTGAGTCAGCATTCACACTATTGTTCTTCTGGAATTTGTTAAAGTTATTATTCTTCTTCCGTATGTTTTTCAGCACTTTTCAACTCCTTCAAACTTTGACCTATTCAAACCATTCGAATATCAAAATGTTCAGCTTTTTAAGGACATGATGGCTATTACTTTTGGCTTTTCTATCTTTTATACTTTTGAAAATATTTAGCTTTTTCTGCAAAATTTTTCTCATTCATCCTTATGGGGATTTTTTTCAAATTTCATTCTGCTATAACTTCAGCATGCGTTCAGCTTTTCAACTCTTCAACTTTTTCAGAAATTCAGCTTTTTCCCCAAAAAAATTAACATTGCCCCACATGGGAAAATCTTCAAATCCTCGTCAAAACTCATCGCCTTGCAACCTCTTTTTGCTCCTCATACATTGAGCAAGAGACACCATTCAAACTTTAAAGCACTCAGCAGCTCTTGAACTATTCGACCTGTATTCAGTTTTTAAAAATCTTGTACGGTCTTGAAATAATCGCAGTTTTAGTTTGAGCGACTTTTAGCCCGTCTTCTGAGTTTATAATGGGTGTGTATTGCATCGGCTAGCGTGAGTGACATCACCAACTGCCGCACCCCAGAATGTAGAGCTGCTCCGAAAAAGTGGACAAACTTGTTTTCAGCTTGATTTTGATCCCTCACCTTTTACTTGACATAGACAATATATACATAAAAATGTAGGAAATCTGGGCTTTGAGCTGATGGTCGTATTTCAGATGTGGGACTTACGGTTTTGGATTTAGTAGCCAGAGAGCGACAACAACTCTTTGTGGTCTTCCATAAGCCGCAATGTTAATTTTGAGACAGATTTTTTGGAAAAGAGCAGATGGTTCCTAATTTGTCTCTCGCTCTCCCGCCCTCATTTTGCACTCTCCAGAAATAAAAATGACATGACCGCATTCAGCAACTCCTCCTGTAACTCACCATACAAATAGTTTGAGGATAACCATCACAGTTTTTTCAGAAATCGCAGGAGTTTGGGAGGCGTTTTCCCATTCATTCCTTATGGGGGACATTTTCGTCTCTGTCTCTGGTCCTGCTGCCGCATGTCTGCAGTCATTTTAAGCTCTTTCTGCCTTTAACTTTTCAGCTTTAAGCCTTTTTTCACCTCTTTAAGCTCTTTCTGCCTTTAACTTTCCACCTTTTCAGTCTTTTTCCACCTTTTTAATCCCTTTCTGCCTTTCCCTTTCCACCTTCTCAGTCTTTTTTCACCTTTTTAAGCTCTTTCTGCCTTTAACTTTCCACCTTTTCAGTCTTTTTTCATCTTTTTAATCTCTTTCTGCCCCCTTACTCTGCAACTTTTTGGCCTTTTTCAGTCGTTTTTCACCTTTTAAAGCTCTTTCTGCCTTTCACTTTCCACCTTTTCAGTCTTTTTTTCACCTTTTTAAGCTCTTTCTGCCTTTAACTTTACGCGTTTTCAGTCTTTTTTCACCTTTTTAATCTCTTTCTGCCCCCATACTCTGCAACTTTTTGGCCTTTTTCAGTCGTTTTTCACCTTTTTAAACTCTTTCTGCCTTTCACTTTCCACCTTTTCAGTCTTTTTTCACCTTTTTAAGCTCTTACTGCCTTTAACTTTCCACCTTTTCAGTCTTTTTTCACCTTTTTAAGCTCTTTCTGCCTTTAACTTTCCTCATCACCCGGAAATCGCAATTTCTCTCGTTAAATCATGCATATTGGTATTGAAACTTGCCTGAAAAGCTGGAGTTTGAAAGTGGCTTATTTTTTTCGCTTTGGCTCTTTTTCCGAAAGGGAATAGCGCACAATAGTTCGCGTTCCTAAAGCAGGAGATTTTGACTCTGCTCCTGTGGTGACGTTACCACAGGAGGATACTTGCATAAGCATCGGCTCACAGCCGTCCTCAGCCAGACTTTCTGAGTGAGCACGCCGAATCTGCTTATTTCTCTATCATTTTCACTAGAGGCTTACAGATAAAAACAGCTGCATACTCAACATGCAGCGTGGCATTACCAAATGATCACAGATTAATTCGTCCTGAACGGACATAATAACAGCCAGTCTCGTGCCAGAACTGCCTGCAAAACATGAAAATGGGGAATGACGGAACGGAGTCCATAGAAAAACAAAGCGCACACAGTATTCCGCCCTCCCACACAGCGCGCTGATTCGCTAGCACACCGTCAATCAGAACGGCCATTCAGCTGGCACACAACCAATCCAATGGCTCAGACGTCTGACAGCCCTCCTCCTCAGACTTCGCATGCTCAATCGGAGTAGACAACGTCCAAACGGCTCCGACAGCTTCCGACGCAGCTGAACACACCGAACAGACATGTTCCCGATCTCGTCTGAGTCTCTCCAAACGCTTCAGACGTCCAACGGTTGGGCCGGTGTGTTTCTGCCTTTAAGCTCTTTCTGCCTTTAACTTTTCACCTTTCAGCCTTTTTTCACCCTTAAGCTCTTTCAGACCTCTTACTCTACAGCTTTTTAGCCTTTTCAGATATTCATCTGTCTGCCTTTTCAACTCCTTCAAACATTTAATCTCATGTTCAGCAATTAAAATGTTCGACTTTTTCAAGTCTTTCAGCCCCCGTCAGCTTTTCTGCCCTTTCAACTTTTTAAAATCTCCATCTTTCTGCCTTCATGTTCAGCTATCAAAGTGTTAAACTTTTTAAACACTTCCAGCCCTCTGCAGCTTTTCTGCCTTTTCATCTTTTTAAAATATTCATCTTTCTGCCTTTTCAGCTTCTTTATACATTCAGTTTCATGTTCAGCTACATAAACTGTTCAGCTATCAATATGTTCAACTCTTTAAGCTCTTTCAGCCTTTGATTGTTCAGCCTTTTCAGTCTTTTTTCACATTTTTACTCTCTTTCAGCCCTCATACTCTACAGCTTTTCAGATATTCATCTTTCTGCATTTTCAGCTTTTTCAACATTCAGCTTCATACTCAGCTAGATAAACTGTTCAGCTATCAAAATGTTCACCTTTGTTAGCCCATTCAACCTTAAGCCCTTCTGCCTTTCCAGCTTTTGAAAATTCAGCTTTTTCTGCAAATTCCCAGCCGTTCAACCTATAGTTTTATGCATTTTCGGCAGTACATTCAGCAGATTTCCGAAATCACTTAAGCTTTCAGCATTCACACTGTATTTTCATAGGAAATGCAAATTTTTCTAATTAGTGTGAATGCTGAGTCAGCATTCACACAATTGTTCTTCTGGAATTTATTATTAGTGTGAATGCTGAGTCAGCATTCACACTATTGTTCTTCTGGAATTTATTTTTTATTCTTCCGTACGTTTTTTGGCACCTTTCTCCTCCTACAAATCTTGACCGATTCAAACCATTCAAATTTCAAAATGTTCAGCTTGTTTAGGGCATGATGGCGTCTATTTTTCTTATTTCTACCTTTTATACTTTTGGAAATATTCAGCTTTTTCTGCCAAATGTTTCCCATTCATCCTTATGGGGATTTTTTCAAATTTCATTCTGCTATAACTTCAGCATACGTTCAGCTATTCAAATCATTCAAACATTAAAATGTTCAGCTTTTTCAGCTCTTCCAACCTTCCACTTTTCAACTTTTCAACTTTTTAACTTCTTCAATAATTCAGCTTTTTCCAAAAAAAATTTAACATTGATTCAAATGGGAAAAGCTTCAAATCCTCTTCAAAACTCATCGCCTTTCAACCTCATCTTCTACCTCATACGTAGAGGGAGAGACACCATTCAAACTTTAAACCAGTCTCAAGACCTTGAACTATTGGCGATGTATTCAGTTTTTAAAAATCTTGTACGGTTTTGAAATGGTCGCAGTTTTAGTTTTAAGAACTTTTAGCTCCTCTTCTGATTTTATAATGGGTGTGTATTGCGTCGGCTAGAGTGCATGACATCATCGCTTGAGTGGGGAGCCGTTCGAAGAATGGGAGCCCAAACTGTCTTCGGCTTGATTTTGATCCCACACCTTTTGCTCGACATAGACAATATATGCATAGAAATGTAGGAAATCTTGTTGGGTGTCAGCTGATGGTCTCATTTTACATGTACGACTTACAGTTTTTGATGTGGAAGCCCTGGAGCGACATGAAGTTCAAGTATTGTCCCATAAGCCGCAATGTAAATTTTGAGGCTAAATTCTTGGCCGAGTGCAGACGGTACCTGATTTGTCTCTCCCTCCTGTGCCCTCATTTCTCACTCGACAGAAATAAAAATGACATGAGCGCGTTCAGCCATGTCTCCTCTCACTCAGCATATAAATATTTTGGCCATAACCATTACAGTTTTTTCAAAAATCTCAGGGGTTTGGGAGGCGTTTCCCCATTCATTCTTATGAGGGCCAATTTGATCTCTGTCTCTATTTCTCCAGCGTATGTATTGCGTCAGCTAGAGTGGGTGACATCATCGCTACAGTGTGAGGCCGCTCGAACAATTGAAGACAAAATTGTCTTCAGCTTGGTTTTGATCCCAAATCATTTACTTGACATAGACCAATATATGCATAGAAATGTAGGAAATCTTGTTGGCTTTCAGCTGATGGTCTCATTTCAGATGTAGGACTTACGGTTTTGGATTTAGCAGCCGGAGAGCGACAACAACTCTTTGTGGTCTTCCATAAGCCGCAATGTTAATTTTGAGACAGATTTTTTGGAAAAGAGCAGACGGTTCCTAATTTATCTCTCGCTCTCCCGCCCTCATTTTCCACTCTCCGAGTTTGGGAGGTGTTTTCCCATTCATTCCTTACGGAGACAGTTTCAGATGTGGCTGTGCTCCTGTTGCAGCATGTCTGCAGCCATTTCAAGCTGTTCCTGCCTTTAACTTTTTACCTTTCAGCGTGTTTTCACCTTTTTAAGCTCTTTCTACCACTTACTATACAACTTTTTGGCCTTTTCAGTCTTTTTTCACCCTTTAAAGCTCTTTCCGCCCTCTTACTCTGCAACTCTTCACAATTTTTCACCATTTTAACCTCTTCCAGCCCTCTTACTCAACAGCTTTTCATCCTTCGTCACCTTTTTTATGCTTTTTCGGCCCTCCTACTTCATCCTTTTACACCTTCATAAGCATTTTCGTCCCTCTTACTATACATCTTCTCATCCTTTTTTCACCTTTTAAACCTCTTCCAGCCCTCTTACTCGACAGCTTTTCATGTTTTCACCTTTTTAACCTCTTACAGCCCTCTTACTCGACTACTTGTCATCCTTTTTTAGCTTTTTTCACCATTTTAACCTCTTCTAGCCCTCTTACTCCACAGCTTTTCATCCTTCTTGACCTTTTTTATGCTTTTTCGGCTCTCTTACTTCATCCTTTTACACCTTCATGAGCTTTTTTGGCCCCCTGACTCTCCATCTTCTCATGCTTTTTTCACCCTTTTAAACTCTTCCAGCCCTCTTATGTACAGCTTTAAATCGTTGTTTCACCTTTTTAACCTCTTCCAGCCCTCACGCTCTACAGCTTTTCATATTTGTTCACCTTTTTAACCTCATCCAGCCCTCTTACTCTCCTGCTTGACATCCTTTTTAGCCTTTTTTCACCATTTTAACCTCTTCCAGCCCTCTTATTTACAGCTGTTCATCCTTCTTCACCTTTTTAAAACTCTTTCTGCCTTTAACTTTTCACCTTTCAGCCTTTTTTCACCCTTTTAAGCTCTTTCTGCCCCTACTCTACAATGTTTTGGCCTTTTCAGTCTTTTTTCACCCTTTTAAGCTCTTTCCGCCCTCTTACTCTGTAGCACTTCACATTTTTTCACCTTTTTAACCTCTTCCAGCCCTCTTACTCCACAGCTTTTCATATTTGTTCACCTTTTTAACCTCTTAAAGCCATCTTACTCTGTAACTTTTCATATTTTTTCACCTTTTTAACCTCTTCCAGCCCTCTTACTCTGCAGCTTTTCATATGTTTTCACCTTGTTAACCTCATCCAGCCCTCTTAATCTACAGCTTTTTATATGCTCTCACCGTTGTAACCTCTTCCAGCCCTCTTACTCCACAGCTTTTCATATTTTTTCACCTTTTTAAGCTCTTTCACCCTTTTACGTTTTGACATTTTCATCCTTTTTTTCATATTTTTTTACCCTTTGAACCTCTTACAGCCCTCTTACCCAACAGCTTTTCATCACTTTCATCATTTTTTTGTTTTTTTACCTATTTAAGCTCTTTCAGCTGACACATCATTCACACTATTGTTCCTCTGGGGTTTATTAGTGTGAATGCTGAGTCAGCATTCACACTATTGTTCTTCTGGAATTTCTTTTTCTTTTTCTTTTTTAGTGTGAATGCTGAGTCAGCATTCACACTATTGTTCTTCTGGAATTTCTTTTTCTTATTATTCCTGCTTCCGTACGTTTTTCAGCACGCTTCTTCTCCTCCAAATCTTGAGCGATTGAAACCATTCAAGTATCAAAATGTGCAGCTTTTTAAGGACATTACTGCTTGTATTTTTCTTTTTTCTACCTTTAATACTTTTGGAAATATTCAGCTTTTTCTGCAATTTTCCCCATTCATCCTTATGGGGAATTTTTCAAATTTCATTCTGCTATAACTTCAGCATACGTTCAGCTATTGAAACCGTTCAACTATTAAAATGTTCAGCTTTTTAAGCTCTTTGAGCCTTCAGCTTTTCCGCTTTTCAACTTTTTCAGCAATTCAGCTTTTTTTTAAAAAAAAATAACATTGACGCAAACGGGAAAACATTAAAATCCTCTTCAAAACTCATCGCCTTTCAACCTCTTCTTCTCCCTCATACGTTGAGCTGGAGACGCCATTCCAACTTTAAACGAGTCAGCGAAACTTGAACTATTGACACGGTATTCAGTTTTTAAAAATGTAGTATGGTTTTGAAAATATCGCAGTTTTAGTTTTAGGAACTTTTAGCTCGTCTTCTGATTTTATAATGGGTGTGTATTGTGTCGGCTAGAGTGGGTGACATCATCGCTTCAGTGGAGAGTGGCTTTTGAAGATAGGAGCGAAAAGTCTCTTCAGCTTGATTTTGGTCCCAAATCTTTCACTTGACATAGACAATATATGCATAGAAATGTAGGAAATCTTGTCGGCTTTCAGCTGATGGTCTCATTTCACATGTACAACTTACGGTTTTGGATTTAGCAGCCCAAGAGTGACAAGAGGTCGAAACATAGCCCCATAAGCCACAATGTTAATTTTGAGGCTGAATTTCTGTCCGAGGGCAGACGGTACCTGATTTGTCTCTCACTCCTGTGCCCTCATTTCTCCCTCATTTTGCACTCTCCAGAAACAAAAACGACATGACCGCGTTCAGCAACTCCTCCTGTAACTCACCATACAAATATTTTGGTGATAACCATCACAGTTTTTTCAAACAGCGCAGGAGTTTCGGAGGCGTTTTCCCATTCATTCTTATGGGGGACATTTTCGTCTCTGTCTCTGGTCCTGCTGCAGCAAATCTGTAGCCATTTTAAGCTCTTTTTGCCTTAAACTTCTCACCTTTAAGCCTTTTTTCACCTTTTTAATCTCTTTCTGCCCCCATAATCTGCAACTTTTCGGCCTTTTTCAGTCGTTTTTTCACCTTTTAAGCTCTTTCTGCCTTTCACTTTCCACCTTTAAGCCTTTTTCACCTTTTTAAGCTCTTTCTGCCCTCTTACTCTACAACTTCTTGGTCTTTTCAGTCTTTTTTAACCTTTTTAACCTCTTTCCGCCCTCTTAGTCTACAGCTTTTGAGCCTTTGCATTTTCAGCTCCTTCAAACATTCAACTTCATGTTCAACTTTTTCAACTCTTTCAGCCCCCTTAAGCTTTTCTGCCCTTTCAGCTTTTTAAAATATTAATCTTTCTGCCTTTTCAACTCCTTCAGACACTACGCTTCATGTTCAGCTATAAAAATGTTCAACTTTTTGAACTCTGTTAGCCCTCCTAAGCTTTTCTGCCTTTTCAGCTTTTTAAAATATTCATCTTTCTTTTGAGCTACAGACACCATTACAACTTTCAAAACTCCTAGGTGTTTGGGAGGCGTTTTTCCATTCATTCATATGGGGCCATTTTCATCTTTGGCTGGACTCCCGCTCCAGCATGTGTGCAGCCATTTTAAGCTCTTTCTGCCTTCAACTTTCCACCCTTTCAGCCTTTTCTAACCTTTTTAAGCTCTTTCTGCCCTCTCACTATCCATCTTTTTGGCCCTTTCGCTATTTTTTCACCTTTTTAACCTCTTCCAGCCCTTTTACTCTACAGCTTGTCATGTTTTCACCTTTCTAACCTCTTCCAGCCCTCTTACTCTACTGCTTGACATCCTTTTTTAGCCTTTTTTCACCTTTTTAACCTCTTCCAGCTCTCTTCTTCTGAAGCTTTTCATGTTTTCACCTTTTTAACCTCTTCCTGCCCTCTTACTCTACTGCTTGACATCCTTTTTAGCCTTCTATCACCAGCATAAAAAAGATGAAGACATCTTTTTTATGCTTTTTCGGCCCTGTCACTTCATCCTTTTACACCTTCTTAAGCTTTTTCGGCCCTCTTACTATACATCTTCTCATCCTTTTTTCACCATTTTAACCTTTTCCAGCCCTCTTACTGTACAGGTTTTCATCCTTTTTTCACCTTTTTAACCTCTTTCAGCCCTCTTACTCTACAGCTTTTCATATGTTTTCACCTTTTTAACCTCCTCCAGCCCTCTTACTCTACTGCTTGACATCCTTTTCATCCTTTTTTCACCTCTTTAACCTCTTCCAGCCCTCTTACTCCACAGCTTTTCATATGTTTTCCCCTTTTTAACCTATTCCAGCCCTCTTCCTTTACAGCTTTTCATGTTTTCACCTTTTTAACCTCTTCCAGCCCTCTTCCTCTACAGCTTTTCATATGTTTTCACCTTTTTAACCTCTTCCAGCCCTCTTACTTTACAGCTTTTTAGCCTTTTCAGATATTCATCTTTCTGCCTTTTCAACACCTTCAAACATTCCACTTCATGTTCAGCTATGAAAATGTTCAACTTTTTAAACTCTTTCAGCCCTTTTCAACTTTTCTGTCTCTTCATCTTTTTAAAATATTCATCTTTCTGCCTTTTCAGCTTCTTTATACATTCAGCTTCATGTTCAGCTACAGAAACTGTTCAGCTATCAACATGTTCAACTTTTTAAGCTCTTTCGGCCTTGACCTTTTCAACTTTTCAGCTTTTCGGAAGTACATTCAGCAGATTTCGCTACAGACTTCAGCATTCACACTGTATTTTCGTAGGAAATACAAATGTTTCTAGTTTTGGCTATTTATACCAACAATTTCTGTTTTTCATTACATTTTCAAATGGTTTCTCAATTTAAAAGAGAAACGAATGCTTTGATATACAAAATAAACAGACTATTTAAAAATAGCTATTTATACTAGCTTCTGTTCTTTCTTACTGTTTAAAATGTTTTCTCAATCTAAATACTTAGTTTATATTATTTTAACAACATTTTAATGTATCTAACCCCTAGATGTGTTTTGAGCTTCACCGCACGCTTTTATTTTGAAGTAACGTCATAACGTCAACAAGAGATTCTGACATCCGGGACTTTTTTCACATGTGGATATTCATGGGTTAATGTCGACAGAAAGGTGAGTACTGAGAAATATAATATGTTGCCGTATTGGTAAATATTCAAGTGATAGGTTGTTGATTTGCATGCATCGTTTAACACAAACTATATGTATTTTATAGTCATTAGTTTGAGATGTATAGCTGTTTAGCTGTCGTTGTCGCAAGTCTGTGAAGGGAGCGCCATATTGTCACACAGATAACTTATTGGAGAGGGACTTGGCATATATTACGTTGTTTGATCGTATATCGTTCAGCATTACAAATATGTACGGTGATATCCATCCATTTTAGTTAAGCAAGGTTGGTCTTATCGTAACAATGTGAAGTGTAGGCAGCCCGCCATTTTCTGAAGCAATGGCTGATGGCAACTAACGGCTATCTAACGTTAGTTAACATAGTTCCACTTTTTTGTTTTTGGTTAATCAGTTAGAGGTATTGCATCAGTGACGTTGCCCTTGTTTATAAAGTTAGCGGGTCTCCAGTGTTCCTAATCTTGTTAATTGGTAACTTTAATGCTGTCATAGCTGAGCATTTTTAAATTAACTTCATCTTGTGTTTTTTTCACACGTGTTGGTCAATGTAAGTCCACTCTTGCCAAACACTTAATTTGTAGGCAATTTTCATTATCAAGCAATAATTTTCAGCGCCACTTGTAGGACTAAGTGTAGAGTCACCAGTTGGCTGTGTTTTTTACTTGCTTGCTTTTTTGAAAAAAAGGAAAACACTTTCAAACACATGTGTGTGGTATGTATTGAAATTCTATAAACAGTGATTGCGATTTTGTTTGGATCCAAAAGATTTTAGATTTGTCAAATATAGTAGAAAAACTGAAAATAGGAACTTATTTCAACACAAGATATTTGAAATGCTTTATCTCTTCATTTATTTTTCTTAATTAGCAAGCAAGAGATTGCAGTGTTTAGGGTTATCTGAACTTTCACTGAAACTGGATTGTACCTTTTCAAAATGAATTGGTGCTATAAAATTTGTAAATTTGAAACCCCCAGAAAGACTGAGCTATTGAAACATTATAGGCTGCAGAATGTGCATAGTGGACAATTTTTGCCACGTCTTTATTGGGAATGTTATTGCTCTTTCAAAACATGGGCCAGCCTTAAATCACACATGTCAAGAAGTCATTCATCTCATGAAACAGTAAAAGCAAATGTCTTGTCTTTCAAATGTCCATGTTGCACTTCCAGCACCATCTCCACAGAAAGGGAGTACTTTCAGCATATTGGCCGTCATTTAAAAAAGCAAGAAACTGTCACGTGTATTTGAAAACTGCCATTTCAAAACTAACATTAATGGTACATTTGCCTCTCATAGGAGCGGGAAACACACTCCTCACTCTGTGGATGATTTCAAGGCAGAGCTTTTACACAGATATGTGAAACCTGTAAATAATAATAATGATAATAATAATAATAATAATAATAATAATAATAATAATAATAATAATAATACATTTAATTTGTAAAGCACTTTACATTTAAATTAATCTCAAAGTGCTACAGGAAAAGCACCAATAAAAGAAAACATTAGTAAAAGAAAAAAAGAAAAACACCTGAATGTCAAAAGCAACTTAGTGGTCATAGGCTCCGCTAAAAAGGAAAGTTTTAAGTCCTTTTTTAAAACATTCAACAGGCTGTGGTGCCCTCAGGTATTCAGGGAGGCTGTTCCATAGACGAGGGGCGGCAGAAGAGAATGCTCGGTCCCCTAAGGTGCGGAACTTAGTCTTTGGGGGGTGGAGACGGTGAGAGTTGGTCGAGCGGAGGGGTCGAGATGAGGTTTGTGTCGTTAGCAGTTCTTTAAGATAGGAGGGGGCGTTGCCATGGACGCACTGGTGAGTGAGGAGGGAGACTTTGTAATCGATCCTGGTGGAGATGGGAAGCCAATGAAGTGAATGGAGGATGGGTGTGATGTGTTCATACTTTCGCACTCTCATCAGGATCCTAGCAGCACTGTTTTGCACATATTGGAGCCTTTGGATGCTTTTGTTAGGGGTTCCAATCACTAGTGCATTGCAGTAATCCAGCCTGGAGGTGAGCTTTTCGGCGTCAGGAAAGGAGAGTGAGGGTCGGAGTTTGGCAATATTTCTGAGGTGATGGAAAGAGTTTTTGCAGAGACGTTTGATGTGAGCCTCAAAGGTGAGGTGAAGGTCAAATATTACACCAAGGTTAGTGACGGATGTGGAGAGGGGAATGAAAATGTGATGCTGGTTATGGAGGATGACTGGATGTGGTGAGGGGTGCCAACAAGTATGACTTCTGTTTTGGAGCTGTTTAACTGCAGGAAGTTGTGCTTCATCCACGCCTTTAACTCCTCCAGACAGGTGGTGATAGTAGATAGTGGTGATGATGGAAGCAAAGTTGCAGAGGGGCTTGAGTCCATTTAAATGTACAGTTGTGTGTCATCTGCATAACAGTGAAATGAGACTCCAAAGCGACTAATGATCTGGCCAAGGGGGAGCATGTAGATTGTGAAGAAGGTGGGGCCAAGGACTGACCCTTGAGGGACCCCACAGTTGACAGTGTGTGTCCCTGATCTTGCGCCTCCAATGGAGACTCACTCTGTCCTGTCGGTGAGTGGAACCAGTCGAGAGCGGTTTCAGTAAGTCCGATGGTGTGATGTAGCCGGTTGAGAAGTATCGGGGAAGTAGTCCAAGATGTTTGATGATTGAGATGAACGTTCGAGTGGTGCAATTGTTGAATCTCCTCAGTTGGGCGGCGGAGTAACTCAACATCATGCCAATCGTGAAGGGTGTCCGTCTTGTCGCCGTTAGCCGTGGACACGGGGTAACAACAATTGTCATCGGCAGTACGACAGGAGGAGGCAGGACCAGGAGACCAGTCGCTCTTGGTGGAACGAGAGAACCTGGTGCCAGGAGTCCGGTTGCGGCAGAGAACACTGTAGCTGTCTCGTTAGCTGCTAAGCTAGCAGTTGGCAGTTTGGTGTCCGCTACCAGCCTCTTGAGAGGGGCAGCTGGCTAACAGTTTGATGAGTTGACTGAGGGTTCCCGGAAAAGCAGTGGCAGCGGCAACAGGCTATCCAGGTGAATATCCCTTGATGGCAGGCTGGATGGAGACGGGAGTCTCCGGAAGGTGGTTAACTGGCAGCAACTGATCGTCAGTTATTCAGGAGGTCAATCAGCTGTTAGCCGTTGCAGTACGGCAGTAGGTGGGTGGACAGACATCAGATTCGGTTACAGCAATTGTGGTAACAAGTACACTATTGTGTAGACTATTTTCTCAGTTAAATCAGTAAGTTAAACAAACTGAAAAAGAGAAAGGAGAAGCGGCGAACAAGCAGCGCCAGCGTCCTCTCCTGTCCTCGATTGCTAGGCAAAGACAGGGGATGATCCTGCTGATGAGGAAGATTTTGAGAGAGGAGAGGTTTATGATGAAGAAATGAAAGAATTGCCAAACTTAACTGAAGCAAATCTAGCCCACCTCTTTCTGAAATTACAAAGCACATTTAATGTGCCCAACAGGTATATTGATGAGGTGGTGGAAGAACTAAACTTTATTTCTGGCTCAGCTTCAGGTCCTATTATTAAACAGATTTTACAGTCATGCTTAGAAAAGCATTATTGTCAGCTAGATGATTCAGTGATCTCTAAGATGGTGACAGAGCTCTGTGAATTCAACCCCATCAGTCTAGCTTCGAAGAGTGATGGCCCTCTGTCCACCGCCTACAAGAGAAAGATGTATTTTAAAGAGAATTTATCTGTGGTGGAACCTGTTGAATATGTGCTTAATGCTAGGGAGCGAAAAAGCTTCCAGTATGTACCTATTCTTAAGTCCTTATCTGAGATTTTGAAGAAGAAGGAGATCAAAGACTCCTTGATAAACAATGGTAAAGAAGCACAAAGCAATTCTGAAACCCAGTACAAGTCCTTTCATGATGGCACACACTTTAAAGCTAATATATTGTTCTCAGAAAACGATCTAGCCATTTCTCTCAATCTATATGTGGATGAATTTGAAGTGTGCAATCCCCTTGGAACATCAAGAAAAAGCACAAAATCACTGCTGTTTATTGGGTTCTTGCTAATGTGCCACCATTGCTCCGATCTTCACTGACTGCTATCTTTTTAGCCATTCTCTGCAAAGCTAACGATATGAAACAATATGGATATAGTACTGTGTTGGAGCCACTGCTCAAAGATCTTGCAAGCCTCGAAGAGGAGGGACTTTACATTCCTTCTTTAGGCAGACGAGTCAAAGGTACTGTCTGTTCTGTTGTTGCAAACAACTTGGGTGCCCATTCCATTGGTGGATTCGTTGAGAGCTTCTCAAGTTCATACATCTGCAGGTGGTGTCTTGGAGAACGATCCCAGTTTCAAGAAAGTGAAGTTCAAACAGGAACATTTCCTCCCAGGACAAAAGAAGAGCACAGAGTGCATGTCCAGACTGCACAGGAGAGTACAGGTGGGTCCCATTGCTATGGAGTAAAGCAACTGTGTCCACTGACAGAAAAACTTGAACACTTTGATGTAATATCTGGTTACCCACCTGATTTGTTACATGATCTTTTTGAAGGTAGTGTACCAAAGGAGTTAGCGCTGTGCCTAGCTGCCTTAATCAAGGGAAAATATTTCACTTTCATAGAGCTGAACAAATTAAACAGTTTCCATATAGGTGGGCAGATAAGAAGGATGCAACACAACCAGTACCAATGAATTTTGCTGCAAAAGGAACAGTTGGTGAGAATGCCCACGAAAATTGGGCTTTACTGCGGCTCCTTCCTCTCATTGTTGGCACAAAGATACCAGTGAGTGAACCAACATGGCAGGTTCTTCTCAACTTCAAGGACATAGTTGAACTTGTCCTAGCCCCAGTTCATTCAGAGGAGACAGTTTGTTTCCTGGACAGTAAGATTTCTGAGCATCGACACAGATTCTGTGAGGCTTTCCCCGAGCAAAGACTTATTCCAAAACATCATTTTCTAGAGCATTATCCTCAGCTGATTAAGGCTTTTGGACCACTTGTGTCACTGTGGACCATGTGGTTTGAAGCTAAACATAGCTTTTTTTTTTTTTTTTTTTTTTGTATTGGTTTTTCACTTTTATAAACACAAACATTATAAAAACAAACACAAACAAACAAATCAGACAGAGCACAAAACAAAATCCCAACCCAAACTAACAGTGAGCGACGCGTTATATATTTTTACACATACATAAGATAAATAAGTAAATAAAGAGATGACAGGAGACAGGTAAATGAAGAGCACATAAAATAAGTGAATGAAAGGGCAGACAGTCCTCGTCTTCCAGGGACAGATGATGAATTATAACTTCTGTAAAAAGGAATGCAAAGGTTTCCAGATCCTCCAAAACCTGTCCGATTTGTGAATAAGATCATGACTCAATTTCTCGAGAGGAATAAGAGCAGAAATCTGTGATATCCACATGTCGACTGTAGGGACCTGTGGAGTTGACCACCGCAGCAAGATACATTTTTTAGCCAAAAACAATAGAATTATCAAAAGAGATTTGGTGTCCGTGTCCAAGAAAGTATCTGGAGCATGGTTAAATAGACAGAAAGAAGGAGTCAACAGAAGCTGTTTACCAATGACCTCCTGAATTACAGAGTGAACACCCTTCCAGAAAGTCTGAATGCGATCACATGACCAAAACAAATGAATAAATTTACCTTTGTGTATTTTAAATTTATAACAAAGGTTGGAGGTGCCAGGGAACATTCTCTGGAGGCGAACAGGTGTGTAATAAGTTTGGTGAAAAAATTTAAAATTCTGTTTGTGTATAGAAATTGAAGTACATTTAGAGAAAACCCCGCTGCAGATCTTGTCCCAGTCTACACGGTTGAATGTCACCTCCAGATCACGCTCCCACAACAACTTCAGAGAGTCATAGCCTGAAGAATCAGAGTAAAATAGTGAAGTATAAATCTTTGAGATCAGTTCTTTGGGAGATTTGGCCAGAACTACAGTGTTCTCCAACTCTGACAGTCTCATGCGGATCCTATCTGCCCTCAAGAGAGACCCTATAAAATGACAAATTTGGAGGTATTTATAAAGATCTTTGTGGGGAATATTAAAATCCACCCTGATTTGATCAAATGACTTAACAGATTCGGAGACCAACAGGTCTGTAAAGTTTTATAGGCCCTTAGATGCCCACTCCAACAAACCAATACTCCTAATCTGTGCTGGTAGATCTGGATTCAAAGCCAAGGGAGAACAGAGAGAGAAGACAGGGGGGATATTCAAGCATTTCTTCACATCTCACCAAACCAGTAGTGTGTTATAAACAATTATGTTGTTCTTGAAATGATTTAACTGATCAATATTATTGATAAAAGGAAGAGAGTTAAGCCTTCTGGTATAGCAACATAGAGATTCAAGACCCAACCATAAGGAGTCTTTCCTGTTCATAAACCAATTTGACATAATTTTAAGTTGTGCTGACCAATAATATAATTGTAGATTGGGCAGGAACAAGCCTCCTAAATCCGTTGGCTTAGTGAGTAGAGAGAATTTAACTCTTTGATGTTTATTATTCCAAATATAGCGAGAAATATGATAATTCAGTGACTTAAAAAAGGCAGGGGTCAAATAGCATGGGAGATTTTGAAATAGATAATTGAATCGAGGGAGAATATTCATTTTTATAATGTTGATTCTCCCAAGAAGAGAAGTTGGTAGGGAGGCCCATTTTGTCAGATCATTCTAAACCTTTTGGATTAAGGGTGAATAATTAATTTCAAACAGATTATTTAAATCATGAGTGACAAAGACACCTAAGTATTTGAAACCCTTCCTGGACACTTGAAAAGGAGATTGTATTGGCATATCCTGGGAGATATTAACAGGGGTAGCGACCGACTTCCTTAAGTTAATCTTATAACCCGACAGGGCACTGAATGTGGCTATAGATTTCAAAACTGCCGGAATTGATTTCTCAGGATTATTGAGATATAAAAGGACATCGTCTGCAAATAAGGAAATAATGTGTTTTTCTTCACCTACCCTAACTCCATATATATATATATATATATATATATATATATATATATATATATATATATATATATATATATATATATATTAACTGTCGCTATTGGGTCTGAGTAGAAGGTTTTAATCATATTAATGATGTTAGGGCCCAGACCAAATTTTTCTAATACCAGAAACTAAAAAGACCATTCCACTCGCTCAAAGGCCTTTTCGGCATGAAGGGAGACTATTAACGCTGGGTTTTTGTGGGAGCTAAGATACTGAACAATATTAAGAGCACGGCGTACATTGTCTGTGCCATATCTAGATTTTACAAACCCTGCCTGATCTGAGTTTATTATTTTCGGAAGGATCTTTTCCAATCTCCGAGCCAGTGTCTTTGCAACAATTTTGTAGTCCACATTAAGTAGACTAATAGGCCTGAATGATGAACAATCCAAAGGGTTTTTATCTTTTTTTAAAAGTAAGCTAATGGAAGCATATCTCCAGGGGGAGGGAATGCCGTCTCTTAAATACCATTGATGGCGGGCATAAAAATTGGGTGGATCTCTGGCCAGAATTTCTTAAAAAATTCCAATGGGAACCCATCTGGGCCTGGACACTTCCCATTTGGCATAGACTGGATTGCGGCTAAAACCTCCTCAGGCGTGAATGCAGCGTCTAAGCTGGAACGATCCTCCTCCCCAATGGTAGGCAAATGAATATTGTTCAAATGTGAGGCAATAGCAGCGGCGTCAGCTTCCTCTGCACTATACAGAGACTTATAAAAATCCCGTAAAGTGCTATTGACAATCACTGGATCACATGTGACATCCCCATTCTGTGTTCTTATCATGGTAATTGAGCGATCATTATTTTGATTTTTCAGTTGGTGGGCAAGCAAGCGACTAGACTTATTACCAAATTCATAATATTTCTGTTTAGTGTAAAGCAGCGGTTCCCAAACTTTTTTTGCGGAGCACCCCCTTCTACATCCCAACCGGGCTGACGCACCCCCCAAAAAGACGCAACAAAAAAACGCAACAAAGCTTTGTTTTATCGCCATATAAAGACTCATGTTTAATCATGCGCAAATTACCAGAACACGCATGACGTTGCAACATCAACACAGTTTCAGTGTAATACAACAAAGTTATGCTGTAAAAAATGCCACAAGCCCGTGGCATTTTTTTTTCCAGCTTCCAGCTTTTTCGATTATTATTATTATTTAATTCCTATATATTATTAAGTGTTAAAATAAAATGTTTCATAATGGAATAAGTTACTTTTAATAGTTAATTATCTTGTTCTGAGTTTTCTCTATTAAATATACAATAATTACGGTTTACTATGTGCGATGACATGAATATTGATAAATATATACATTTAAAAAAACGAAATAACACCAAAGTGTACATTTTAATAAGTTTAATTATAATTACGTCGGACACGAAATAATGAATAAACACCAAAGTGTACATTTTAGTAAGTTTAATTATAATTAAACTTGACACAAGCTGCTGTAGGACTTTCCTTGTGTCCTCTACATTTTAATAAGTTTAATTATAATTAAACTTGTTAAAATGTACACTTTGTTGTTTATTTGTTATTTTGTTTTTTGTTTTTTAAATATCATGACACAATGAATGCATTCATCACTCAGTTGGGTATTTGCTTGAGAGATTATAGGGTTTAAATCTAGCGATCCAAATGACCGCTTACGGCCGCATGTTGAATTCCGGCTCCTCTGAAGTCCAACTGACACTTTGGTCCAATCAGAAACATATACTTTGACCGGATCTAACTCTAGGGTTGTGGAAAGTGCATTGTTATGCCCTAATCAAGATATTGACCATTAAGATTAATTGGATCAGATCTGACTGGAATGAACCCGCCACAGTAGTAAACTGATTCAGTTCACCTGCCAGCACACAAACTCACCCGCATTTGGCGGGTGGCGGGTTGAATTTCCATCCCCGTTATAAACGCTGCAGTGGCTATAGCCAGCTTCTCGGCGAATTTCCTGGCATCCTTCTGCAAGTGAAGTTGTCGTGGTGGAGGAAACGATTCAGCCGACCAGCACTCGCAGCAAACTCCTCATCTCTGCTGTCACTCACGGTGGTGTACATTTGTTTCGCCCTGTTCATTTTGCTGGACACTCTCTCGTGGTATACCCGTTGGCTGATCACCCATCCCCGAATGTTGATCTCAGGCTCCTCGCTAGCCTTCTTCTTGCCTCCAGCAGGCAGCCTGGCCCTGTTGCTGTCCTCCTTGGACAGACGCTGAAGCTCAGTTTAATTTTTTTCTCCAATCTCTCACTCTCTTGGGGTCAACAGAGAAACGTCTAGGCGCAGCAGAAATAAATAAATAACTAAATACATGAATTAATAAAAATAAAATAAAAAACGGCCGTCCATCGGCCCATTATTGATCGATCCACCAGGAAAAATCCCGGTACCCCCGATGGCCAGTCACGAGTGGCGTCCGGGCCCTTTAAATTTAGAAGCAAGAACGAACAGGGTTACTAAGCGACTTAGGTGGAGTGGACAAGGCGGACAAGGCGGATTTTCCTCTTTGTGCGCTTTCGGTCTGAACGCACAGAGACTGTGTAATATTTTTACAGCAGACCACCATTACATTTTTCATCTTGTGCACCCCCTGGTGGCAGCTCTCGCACCCCTGGGGGTATGATCTATATTAAGTTCGGTCTTAGCAGCCACTAGTGCCTTTAAATTTGCTGGTGTGGGTGACTGTTTATGTATTTGCTCCAGCCTAATCACTTCTTTTTCAAGGTTTTTTCTGTTTGCCTCTGAGGCTTTTTTTATGATGAGAACTAAAGGAAATAAGGTGTCCACGTAAAGTGGCCTTAGCAGTGTCCCAGATCGTGGCAGAGGAAACCGGAGAGCTTTTATTATCGAGCCAAAATTGCGATAAGTTGTTCCGGACAAAGGTGCAAAAAGAGTCGCTATTCAAAAATGACGTGTTGAATCTCCAAGTGGGAGTTTTAGGGATGTTAAATACTGGATTAATGTACAGATGTACCGGAGCATGGTCTGATAAAACAAGAGGATCTATACAGCAGGTCTGGAAAGATTGTAAAAAGTTTTTGGGAATAAAAAAATAATCTAGTCTAGAATACGAATTGTGAGGATGTGAATAAAACGTGTAGTCCCTCACTTTAGGATTTAAGTGTCGCCATATATCAACTAATCCGGTATCAATGCATACATTTTTAAGAACGGCAGACGACCTCGGGTTAGATATGTTTGCAGAGGAGGATTTATCCAGAGAAGCATTCATTATACAATTAAAGTCGCCAGCTAAAAAGCCCAGGCCATTGCAATGATGGTTAAACATCAAAATCATTTGAGACATAAACTGAGGTGAATCATTATTTGGGGCATAAATATTGAGAATAGTTATATGTTGTTCAAAGATCGAACCCGTAATCAATATAAATCTCCCTTCTGAATCTTTTTCTTCATGTTCCAAAATGAAAGGAAGGTTCTTAATTATGAGAATAGCTGTGCCTTTCTTATTCTGTGAATGGGAGGAGAAGTAAATTTTGCCTTCCCAGTCCCTTTTGAGTTTCAGATGTTCTGTATCAGATAGCCTTGTTTCCTGAAGTAATGCTATGTCAGATTTTTGTTTTTTCAAATACGTTAAAATCTTCTTCCTCTTAATTACATGGCCCAATCCCTGAACATTCCAAGTAGTAAGTTTAAGTGAACCAGACATAAGAGCCACAAAGCTGGAAAATAACTGAGTAACAAGTACTGAGTGTAGAGAAAAGAGTGAACCTAGACTCCGGTCATTTAGCAAAAGGAAACTAAAACACACAAAATTTAAACAGCATCGCTTACCCACCCCAATCCTGTCCCCAAACGACAGGAAAAAACTGCCCCAAAAGAAGTCACTGGGCATTCTAAGCATAGTCCAAATCCTAACTTAACAGTTAGATCACAGTAACAAC
Source organism: Diplodus puntazzo (assembly GCA_963678695.2). NCBI lineage: Eukaryota > Metazoa > Chordata > Actinopteri > Spariformes > Sparidae > Diplodus > Diplodus puntazzo. The sequence goes on from OZ023174.1 coordinate 28,449,645, forward strand.
TTAGAGACCCGAGACAGAGACCCCAGGCTAACTAATGAGCACCACCGAGAAACACCCCAGAATGATGGGTTTCCGGATTGTGCTTGGACCACAACATTTGTGCAAGGTGTACTTTAAATTAAGATTACACATTAAATTGACACAAGGGCATGTGACCTGTTAAAGCCAAATTAAAAATGCAAGTGCTATACTTGTAAGAAAACATCATGGAAAATAAAAAGCACTGTATGGTGTGAGATCAAACTGAGTACAGTGCAAAATTATCAGTGTTTCTGCATTCCGAAGACAAAACTAAAATCACCTTATTTCCAAGGGAGAAAGCTACAAATTAAACTGGCACCATTGTATAAACTGTTCTCTCAGAGTCTATGTGGTGGTCACAAAAGAATGCACATTGTTCAATGGGGGCTCAGTGTACATAAAAGATCCATCCTTCTCCGTTACAAGTGGTAAGAAATTACCTAATTTAAGAGTGTCCAGAAATGCAGCCGCGGACTCAGGGGTGTCAAAAAGTCGGATTTGACCTTCGTGGAGACACCGGAGGCGCGCTGGGTAGGCAAATCCTCGATATTTATTATGATGAGCCAGCGCTTTCCCTACGGTGTCAAACTCTCGCCGCCTTCGGAGGACCTCCTTTTGTTGCAGGTAACAAAACTGTCAGAGGTGAACTTGACTGTGCTGAGAGAGGACATCAAGACAGCTTTGGAAACAAAGTTCCCTGATGAGTCAAGTGTTCAGATGGCCAACACAGTGTGTCATAGTGTCACAATATACACCACTGGAATGATCTTAGCTAATGGTTCAACAAGTGGTCTCCCAGATTTTGGAGAGCTGATTCAGATGGTGGTTGTTCATTAAAAACTAGGATTTGTTGTAGAAAGCTTAAATGCTTGGTACACTGAACATCTTGGAAGCTATGAACTGGAAAATGCAAAAGCCATCAAAGTTCTTGAGCCAGCTCAGTTGTCTGACCTATTCCCTTTAGCAGCATACGCTGTTGCAGGGAAGCGTATGGTGACACTGAAGTGATACATTTACCTGCCATAGATGGCTTGGTAATAGCTTATTTTGTCAGATGTGGTGCATACCATTTCCACAAGAAGAATTTGCTGTGTGTTGCTTCTGCTATTTCTTTTTATAGGGAAACATTTCTTAAAGAGCTGCTGAACTTCGGTTATACCCTTGGTTGTGTAATTTCCTGACAATGACCCAAACTCAGTGATTCTGCTATCTGTTTCTCAAGGGTAACAGTAGAAATGACTGGAGATTTACATTTATATCCTCTCTCCATCTACTGTTATAAAACTGTGAAACGGTCTAAAAATCACAGTTCTACCACACAAAGTTTGACACACATCCAGGCTATATTTAAAGGAATAGTTCACTTTAAATGAAAATTCAGTCATTATCTACTCACCCTCATGCTGATGAGAAGTCTAGCGTAGTTTTTTAATCCACAAAACATTCACAGGAAAACAGCTTGCAGCAGTTTTTCCAAACAATTTAAGTCACTGGCAAAATGTAATATTTTTTTTTGTAAGTTCCCCCCCATTACATTTTGCCAGTACTGACCAAAGGACCTCAACTGTTTGGAAACACTGCTGCAGTTTTCCAGTGAAACTCCAGCAGTGTTTTGTGGATTAATAAACTACACTGACTTTTAAAATGAACTATTCCTTTAAATACACCCTCACTGAATTGTAATTAAGTGAATCACTTTCTTTCTTTTTTTATTTTGAACAAGTATATCTCCAGTTGAGTAAAACATTGCCTGCCTGCATTCTAACCTAGCAAAGGTTGTGAAAATGGCAAGGAGCAAACCTAATAAAGCTACCAACTCTTTTTCTTTTCTTCCTTTATTAAATGATTAAAGTGTTGTGGTTAGGATGCTCCTTTTCTCACACAGTCTTTTTACCATCTAGCAGTATTGACATGAAATGGCAGATGTCACAGCCAACAACAAGCAACCCCCAGACAATAGTAGACAAGGTATTAAATCTCATTTTGATCAATTGCATTTGTAGTTTGATAATGGTCTACAAATTTGACAAATTTTAGCAAGAGAAATAAGCCACGATGCTGCTAATCAGAAAACTACTTCTATGATTTTCTTCTTATGCAATACCTTTTCAGGGAATATTTCCTGTGCTGAAAGAATGCTGAATGCAATATACAACAGGGAGGTGCAGTTGCCTGATGGTGATGCTGATGTTCCTGGTAAGTTAATCAGGTTCTAGTAATCTTAAATAGCTAAGAAAAATTCAAAATGTATGCCAAACTAAAGTTTGGGCTTAAGATGTTTATAATATCCACATGTTGCTATGTCAGATCCAAGTGATGTATTTCTGTTACAGATGCCCAAATGTCTCATCCGAATGCAGCTGCCACACTTCACCTCATACTTAAGGACCATGTGATTGACAAGCTGGAATTGCCGGGTGGAATTCCTGGGACAGTGGATGAGCTTCAGGCTATTGTACAACAGAAACATGGGTTGGAGCCAGGGAAGTTTACCTTGCATTACAAGGATGATGATTTTGGAGGGGAGTTTTTTTCTCTTACCTCAACAAGAGCTCTCAAGCACAAAGACACAATTAAGGTTGTTCATATTGTTGAACTCAGCTCACTCAACTTGGTTGTAACTGACCTTGATGGCTTCAACACAAGTGCATCCAGCAGCTCCATTCAGCCTGCCAGTACTTCATCTGAATCCTGTGATACAGTGATACTGTCATCACCTGAATACAGTAATCGGCATTCTCAGTGTTGGCCTTCTGAATTTCCAATTCCACGCTTCCGCAATGACACAGAGCTTGTGCTAGCAGCAGGTAATGAAGCTTTCAACAAAGATGGAAGTCCACTCAGCTCTACTGCCATCCTTCCAGACATCCTTGAGACATTAGCTGAAAGCATCTTTGAGTATGTTGCCTATCCTACAGCTGCACAGTTTGCCGATGTAGCAGAAGCAAAAACATTCTTGCCTGAAAGAAACAGGGTCATACAATGGATGTTACGTACGGCAACAAAGACTCAAATTTAAAATGGGCAATTATAGAACAAACTTAGAGGGCTTGGGTGCCCTGAGCTTGATGTGAATGCTCTAAAAAGAAGCAAGCAAATTAAAAAATGCCTGCCAAGAATGTGAAGAAGCCACGGAAGGGTGAGGCGAACTACTTGCCACCTCATCCATAGGGAGAAACAGAAGAAAGTTTGGAACGTGAAAGACTGGAGCTCCTAAGCGAAGTGAAGAAGAGGAATAATTCCCAGATCATCAATGAGAAAATGGAAAGGACATTGTCTATTCGCAGACAGGAAGTTGTCAAACTGTCCCCACCTGTCAGTGACTTGAAAGAATGTTGGCCTGCTCTTTTTCTTCCAGCACAGGTAAATGTTTTTTTTTTTTGTTGTTGTTTTTTAATAAAAGTTGGCAGGAGTATGGTTTCAACTGAATGAAAGTTTAATCCTGACAACTCTTATCCCATATTGCTTTGTTTTGTGTGTCACACAGATCAATGAAGAATATAGAAGGATCACCACCGCTAATCTGGAGTCAACTTTCATGCAAAATCTGGATCAGTGCATACCAAGCCTAATACCATTGGTGTTGTCAAGAGGAGGGGCTGCAAAAAAGAAGATCCAGAACATCATGGAACTCCTTAAGGTACATGATTACATAGTTAGGATAAACATTTTTTTTTTAAAAATTACCCTTTTTAGGAAAATTTCATTCATCAATGTTACCTTTTTTCTTCTGGGAATCTAACCCTGAGGCGCTACATGAAACCCTTAAATAATTAGAAAACTTTTTAAAAATTCTTTATCAGGACAACACAATTGAGACACATCGAGAGGTTGCCATCCGCTGCCTAGTGGTTTATCTTGGGGAAAAGGGGGAGGATCTTTCCAAATATTTGGTAGGTAAAACTAAATGTCTATTTTTTTTTTGCATTTTGACTACAGTCATCAAGCTGATACAGAATTTTCTCCCAACCCTTAACATAATAGCCTATGAGAGGGTTAGGGATACCAGCTAAATGACAATGAAGACTGAAATTTTGTTCTGATATTTGTGCACCCAGGATGCTGAAGGCCAAATCGGAGATCTTGAGAGTCACGTGATGAAGATCCTAGTCACCAAAGGCGCCACAGCATCTGATCTAGCCAGTGCAAGTATCATGATCGAAAGGACAGAACTCATTGAGGGGTTGAATGTACCAAGGGCTTGTGCCTTGCTGATGGGACTCATCTATGCCCTCAATCTGAGCTACCCGAGAGAGCTCAGGTACACTTTTGAGGCATTTAAAAAGGTGTTCCTAAAATTAGATGGTCAGAAGACCACCCCAAAAGTCACATCGCTTAAGCAGAAGCTGTCAGCAATCTTTAAACCTCGTTCCTGAACATCAAACATAGTTCTCACTTAGTTCTCACTTGTACTGTGATGAACTTGTGTGTGTTTAACATTTTCACTTCACTGAAACTTTTCTCTTCAATGCTGGAGTTTGATTTAAAGTGTTTTCAAGGTTTCCCATGTTTTGTAGGAATGTTGTTGCAATATAACCATGTTACAGATCATTTGAAAATAGAGTCTGAGTTTATCAAAGACTTTAACATGCTGGAGTGTTAGCTCAAGAGTTAATTTATAGCTCATTTCACATCGATAAAATAATCTCCAAAATTATTTTGGGATACATTTTGTTTTAATTAAATTGGTAAGTATACCTTGGTTTTTGCAGACAGAGACTGTAAAAAGAAGCTGTTTTGACATTTGTTTATTAAAATGTTGAATTGTGAAATGTGGTTCTTCTTTTTTATTTCCCCAGACTTAAGTAAATCAAGGTATTAATACTAAATAAGGTATGTTAACTATTTGCATGGACATTTCTGAGTAGCAAACAAGAAAAAAATTAAGTTAGAGCAACTTTATTTGACTTAATATTTCAATGCGTATTGAATTAATATTAAGTAGGTATTACTTAATTTAGCTACTAGATATAGAAGAAAAACATGTTTATTGTACTTAATTTAATGGTGTAACTAACACAGGCATTAAGTACAGCCAATGTGAAAATTCAAATTGTACCCACTAAATATCAAGTAGATTTAACTTAATATAGCTTTCAGTGTATTTAATGACTTTTGTTGGTGTAATAGTGATATGCTAGTAACAGTTACTTAATAATACTGAAGTTGGGACAACTTGAAAAGATCCATGCAAATAGTTAACATACCTTTTTGAGTAGACCCAGTACATTATTTTTTAGAGTGTGTGTGTGTCTATAAATGTGTGAAAACAGTAAGGATTGCTGTAAAACTGCATGTAAATGCTGCCTGTGAATTTCTAAGCAACAAAGAAATCTGTTGCTGAAAGCGGCCCCTGAGCCAATCTGTTGTGCAACAGCTTCTGAGGAAACTCGCTCACAAGAAGCTCGAGGACGAGAGAGGTTGGCCTGGATAACACACACGTACTCACCACACGCAAACACACAAACATACACACATACACAGTCAAAGGTGTTCAATTTCGACAACACCCACAAGTAATCCACAGTCACACAAACACATGCCCACGATCTCTGATATTGTTTTCTCACACACAAACACAGTCTCACCGTACTCATGCTTTCCATCTCTCTCTCTCTTTTCAGCATACTCCCAAACACAGACACACACACTATTACACACACACACTCGCCAGGACAGATGGCCATGCTACGTGCTCTCGCTCAGCAGATGCACAAGAGCATTAATCATGAAAAAAGACTCAGAGGATTTAATTCTTACTACAGTAGTGCTGCTTCGGACAAAAACAACTGATTAATTTTTCTTTTGGAGAACATCGACAGCTCAACCTTTTTATAAGAACTACACAATTAAACCCTCATATGAGACAGAAAGGAAGTGGCTACCGTGGAGGTCATCTGATATTTGAGACAAAAAACTGCAAATTCCTCTGACATCAAGATTTGAAGGGAGAAAGCAGATCACAGGGAAAGTCTTGCCTGTTTCTAATGTATTTGATATATTACTATAAAACATTATAGAAATGTGTTAATAGTGGGCTGTCACATAGCAGTGATAGTAATAAAGCACATTCACCAACCCTGTGTAGCTCAGACAATAACCACTGGCAGAGTTAGCAGTATTCCCCCCACCAGGTGCAGCCACAATCACATTTATGCACACATGGAAATGTGAGATTCTTTGGATAAAAATGGCAACTCTGGCCAGTATCCTGATCAGCGGGCGCTGCAGCTCAGTCGGTTCATTCAGGTAGGCCTTGGGCCTGATGAATTGCCACAGCTTAGAAATATTCTGCAGGAAAACAAGAATAAAGGTTGACAGACAAAATAGATCTTAAAGAAAATTGTCTGCACGTGTTTTTTTCTTCTGTATAAAGATATTCAGCTATGCTAGTGGTGAGGCTCTAAGTATGATTTCCCTCTCCTTCTTTGGCACAGGTTAAAATATCTCAACTACTACCGGATGCATAGGCATGACAGTTGGTCCAGAAATACATCAGAATTGCCATCATACACAGGGAATTCAACTCCCATTTGTTGTGGCTCTTCAGTGTACTCACTGCGACCAAAAAACTCTTTTTAGAGAAAGGAAATGGACTCACAGTTGACAAACAAAAATAGTTTAACATAAATGTTTCACTTCAGTACAAGTAGGTTAAAAATAGGGGCGTATATTATTGGAGCATCAAGCCAACTGATTCTTCTTTTGTACAACTAAAAGGTCATTTTGTTTTTGGTTTATGACAAAATGTAAAGTGGATGGATGAAGTGCCCTCTTGGGTGCCCTCCCAGCGCCCTTCTGCACAATTTTGCCTCACTGCATACAGCTGGTGCCCTTTACATTTTTTAAGCCCCTGCCCCTCAGACATCCTGAGTCCACCACTGTCACTATACCCCCATCAAGTCTGGCAATGACAGTCATGTCTGATTTCCTTTATTTGGCTCCAATTCCCAACTTGATTCGGCCCAATAGCGCCCTCAAGCTCCTAGCAGCCTCCTACTTCTTTAACTAATCTGGGTGATTTAAAGGAGACGGTGCACCAGCAGCATGTCTTTTCAACTTCACAGACAAAATAGTGAAAATGACAGAGTGCAGGAGAGCATCAAGGCAGAGGTAGCAGCTGTGATCTGCTCCAGAAGATTCTCAGGTGCTCTTCACTCCTGGCACTGCTGTCAGTGATGTCAGCTGGCCAGCAGCCAGAGGAGGGACCCCATGCGTCCAGCCTTGAGAAAGTACTTCTCACATGAATTCCTCTCCAGGCCGAGGAGTTTCACTCAAAGCTGCAGTGAATGGGATTTCTGGATGGAATATTTACTAAAGATCCAGCTTTTAAGAGTAAGCTTCTTAGTTGGCAAGATGTGTTTTTCTATTATTATTTTTCAGGCAGTTTTCTGAGTTTTCCAAAGTGAACTGTTCTATTGGACTATTTCTGCATCCGCCTTCCTTCTGTCTTATCAACAGGTCCTGTTAAATGGTTAAATATTATCAAATATTGCGGATTCGCTGTCCACACGAGAACGCAAGGGCAGCATTTTTGGATTTTTCCACCCTGAGACCAGGTTTCAAAAAAGTGCGTTAACAGGATCCATGTGGACAATTGACCAAAACAATGCAAAACATGTGCGTTTACACACAAAAGCGTTTTCATGTGGATGGCCCCTCAGATGCGGCGAGGGCTGAAATCTGATCCATCTCTGGAGGCAGTATCAGGGCTGTATTATTGGCGAACCTGACCAGTGTGAATGGATAAGCCGACTTCGCGTATCAAGGGTGTGTCAATCGTATAGTCTGATAACTGCACAGGTCCTTCACTCAACTAAATACAGAGAAATGTCCCACAAAGCAACGTTACATGACCAAACAAAAATAATGTAGTAACTCTGTCTTTGGCAGCTTATATGAGGAAAAAAAATACCACAGCTACGTGGAGCAGCATCCATCCTCCTGTCTGTCCACCTGCTCATCCTACCAACTCTTCGTCACATTTCTGCCTGAATAACAGCGTCTGCTACCGGCAAAAAACTTTAACCTTTTTAACTTTTTGTGACGAATATAAATCACCGCAACGGTCAGCCCTCCAGACCAAGACTTCAGTGAACTTTCCCCTGGAAAACGGCCTCCATCCCCACAAGCGACAGAGTCAGACAGCGTCCACTTTCCAGGATGTTTGGTGGGTCAGGATCTCAATCACTACACATTATAACAGCATCCATATGATTATAAACTGTCCGCAGGTTTAGATTGGCAGGGGGGACATGGTAAACACCTTGAAAACACACAGACGTCATCATGACGTACAACGGTGTCGCTGTGTAAAAAGGGCTACTGGCTTTAGGAAGAAACTGTTTTTCAGTCTGTTTGTTTTAGATCTGATAGATCTATATCCCTTCCCAGAGGGGGAGAATAGGTAATGTCCAGGATAAGTGGGGTCCTGAATGATACAGCTGGCCTTCTTTTGAAGTCGGCCGGTGTAAAAGGGGATAATGTCGTCCAGATGACATGCTCCGCTGCCCTTACCACCCGCTACAGATCCTTCCTGCCCTGTGCTGTGCAGCTGGAGAGCCACACTGTGCAGCAGTAGGTCAGGAGGCTTTCTATCGTTGACTGATAGAAGTTGGTCAGCACGTGGTGAGGGAGGTTATCGTGCTTTAGTTTAGGAAGCTAAGAGGACAGAGAGCTCTGTGCGTTTGGATTTCCGTAAATCCACAATCAGTTCCTTGGTTTTCGAGTTGTTTAAGTCCAGGTTATTGTCCGAACACCATTCTGTCAGATGCTGAATCTCCTCCCTGTAGGCTGACTCGTTGTTGTTTTCAGGCCTACTATGGTCATGATGCTGAGGACACACTCCTGTGGCATGAGAGTGTTCAGGATGAGAGTGGATGATGTGCGGCCTCCCATCCTGACGTTTTGTGGTCTGTTGCTAAGAAAGTCCAGTATCCATGTGCACAGTGAACTGCCTAAACCCAGGTTGCTCAGTTTGTAGATTAGTTTATGGGGGATGACAGTGTTGAATGCTGAGCTGAAGTCCACAAGGGGTCAACAAGTCGTAACTGTGGAGTTCCAAGGCACAAAACTATCTTTGTCTTTCACCTTACTGACTTCATTTAAAACACTTATCTGACCTTTTGAGGTGCAGGTAATGTGCAATGGGCTCACAGATTGAACCATCACAGTAAAGTAGGCTGGCAAACCAAAATGCATGAGCTGAAAGAGGCTCTGTAGAGCTGATAGGAGCTGCAGAGTCTGGTGATAATTCTCTGTGGGTTCATCATGACAAACAATCCTTTACGCATTACAAATTATCATTTGAACAATAGTTATTATAGAAACTGTGATTGTAGCCACTTTAAGTCATTAATAGAATAACAGACAGTAAATTCAGCAGTAATGAAAATGGATTTGTGTATATGTATTGTATTAATAATACATTCAAGTCATTATCATGACACATTTCCCATAAAGGATAGATTAGATTAGATACATTACCACTTTCAAACTATATAGCCATCTGGCCCTGGTATTTTCTTGGTATCAGACTGGAACAACATTTTGAGGTTTTGTCCACTTTCTCACCACTGTGCTGGGGACAGTAGTGGCTGGAGCATTATGTGTTTAGGTTGTCTGTCCCATTCTTGTGAATGCAATACCTAAAGATCTCCTGGAGGGAGTTTCTTCAAATTTGTCCCAACTGTCCACTTAGACTCAAGGATGAACAGATTTACATACATACAATAAATAGAAAAAACATCTTGGCCACAACTCAACAATTCAAGCGCTAGTTAGGACAAAATGTATCAACCATGATCAAATGAGGAGAGGGATGACGTTTAGCATTCAAAAGGTCAAAGTTCAACTTCACTGTGACATCAACATGATCTGTTAAAAGACTTTTTTTGCCATAAGTCAAGAACAGACAATTGTGACCATATTTCACATTTGGTCTGATACTGAATTTGTGACACTAATCTTGTGTGTCCACCTTCAGATTGTGCTGATTGTAGAGCTGTTCAATGCTGCTGTGTGAAGTGTCTACGTTTATAAGAACCCGTAGCTTCAGAATCAGCTTTATTGACCGAGATGTGAACACGAGGAATACACACTTCTTACTCTCACACTCACAGACGCACAGCAATACTTCAATATCAAATACATTTTATTTATATTGCCCCAAATCACAATCACATTGCCTCTGTGGGCTTTACAATCTGTACAGTGAACAACATCCTCTATCCTTAGATCCTTGATTAGAGTGAGGAAACACTTGCCAACTGATGTTGATCTTCAGCTGGTTGTTGTTGCTCCATGTGATGAAGCTCTCTATCAGTCCTCTATAAAAAATAGTCTCTAAGTTGAGACAGCATGTTTCTATCTGGAAATTATTCACTGGACTCATAGTAAGAACTTTCATTTCATCAAGAACTACACCTAATACCTTTTATGAAATTTCTTCAGAGTCTTCACCACAGAGACCGTCAGTGTTGTGCCTGAACGCGTTCAATGTACGATCGTTCATGAACGATCGTTCATGAACGTGTTTATATTTTGGGTGAACGTGAACTGAACTTACGTATTTCTGCCTGATGAACGATATTGTGAACGAGTTCATTCTGGCGTTTGTGAACGGCGCGTTCTCTCAGTTTAACTTCGTTCAAGACAGTGCCAGATTTCCATCAAGACTTCCAGGCGAAAATCGGCTAAAACACACCGTGAACAGGCCTTAATATGTAGCAGAAAAACACCCAATCTGGCTGTTGTGTATAAAAAGGACGCTGGGCGAGAGGTTTGTACACGCAACTCTCTTTACTTTCAATCAAAACGAAACTTAACTATTTCCGACAGCAACAGCTGCATACCAAACACGCAGTGAGGCATTACCAAACGCACACAAATTAATTCGTCCTGAACGGACAGAACAGTGGCAACACCAGCCACCACAGAGTCGCACCGCCACATGTGTCATCAGTGTGCTGAGCATGGAGGCAAAAACAAAGTCTTCACATCTGTTTTTTTTATTGTGATATATCTAAAAAGTTTTGGAGTGATGTTGAATCTCGTTTTTTTATGCTGCTAACTGTCCATTCTTTACCCTTAAACATGTTATTTGCTGTAAACCCAGAAGATAATGCTCTTGAACACATGATGAACTTTGTTAGCCTATGCAAAATGTTTTATTCACAAACAAAAATTTGCAAAATTACTACCTAAATTTGCTCCTTTTCTCCTGGAACTGAGCCCTTTCCTTAAATCTCTGATTTTGTTAAATAACAAAAAAAGTAATACCTTACTGAGTCATTATGAAAAGTGTTCCCCTGAAGCCACTGTCTGAACTATCTATTTATTTATTATTTTATTTTTCCCTTTCTTCTTCTTCTTTAATTTTTTTTATTTATTTACTTATTTATGTATTTTATTTTTAATTTGTACTCTGTCCTGTACCGCAAACCTGAAACGGCACATTGAACTAAGGCACCCGGCTAGCCTTTCAAGGTCTGTGCAAGTGAATAAAAAATCAAACGGCGAGCCAAAACAGATCCTCTACCACCCAAATCACATTACAGTGTACAGTAGCGGCTCCTCTGTCTTCATTTCCCAGCCGGGACAACCTGGTTTTGCAGAAAATTGTCGGAGAGCTGCAGTTTCAGTGTTAAAACTGATAAAATAATTGCTGTCTGTGGTTCTATATGGGCCGTGGCAATAATTTTGAAAAATAATAGCTTACATCAACATATTGAAAAAAAAAGAACTATGAACTAGTTCATTTTTGGAATTGTGAACTTAGTTCAAAATTTTGAATTATGAACTATGAACTGAACTACTTCATTTTAAAATTTGTGAACTGAACTTTGAACTAGTTCATGTAGAAAGTGAACTTTCCCAACACTGGAGACCGTAGTATACAAATCTGGACAGTCATGGGTATAAACTGCAACTTGATGCTGCTCGGAGGCAATAATTCTAGTTTTACCTTTATTGATTAATGGGAGTTTCACTGGAAACAATTCATTTCACACAGACACCTTGAGGGTGCCAGCAACTGAGCTTAGGTATATCCCGCTGGTCAGGGTGATTGAACAAACAACCCTCAGGTTTCAAACCCACCTCTCTAACCTTCAGGCTCCCACTGCCCACTAGTTTCTTACCTATGCACATATAAGTGATAGAATCCAAGGCTGGAGCTCCAAAAGTAACACCCAAGTTAAAATGAAGCATAGTTTTCGTTTATGTCATCACCTCCATACACCACTGATTTGAACCATTCAGTGCTGTGTGGTGTCAGTATGTGTTTGACTAACACTGCACAAGATGAGCTGACTTGTGAATGGAGCTGTTGCTCATTCAACACTGTTATCTTTATTTATTCATATTTGTCACTATGACAGTCATTTTCCTGTGTGATTTTTACAGCTCATTATGACGTTAATGTGAGGTTGTTATTTGAAGTATAAACGTGTTTTGCTACAGTCTCTGTCACACGTACAAATGCAGACAAAATTGCAAACATTAAAATCGCTCTATTTTTGTAACAAATTAGACTGCGGAGGGAAACTGCAGTGTGCATAAGTACGTATATTAACGAAAAATACTTACAAATATATTTCAAATGAGCTCTGGCACAGTGTTTGAGTAATCCAGACATTTCATTAGCCCAAGCGACCTACATTCCCCTGTGGTTTGGAATAGTAGAGCCATGAGCTTCTGCTGCCACTCATCTCATCTCATACCATCTTCATCTGAACCACAGCGGGCCACAGTGGCCGTGATTAGTGGCTGACACTGTTCTCTCACCGAGTAACATGGAGCTCCCCCTGTGGCTCTCCTCAGCCCTCATCACCATGAGAGTCTCAGCGGGAATTACAAAGAAGGGACCTTCTGATGAGGTCATGAATGGGCCAAATGTTCCCTAAGGGTTTCTGTTCTGTGTGGCCTGTGGGACAGATAAAAGAACAGACCTACTGCTGGTACTGTGAGTCAGAATTTCATTCTGTGTCCTAATATATCCAGGGCCCATATTCACAAAGAATAATGGGCGTGTCAGTCGTAACTTTAGGATTCCTAATTTTTGAAAATAAGAGTTATTCACAAAACATTTTAGGCCTAAAAGTAGCACCTAAGTCTGGGAGACCTTAGAAGTAGTCCAGAGGACTCCTAACTCGCTAAGACCTGGTCACAGCGGAATGTTTTGGAGACGTTAAATGACAGGGAATTATTAAAACGATGTTGGATGGACTGTGAAGGGATTGAAGTTGTGGTTGAGTTGGTGAGGGACGCAATAACGTCCCCAACCAACCGAAACAATCCAATAACGCCGGAGTTAAAATGTTTGGCAACACTCCGGTATTTGGCTACGGAGAAAATGCAGCTCTTCGCACAGGACTAGTATTACCTGGGAACCTCAAGTGATTTAGAAATCATCCCACCACGTCTGTGTTTCGTGCGGCGCATTCGCACAGGATAAGCGAAGTCTGTGTTTTAACTCTAATGTACTGACATTATCCTCAGGGTCGATCGCACCAGAGCCCTTGCTGGAGCAGCACAACGGTTAGATATGGATATTTTCAATACAATAACTGGTGAGTCTGTTGAAAGATGGAAAAATGTTCCTTACCGCATGCTGCCATGCAATCCATCTAATCATCTTTCGAGATGTCGCTCTTCTGATGAGCCTCCTGAATTTGCACCCAAAATGCTGTCAAAACTTTCATTAATAATTCCCAACGCAGCCTCCATAATTCTCCACCGGGAAAAAGGTAGAAAAAGGCGTGGAAAACACAAAAAACCTTAAGAAAAACAAAAAAAAAACCCAAATCACAGAGATGCCGATTCGCACGGGACTAATATTACCTAATGACCTCTGTGTTTGGTGAAATATGGGAGGTAGTTTGCGGTGGAATTTTTACTTTACAAATTACGGACATGGCAGATTCGCACGGGATTAAGATCACAGACGACCTCCCCAATTATTACAAATTACTGGAGGTCCCCAGGTAATACTGATCCCTTGCGAATAGGGCTTTTGTCAATCGGAAAAAGCTGCATTCCATCAATACACAAATTGTCTTTGACGCATGCTACAATATACTGGACATTGTTGCGAAATGGCCTGGATGAACACACGATTCCCAACTTTTAATGGAGATTGGTTTGACACCGCTTTTCGAGCAAATGCCGCTTTTATTGGCATTCACGTTTTTCATCGCAATCTTCTAATTTGTAATTTTTGTCCAAAGCGTTTTTGTTTGGGGGGGGGGCACTTAATTCTCCTCATAAATACATTTTTTATCCAATATATTTTCATAGTCTTTGTCAAGAGCTTGTAGGCAACTTCCTTATTTTCACTTCTTGCATTGCGTAGCCTAAATGACTTTTCAAAGGGCTGCCCTGTCACTCAACAACCAATCATCGTTGTCACCGCTTCTAAGTGCGTCCTTATAAAATTACGTCATCCATAGCAACAGAGAGTTATTTCTAGTTTAGGAGTTCACTGTTTTCATAACTAAAAGTAGGTCTCAGTGGCTTTGTGAATTACTTTTAAGAAACGACTCCTAAATAAAAACTTTTAGTCCGATTTAGGAGTACTCCTAACGTTAAGATAAAAGTCTTTGTGAATACAGGCCCAGGTTTACAGAAGATAAGTGATCTTCAAAATGACACACTGAGCAGCGAACTAACACACAAACTGGCTCATTTGATCCAGAGGCACTGATATGTTCAACACCTTTAGTCTTAGGCTGACAGCGACTTGAAACGTGATTTTGGAACTTGTCCAATCAAATGTTACACTAAGAGGTTTACTAAAATGTGACAGCTAAGTGGATGAGTGGCTTGGCTTTGTCTTTTAATGAATGACGAAGTACACACTTTCTGTTACAGCTTTTTAAATCCCTCCCTGTGGCCTCACCAACAATTCTTTACAGTTGTGTTACTACAATGGAAGAGAGCAGTACTGTTTTGCTACAACAGCCTCAGATTAACCCTGGT
This sequence comes from Diplodus puntazzo, assembly GCA_963678695.2. Lineage (NCBI taxonomy): Eukaryota > Metazoa > Chordata > Actinopteri > Spariformes > Sparidae > Diplodus > Diplodus puntazzo. Next base: position 28,464,645 of record OZ023174.1, read on the forward strand.
CTCTGTTGCCTATAAAACATTTTACTATGATTCAAACGTAATGTTTATCATCATTTTTCTTTTGTTCGGTGTTCAGCTACCATTAGAAAATAACTGGAAAATGCCTCTCACTCTGTCTGACTAGAGCAGACTAGCCTTCAAACTGGAAGCAATTGCTGTCCTCAAGGGTCTGTCCTGGGGTGGAAATTAAACAGCATCGAGCAGGAAGAAAAGAAAATATGTCTCCTGTTGGAGGAAGTTTTGTGTTTGTTTGACAGACAGTGAGCGATGGACTTCACAGGAGAATATTTACAACTGTGCTTCATTTGATGAAAAAACATTTTTGATTCTTTTGGTCCTTATGGACTAAAGGAATGTAAATTACTGAGGAATGAACACCAACTGGGACCTTATGAGGTCAACACTATTCTGTCTATTTGCTTGACATGTCGGCAAATCTTCTTATTTATTCTTTGGTTCTTCTGGTTTATGTAAAATGAGCTGAACGGCTGAATTGTGAAGAATCTAACGAAACTTACCGTGTACAGCATGTCCATACTGACAAAAGGTACATTTATGTTGTAATGCAACTTGTTACCAACCTTACTAATTATAATAATATCACGGTCCTTTGAGAAATCGTATTAAAAATGCATTATGTACTCCCTTACTGCTTGAAGTAATACACTGCCTGGCCAAAAAAAAAATCGCCTCCAAAAAAAGGTCACACACACTCTAATATTTCGTTGGACCGCCTTTAGCTTTGATTACGGCATGCATTCGCTGTGGCATTGTTGTGATAAGCTTCTGCAATGTCACAAGATTTATTTTTGTCCAGTATTGCATTAATTTTTCATCAAGATCTTGTATTGATGATGGGAGAGTCGGACCACTGCGCAAAGCCTTCTCCAGCACATCCCAAAGATTCTCAATGGGGTTAAAGCTAGGGTCTGTAATGTTGTTCAGAAACACATTTTGTTATACTGGGTGAAATGGTCCTTCTATCCTGAGAGTAGTCAATACATTATGTATTCAGAAAAAGGAACGAAAATAATCAGACCTCTGTGGCAGCTGCAGGACTGAGAAAAAGCTGACCAATCCGTGCTATTCGGCCCGAATAGAAAAAATTCAGATGCCTTCATGTCTCATTCTGCCTACGCCCCCCTCTGTCCCTCCCTCCTCCACGTAACATTTCACTGATGCCGGAAATATTCAGCACACTCCTTCTCCCTGCTGAGTCCCACTGCCAGATGCGCGTTCAAGTTTGTGGGGGCGTGGCTTTTGGCGGAGCACTGACAGGATGGGAACGGGGGGCTGGAACTTAGAGGAGGTGCAACTTTCAAATCTTGCTAGCTCTCTTGCTAGCTCTCCAGGATCGTAGACCCTAACTTTAAGGTCTGGACTCTGTGGTGGCCAATCCATGTGTGTAAATGATGTCTCATGCTCCCTGAACCACTCTTTCACAATTTGAGCCCATGCATCCTGGCATTGTCATCTTGGAATATGCCCGTGCCATCCGGAAAGAAAAAATCCATTGATGGAATAACCTGGCCATTCAGTATATTCAGGTAATAATAATAATAAAAATAATAATAATAATAATAATAATAATAATAACAGCTAGAACTGCAAGCAGTTATGAACGGGGGCCAAGCCCCCCCCGTGCGACTCGGACCCCGCGCACCGCAGAGCCCACGGAAGTTGGCCCTAAAGGATAACGGGCTCTGGGCAAAAGTGAAGACACAGGCCATTGTCTGGAGGAACAAACAAAACAAAGAATAAATGGAGCGCCTGTCAGTCAGCACGGAAGGAACAGCATCACCGCAGTCAGCACCACAGGGAATAGCTCCGTCCGAATAAACAAACTTGCGTCTGGAGGCTCAGTGCACATAGCGGGGGCGAAGCAGGAGACCGAGCGATCCAATCCCAGAGATGAAGCCTGGGATGTAGTAACAGCAGAGGTTCAGGAGCTCATGCGCTGAACACCTGAGGACTCGGCCAGCAACGGCGGAACAGCGACCATCCAACATCGCCACAAGCTGGGGGAGACCACAGCAGCAGAGGAGAGCAACAAAGGAGCCAGGCAGTGAAAAACCACAAGGTTGTGGTGGAGGGAGGACCAACGGAGCAATGATGGACAGCCCACAGAGCACCGAACAAGTCAGTTTGAAAGTTAGCGTTGCTAGGCTAACAGCTGATCGGCGAGGCTAACAGCTGATCAGCGGGGCTAACAGCTGATCGGCAAGGCAAACAGCTGATCAGTGGAGAAAGGTGAGTCCATGGAGCCAATTGTTCAGGTGTGCGGCCTTCAAATTTGGTAGCACAGCCAGGTAGTCAGTTGACATCATTCTTTGGGCACATAATGTTGCTGAACCTAGACCTGACCAACTGCAGCAACCCCAGATCATAGCACTGCCCCCACAGGCTTGTGCAGTAGGCATTAGGCATGATGGGTGCATCACTTCATGTGCCTCACTTCTTACCCTGATGCACCCTTATCAGGCCACATGACCTTCTTCCATTGCTCCAGAGTCAGATCTTCATGCTCCCTAGCAAATTGAGGCCTTTTTTTTCAATTAGCCTCACTGATTAGTGGTTTTCTTAAGGCTACACAGCTGTTCAGTCCCAATCCCTTGAGTTCCCTTCGCATTGTGCGTGTGGAAATGCTCTTACTTTCACTATTAAACATCGCCCTGAGTTCTACTGTTGTTTTTCTATGATTTGATTTCACCAAACGTTTAAGTGGTCACCGATCACGATCAATCAGAATTTTTTTCCTACCACATTTCTTCCGATGATGGTTCCCCACTCTCCTTCCAGTTTTTAACAATGCATTGGACAGTTCTTAACTTAAAGTCCGTGTAAAGCAGAAATACATTTGTGTTATGAGTTTGTCACTCTACGGAAACATGTGTCATTGACCACTGAGCCAAATTTTAAAGATTAAAAAAATTGCCAAGTATATAAAATTAGGTCTCAAAATCATGGAAAAACAAGCACTTCTCTCTGCTGTGAAACGCTGGGGGCGTGTCAGTTATTGGCGCTGGAATCATGTCCACGCGCAGGAGAGGAGCCGCCTGCGTGTACTGCACGAGGACATAACCTACAGTAACAATGTAAGCTAGCAGCGTCATCGGATGGACCCAGCCTGACCTGTTTGAGCCATCAGAGCCAGAAACTGACTCTGAGTCAGACACTGATAGTGCTCAGCCTCGTTCTTCACAGTCCATGTTTTACATTACACACAAACGTAACACCCCAGTCTACATATAATTCCTTGTCATAGCTATATTGGTGCAAATAAAATATTACCTGTGGATTATCATTGTGCTGTCAGATGACCTCCACTCAGGGAATGAGGCCAAATCATGTCATGATTAAATGCAATAACATTTGCTAACATTACATGGGCATGACAGGATGCACGATGTAAAATCACTTTCAGGATTTGCACCTTCAACAAAATGCATTTAATTGCCCGTGCACGTTGTGTCCGAGCCAGCCCGGGCCGACACATTAACTGTAATTATGAGCCCGAGCCTGATTTAAACCCGACATTTTTTTTTATACATGGGCTGTTACAACGGATGTTCTCAAGCTCCAAGTTGCACTTACACTGCACAATCAGTGATGCCGGTAACGCGTTACTCTAATCTGACCACTTTTTTCAGTGAGGAGTAATCTAAACCACTGATCAGATTAAAGCTACTTATTCAAATCACTGTGCGTTACTATTATTTTTGTCATTTTCCTTAGTAAAAATATATATTTTTGCTTTCTTCTTACGTCTCGGGGAGTGACGTCACGTGGCGAGAAGTCACGTTTTCTGCATGAGGACACTCACGTGTAAAACCACGCAGCGGCACAAACAACATGGAGGGAGGAGAGAGATGCACCTTTTGTAGGTGGAAATACAGTCATTATTTTGAGTTATTACAAAAACACACACACACACACACACAAATGCTTGATCAAGGGCCGGCGCGTCCCGGCCCGAGGATATAGACGGGAAATATCGGCCCGGCCCGGCCGGCGGTCCGGTTCAGGTCAGGATCGGGCTCCGGCAGAGAATCTAAACTCTGGCCGGTGGCGGGGATGAGAGCACCTGTTGTCGGCAGGACGGTCACAGGCAGGCAAGATAATGCCGGCGGCGGAGATGAGAGCATGCGCTGCCGGCGGGACGGGAGGATGCAAGCCTGGACGGAGAGCACTGCATGAAAAGTGGGATTTTCGTCCCCGTAAACGCCCGCAAATCTCCCTAATTTTCGGCAGTTAACGGCAATTTACAGCCTGCAAACGCCGCGTTCGCTGTGCCACAAATTGTCGGAAACGAACCATGACGTCAGTGGAGCTCCCGGAGGTGCGAACGGCTCTAATTTGCATATGAATCGCAGCGAAACCACGCCTGGTCACAGAATGTGTGGGCTGGCTTGAATATCCTCCCTCAGTATTGGATGAAACCACTACTTTTAAACACGAAAAATCATTCGTGATTGGCTGGCAGATCTGTCACTATTGGTCAACCTGAGTCATTATAAACGTAAACCCCACCCCTATATATATATATATATATATATATATATATATATATATATATATATATATATAAATATATATAAATATATAATTTTATTTACTTACTTTCTATTTATCAAATATATTCATATAATATATAATATTCATCAAAGACATGAATGAATTTATTGAGGAAAGGAAAATGCCAGGAAGGTATTGTTTATTCAAAGAAAGAGCTTTGTTAACACAAACACATCACAACTATGTACAAAATATAATCCGCCCACACAACAACAGGAAGCTCACTAGAAGCCTAAAATCCTGCAGCACCGTTAAGTGTCTGTCTGCCGCCTCGGAGCTGTCGGTAACTGCCGGCCTTCTGTCTGAATTCGGTCCATTTTGCAGACGCCGGTTGTCGCTCTGCACTTCGGAATCGCCTCTATAATCTCGACTGCAGCGCGGCACAGAGCTCGGTGAGCTCCCGGCTCCATCCACACACCTGCCGTCTTGTGCCGTCTTCCCCCTCAGACATCAGGTCCATGGCGGCGCACTTTCAAAGCTCCACCTCATCCTCAGCTAGCTCTCTGTAAAAACAATCAATAAAGACGATCAGTACTGCGCGATGCACTGCGTATGGACGCAAGACATCTATTAATGCACCCGAATAATAGTCACATTGACCAAAAACGGATTTAATCTAACAACTCTTACCCTCTTTGTTCTCGAACGACTCCGAGCTGAACTCCTCACAGCTTCAGCCTGCGATGGAAGATCTGGTTGTTTGTACCTGAGGCTCCTGCGTAACGTTACTATCTTACAGGCAGCTGGAAAAAAATTAAATGAAAATGGGTATGAATAATGAAAACGTAAGTCACTGTAAAATTAAACCATGAAGGAGAAAACAGTAAACGTTACTTACACACGATGGCGTCATTATCAGCATCATGTAAATCTGGACTTGCAGACAGAGCTCCGAGCTAATACGCCTCGGTGTGATGCAAGGTTAGTCTGTGAAAACATGCTCGTAGCGATAAACCTCCGTGTACCTCTGCGGCAGCGAAACGACATCCGTCGGCTACACTTTCCGCGGCGACCCGGCAAAGCTCCTCCCGTCAACACAGGCCTCCTCTCGACAAGGCCGGGCCGCTAACCGAGCTCCTGCTAGCTAGCTTAACCGAACTTGCTTCGTGTCCAATAAAACACAAACACTTCGACTGCGATGGAGAGTCCAGCTCACACACTCAAGGCACGTCGTCCGACAACAGTTCACAGTCCGTTAGTGATAAAACACGACACTGACGGACACACACAGTCCACTGTTAGCTGCTCTACGCCATTAACTCTCTGCTCCTTCTTCCTCGTCACTGACGCTCCGGTCAACCCGGAAGTGTAAAAACTCTTAGAGGTCATGAACTCTCACACGAAATAAGAATTACTTTAACTTCTTTTAAACATTCAGAACCCATGAAATTATATTTTAATGTCACACATTTTAAACAGAAATTATTTATATATTTCAATATCTTATTTATCTCATATGTCATGCACATTTTAACTTAACAACTGGCGCTTTATCTTTAACTTGGTCTCAGGAGAGAGAAAAAAAGGAATAAATAATCTTTTTACATAACATTGGCCATTGCTAATGACATACACAGTAATTAATCTAGCATATTTTAATTAAACAAATCAATTCAAGCTAAAATGTAAGAGTCTATAATTAGGCTATACTGAGCCTCATCTATTTATATCATTTCTTAAAATTAAGTTAATACCTTTTAGGAAAATGTCACCTGGGGAAAAACTCCCCCTGCTACCCTGATTTGCATTTGTATAGCTCCCAGCATTTTCATTTACATGTTAAAGCCTCCCCTAGAATCAGGGGGAGGGGGGTCATGGGGGGACAACTGCCAAGCAAGGCCCACGTCAGTTTCCGACAATTTACGTCAGTTTTCAGTGTTGGCTGCAAATTGCAGTGAATTGTCGCAAACCTGAAATTCCACGACAATCTACAGTGCCGCACACTGACGAAAATCCCACTTTTCATGCAGTGGAGGGTCAGTTCGGCCCCACTGACCAGTGGCAATGGACTCTTCAGATATCCAGACTTTAACTGGTGATAGTTGCTGTAACTATCGGGGGTAAAGTGGACACTGCAGAGACGGGTGTTGGTGGTGATTTTTAACTCTCCAAAGTAGCTCCTTTTGACAAAATCAATCCACCGTTTCCTTATGTTGTCGTCATTAGGAAACTTAAATAAGCTAACGGCGCCATTACCCTGCACACTGTGGCATCCAGGGAAGATGCAGGAGCGATGTGGAGGAGACATGACTGTTTAGCTGACTGGTTAGAGATGCTATCCAAGACTCGAGAGGAAGCGGAAAAACCTCCGAAGCTAATGTGCTGAATGTATTTATACGGCTTCGGCAGCAGGGCCGGGTTTATGCAAATCAGATTTATGACCCGCCCATTAAATCCTGAACACCGAAATCGTGAAACACAGTTTGTGAGCCTAGCTCCAAAATTAAATTCTAAATGGTTGAATGGCTTTTTACATGTTTTAAGGAAATTCATTTATGACCTTTTTAATGTGTTTAGAAGAAAATGGCTGAATTTGCTTTACACAGACTTTAAAGTTCTTAAAATTATAGTAGTTTCTGCAATCTCCTTAGATGTTTTCTCTGCTTGATGCATGCCAATGATTTGACCCTTCTCAAACAGACTAACATCTTTTACACGGGATGTGTCTTTCGACATGGTTGTTTAAAAAATGAGAAGCTACTCATTACATCAGTTGGGGTTAAATAACTTGTTGCCAGCTGAAAGATAATTGCCCATGCAGTAATTATCCAATAGGAGGCTCTTACCTATTTGCTTAGTTAAATCCGGGTGGCAACTTTTTTGTTTGGCCAGGCAGTATATAGTACTGCAATCATGTTACCCCCAACACTGTCTAGAAGTGAGACTGCAGTTTGCAACCAACTGAACACCCCTCATTTTGCCTTTCCCTATGGTGGCCACTAAAAATACAAAAACATGAAAGATTGTTGCAGTCAGTGTTTGGTTTGTCTGTTCTGGGCTGCTGTAAAAACATGGCATCATGGAAGAGGACCTGCTCCCTGTGTGTATATGAAAGGCTCATTCAAAGGTAACAAAAACACAAATCTTTCAGGTAATTACACTCATGAACACATAATTATGAACATGATTTGCAATTTCTGACCTAAATCCTACACACTGGAACTTTAACTTAACATGAACATGCGTTAACTTCAGTCTGTAGAATAGGGCTGAACGATATATCGTTATCGTATCTATAGCTAGATATGAACATCACAAATATGATAAAAACACTGCAGGTGGATGGTTGGACACGACTATGGTGCTTTGGGCACAGGCTACACCTGGCATAGCTACATTTTTTAATGTTTATTTCTCATAGATTTGATTGGAGTTGATTTTGAATTAAATGACACCCTATTTGGCAACATGAAATGATACATATGCCATATATGTAGTTTTGGGGGTTCACTGCAGCCCCTAATTCTAGTGAGCATAAAAGAGACAGAGAGACAGAGTGCTGAGCAGTCAGTTGTCATTTGAGGTTTCAGATTGATAGAACAGTGTTGTTATATGTTTTATTTGTTGTAGTTATCAAGTATATTATTTTGTTTATATTTTCCCTACAAATGTGGTGAAAGGTGAGGACCGGATCAGCTGTGCCATAGGCCTCTGCAATTGGTTGGTGGGCTGCTTCTACCACAGCTGGAGAAAGAGGCAGGCACTCGAGCAAGCCCAGAAGCACCTCAACCTTCTACTCATTCACTTATAAGTGCCAAACTAGATGGGGGTCGAAGGCAGCTAATGGCTGAAACAATCTTGGAGCAGCAGAAAGCTCTGTCAGAGGTTATCTCAGAGGATAGGAAGGCACGGGACCTAATCCCCATGTGGCAAGACCTAGAAGTACTGTTTTTATTCATTTTTATTTATTGTAATGTAGCTAACGACTTCAGTTTAAAATATTGATGAAGCATTTGTTGCAAAGAAGATGTTTTTCAGTGCCGCTTGAGACAGTAATTGGGCTGTTGTGATCAAAGAAGAATGCTTAATTTCCATATTAATGTTCCATTTCCAAATCAACAGGTAAACAGAGACTCCGGCATTTACCACATCTGCCCCGCTTTCCTCAAAAGAAGGCTAGATGCCTTATAAGCCCACAGCGACCTTAGCCTCAAAAACATTAGGAACATATTCTACCTGAACCTAAACAAAGCTGCACTCCATGTCGCAATCCAACGATCTGCCTAAACTGGTCTCTACTGGACACTGAACTGTGCTGCTGACCTGGAAGCAACCCCATAATTTCCTGGAACACCTGCAGAAATCCAGCCTAACGACCACCAGGACTCCTTTCTCCTTTCTCACCTGATTCAGTGTTCGTTAATCATCTCCTCACTGGCCTTTCTCAAGGATTTCAGGTTGGGGTCCTCGCTTACCCCCCAGCTACATACACAGCAGAAATTAGCAGTCCGCAGTGAAAGATCTTGATAGAGTTTTCAGTTATCAAAGAAAGAGGTCACCAAAAAGGTATGTATCGGTCCATTCAGTCTTCTCCTTCATGGTATTTCCCACAAGCCCAATAGGTGTTGGCACAAGGAAAAACTGTGTCTGTCTGTGCCTTGATCCGGCCTTCTGAAGCATCTACACGCATTTCAGATGAGCCCTCCCTCTCTCACTAGGTCACTGTCGATAATGCCAGAGCTAGGATACCACTTTGTTCCACCTGCTGGATGATTTCACCCTCATAGATTCCCCTCATGACAGTGCAGGGTCATTCTGGGCTAAATCGAAGCACTGTAAAGTTCTCGCCATCCCCCCTCAGCCAAAAAGAATCACAGGTCCCGACCCCCACCTGAAGTTTCTCAGCATCACACTGGACTCCTTTGAAATGAGATTGCCCTTCGAGTGGTTTTGGGGGCCCTATGTAAGATGCTATTTTGGGGCCCCTATTTTGTCAAACTACGATAGATAGATTCCTAACCCTTTTAGGTGATCCACAAAGACAATCAACAATCTATTACATTTTAAGAGAAAAACAAACTAGTCGTGAAAACCTCTCTCAAATTAAAATCAAACATCTTAGGTTGACCCACCCTAGAAAGTTGAACTGATAGAAAACGACAATACAGGTTAAACAATGGGGATCCTCTATAGGTCAATACATGAAACTGATGCAGTGTTCCTCAAAAATGTTTATTTTAAATTGTAAAACATTTTTAAATTTAGACATCCTGGTCCGGTGGTGGTGAAGATGGCCGTGCTGCTTCCTGGTCTGCGGTTCCAAAATATTTCAGAATTGCTCCAGCAAAGACAAAACTCCTCAGGTTACCAAGCAAAATAGATCCTGAGCAAGTAATTGAGTTATGTTACACTAATGCAGAAATCCATATTTTTAGGGGGCCAAGCCCGAGGGGCCGAGGGAATGCATATGCAAGCAGGCGAGTTTCCTAGGACCAGCGGTGCTAGGAACCCTATTGTAATTGTAAGGATTTTTTAATTTTTATTTTTCTTTCGCTAAAAGTGGTGCTGCAGGCTAAACCGTGCAAGGGAGGGCGGTGCAATTTGGAGGGTTGGTCCAGACTCCTGCATGTACCTCAGACACAAAAAACTACATATATCCGCCTGCAGTGGGCGCTATAACCTAGGTCAACTCGTTTTTGCCTATAACTCCCACACCGTATGTCGCACGTTCACAAATATTGTATCCCCAGATTCCCTGAATGGAGCTGAATCACTTTGCAATTGGCCACGCCCATTTCCGCCTAGAAATTTTTTTCGCAAAATCGCAAAAACTGGAAAACCTACTTTTTCGAACTCCTCCTTGGGATTTTGTCCGATCTGCGTGAAACTTGCCACGTACACTCTTCAGCTGGACCTCATCTAAAGTTATGAAAAGAATTTTGCTTGTTCAAAAAATGCACAAATTATTAACGAACACATTTCTGGAGCCAGCTATAAAAATGTAAACTGTTTGATAGGTCATTAAAATTAACACCAAATTTGAGATCCTTGGTTGCCATGAGACTGGGAAGGGATGAGCAGAATTTGGCGAATTTTGCCCACTAGGGGGCGCTAAAAATATGGGAAGATTATATCTTTTGAACAGCTACACCGATTTTTACGAAATTTGGTCGGTATGATGTAGGGCCAATCCTGAGGCCAGATCTTGAAGGGGGTCATGACTGGTTAATGTGGGCGTGGCTTATTACAAGATAAACAACAAACATTAATTTCAGCCAAACTATTATGCTGACAGCTTTGAAATGTATATGGTACATATAGAATAGGACACAGTTATTCCATACCAAAATTGCACATGTACTCCACTAGGTGATGCTATAATGGATGCAATCGTGTTTTTGCCTGTAACTTCCACATTTCAAATAACACATTCGCAAACCTTATATCCATATGTTCCCTGAATACAGCTGGGATTTTTGACATAGGACACGCCCAGTTCTGCTACACATTTCGTTTGCTAAATCGCCACATATGCAAAACCTACTTTTTCAAACTCCTCTTTAGGAATTTGTCTGATCTGCGTGAAACTTGGCATGTACACTCTTCAGCTGGACCTCATCAAGTTATCAAAACAATTTTGCTCGGTCAAAAAATAAGCAGATTATTAACAAACAAAGTTCTGGAGCTAGCTATAAAAATGTAAACTGTTTGATATCTCAGTCAAACTAAATGCTATTACCACCAAATTTGAGATCCTTGGTAACCATGACATTGGGAAGGGATGATCCGAATTTGGCGAATTTTGGCCCCTAGGGTGCGCTAAAAATATGGGAAGTTCATATCTCCTGAACGGCTACACCGATTTTTACGACATTTGGTCGGTATGATGTAGGGCCAATCCAGAGGCCATATCTTGAAGGTGGTCATGATTGGTTAATGTGGGCGTGGCTTCTTACAAGATAAACAACAAACATTAATTTCAGCCAAACTATTATGCTGAGAGCTTTGAAATGTATATTGCACATATAGAATAGGAGACAGTTCTTCCATACCAAAATTGCACATGTACTCCAGTAGGTGGCGCTATAATGGATGCAATCGCGTTTTTCCCTATAACTTCTACATTTTAAATAACACATCCGCAAACCCTATATCCATATGTTCCCTGAATACAGCTGGGTTTTCTGACATAGGACACGCCCACTTCTGCTGCACAATTCATTCGCTAAATCGCCACATGTGCAAAACCTACTTTTTCCAACTCCTCCTACAATTTAAGCGCCATCTGCCTGAAACTTTGCACATAGAATCTCCGGATGTGTCTGATGAAAAGTTGTCAAAAGAATTTTGGCACTCCAAAAAATCTGCTAGTTGCAACCAAACAATCTTTTTTGCTAGCTAAAAAACACATATTGTTTCATATTTTGGTCAAACTAAATGCTTTTAACATCAAACTTAAGTTAATTGTTCCACAGTGTGCCAAATTTGGTGCAAATTGACTGACAGGTGCCACTATAACGGATGTAAATGCCAGTACTGATGTGGGGTCACTCCTGAGGCCAGCCAGATAGTTAAGTAACGATTTGTCAAAGTGGGCGTGATTTAGTACAACAAATCCAAATCAGATTTCAGCCTTTTGCACTTCCGGTGCACTCCCCATTACAGAGAATAGCACGGCTCAGACATTGGCCTGTGTCCTCACTTTTGCCCGAGCCCATCATCCTTTGGGGCCAACTTCCTTGGGCTCTGCGGTGCGCGGGGTCTGAGTCGCACAGGGGGCTTGGCCCCCGTTCATAATTGCTTGCAGTTCTACTTAAATTTTAATTTGTATTGTTAAATTTGAATCATTGCATTGAAAAACTGAATCTGAATATTATAATTTGAAATTGAATGTATGAGTTTGGAAAATTCAACTCTCTAACTCTAATTTCAATTTACTGTGACCGACATCCAGGTAGTTGAGGAAGAGCAATCGAGCATAGATAACTAGGACTCCTCTTCGGCCAATCAGCACCTAGGTTTTCACCTACTTTTTTGCCTTCTAACACTTAGAACGATGCTACATCACAGACTCTGGTACACAGTCAGAGTCGCATTACCTCACTGTGTTGAACAGCTCCGCTTGCTGTATCACGGAGGGGGAACTCCAGTTTTTGTTTGCCCATGGTGCCAACCAGGCTATATAATACAGCTATATAATAATTAACTTACAAGTAAATTCAAAAAGAAACACAGCTGCAGACCACTAACACAGTTAGAGACAAGAGAGACGATGAAAGTTCTAGGCTGGAATAAAGCATTTTTTTAACCATTATTTAAGGATGACTTAAATAATGGTAAAAATACAGTTGCCTCCTACAGTTGCTGTCACACTGTATAATAATCACACTGATTACATTAGAGCTCAGACTCTGACAACAAAGAGCTAACTTTGTCCAGGCCAAAAACCTGAGGTAGGGGAGAGTCGCCTATAACAATTGGAAAATCTAAAAGAGCCAAATGATGAAATCATTTCATCCCCATTAAAGTTAGCACTGGGCTAAACAGGAAATTAGACGGCTTTGCTGACAGACATCTCTAGTGTATGGAAGCCCATTTCTGCCACGTGTGAAAAAAAATTATGAGATACTAAGTCATAATTATGAGATAGCTAAGTCAAAATTATGAGATACTAAGTCATAATTATGAGATACTAAGTCAAAATTATGAGATACTAAGTCGAAATTATGAGATACTAAGTCATAATTATGAGATACTAAGTCATAATTATGAGATACTAAGTCATAATTATGAGATACTAAGTCGAAATTATGAGATAGCTAAGTCATAATTATGAGATACTAACTCAAAATTATGAGATACTAAGTCATAATTATGAGATACTAAGTCATAATTATGAGATACTAAGTCGAAATTATGAGATAGCTAAGTCATAATTATGAGATACTAAGTCAAAATTATGAGATAGCTAAGTCATAATTATGAGATACTAAGTCATAATTATGAGATAGCCTACTAATCAGGAAACGAAACCGTAGCTACGCTAAGTCTAGTCTAAAATGCAAATTGAAGATTACTTCATACGTGGGTTTATAAATCATGAGATTTTAACCTTATTGGAAGAAGTACATGACATTGAGATCGACCCCATTTCTGTCCAGTAGTCTCATTAATTGGCGCACAGTTTCCCTGTCTGTGATGAGTCCGGCCATCCAACATTTCTGGTGCATCCGTCGGTATCCGTGCTGTTGGCCAGATGTTTGCAGCTGTTGGGATATGAAGGAGGCCATCTCTGCTTCATCTGTTTTATGTTGTCTCCGCCAAAGCTGGTTCCTCTGCAGCTTTCTCTCCAACGTCCGAAGGCTTAACTTAATGTCATGTACTTCTTCCAATAAGGTTAAAATCTCACGATTTGTAAACCCACGTCTGAAGTAGTCTTCAATAATGGGATCCATTTGCGTTTTAGACTAGACTTAGCGTAGCTACGGTTTCATTTCCTGATTAGTAGGCTATCTCGTAATTATAACTTAGTATCTCATAATTATGACTTAGCTATCTCATAATTTTGACTTAGTATCTCATAATTATGACTTAGCTATCTCATAATTTCAACTTAGTATCTCATAATTATGACTTAGTATCTCATAATTATGACTTAGCTATCTCATAATTTCGACTTATTATCTCATAATTATGACTTAGTATCTCATAATTATGACTTAGTATCTCGTAATTATGACTTAGCTATCTCATAATTTTGAGTTAGTATCTCATAATTATGACTTAGCTATCTCATAATTTTGACTTAGCTAAGTCATAATTATGAGATAGTATCTCATAATTTCGACTTAGTATCTCATAATTATGACTTAGTATCTCATAATTTTGACTTAGTATCTCATAATTATGACTTAGTCTCTCATTATTTTGACTTAGCTATCTCATAATTATGACTTAGCATCTCATAATTTTTTTTCACACGTGGCGGAAATGGGCTTCCATACTAGTGTACACTGTGTGTCTTCAAAATCTGTCCCTCTTAAGACGAACTGCTGAGGACTGTGATGAGTGCGACACACATGGGTGTAGAATTGCATATGGGCCGTATGGACGTGTCCATACAAATCTCAAATGATGACTGAAATGTCCATACCAATATTAAGGTTGAAGGAAAAAAAATACGCCTCATTTAGCACACAAAGGGTTAAATCCTTTTCCACTTCGGCACCACCTCCAAAATATGTCTTTGAGACAGGTCTGTTTTTTGATTGGCTCAGCTCCCTGTAGGCTGCCAAGTTGTTTCACTTGCAGGCTTTGCCAGTGTTGACGAGAGGAGGTTGACACTGTTCTCGCACAACACATGTCAGGATGTCAGGCAAGAAAAGAAAGATGGAAGACATTAGAAGCTATTTCACCAAACAACGTGTAAGTAACCTGAGGGAAATAGTCCCCCCTCATAGGCAATGCAAAACATTGTTTCCAACCGTTTTCTCAGTCTTAATGGCAATTGATTTGTTACTTTGTCAGGTGACAGAAGAAGCAACACAGCCGTCCCCTTTATCAGACAGAGGTGGAGTGGCAGGGTCACAGCAGCAGGTGAACTTGAAAAAGGACATGGTAGTTAATTAATTTTAAGTGTTAGCTAGTTGTAAAAATTAAAAGTTGGCCTAGTGAATATTACTTATCTTCTTCGAGATTTGAGTTGTGCTGTGTCACTGCTCATGGCATCAATATTTTATTCATCAGGTGACAGAGGACTCATGGGAAGATTCAGGGCTACAGGTAAATTTGACACGGTGCTATACTAAATGTTTTACTGCATATGTTTGACTGCTTATGTACATTAGGTAATGCATCGTACAAAGTTGATGTCAGGCTGGCATCGTGTTATTTCATTAGGGTGCTGCAGCAATCTTGCCTGGTTGTAGCCAAGCAGGGTTCAGGGAGAGGCCAGGTGGAGTTACAGGTGAGGCCTCAACATAGGCTATAACACTGTAATGTAATTCAAACACAAATTTGTTTTTACACAAAAGATAAAATCTGTAATTATAAACGTTATAAATATGATGTTGCCTGCCTGCATATTTCCTCATGCAGTCATAGAGAGTGGTTAATTATATAATGTGGTCTATTTCTAAGGAAACTGGTCCATCTGTAGACAGCAACAGGGAGAGAAGCAGTGAGGGTGAGAAGTCTGACGGCAGTGAAGAACAGTGTAGAACTGGAGACATTCTTGATATTGAGAGCAAGCCAAATCAACCTCATCCCAGATTCATCTGTGTTCAAACATTGCCCAATAAGGTCCTCCACTTTCAGGAAGATTGGTAGAGAAAATATCCGTTGCTTCACTATAGCCCAACAGTGAGGGGAATTCTTTGCTTTCACTATGTGAAAACACACACAATAAAGAAAAGCACACTGTCCAAAAAAGCAGACCCGACATTCTCCTCAAAGGGATTTGCTAATTGGAAAAATTATCTTCATAGATTTGAATGCCATCAGAATAGCAAAGCTCACCACCATGCAGTCACAGTCAGTAGCCAAGAGGCAGCCCCAATAGAGTCACAACTTTCAAGTGCATGGGCAAAACAGCAAGAAAATGCTAGGCACTGCCTAGAGAGCATTGTTGATTCTGTACAGTACCTTGCTAGACAGGGCTTGGCATTGTGAGGGCACAGTTCCGAAAGTAATTTTTACCAACATTTGAAACAGAAAGCCAAGCAAAATACCTGCCTCTCTGACTGGCTGTCCCGCTCTCATGACTATACATCTCCAATGAGATTTTGCAGTTGTTAGGAAACAGCATTGTCAGAGGTATTGCACAGTCAACAGCCAATTCAGGTTCCCTACCAAAGGCCTCCTCCAAAACGTTATACTGGAGAGGCAATCCAGCATATTCCCAGAGGAATACTACAAGGCAGAATACTACAAAATTCTAGATTGTGTAGATGTCAAGTTTGAGGCAAGATTTAACCAGTCTGATCTGAGAATCTTATAGGAACTTGAGGATGTGCTGGTCACTGGGGAAGTCAGTGAAATTGTTGGTCAGTACCCAGAGCTAAATATCAACAGCCTTAAAATTCAGCTGTCAATGTTCAGGTCTAAATACAAAATTCAGTCCACCACAGATATGGCTGATCTCATGAGAGAGATGCCTGTTGAGGTCAGGGGCCTATTTGATCAAGTAGAAACCATTCTGAGGCTTTTGTTAGTCATCCCTGTATCATCGTCAGAGGCATAGCGAAGTTTCAGCGCTCTGAGAAGACTTGCAACATGGCTTAGAACCACAATGACACAGATGAGGCTGAACCATACTGCTGTGTGCCATGTCCACCAAGAGAAGTTGGATAATGGTGACATTAAACAAATATACCAGTAGTTCATGGGTGTTAATGAGAGGCGTCACCATTTGCTTGGCTCTTTCATATAAGAGCAAGGCAATGGATGTTGGGATGTTATCCCAATCAAAATCAAACCTACACCTTTGGCGACACAACCCAGCTACTGGCAAAAGTTACTGCATGTGCGAATCTGTTTTCTAACAGGTTCTCTTTCATAATATTTCACTCGATGTCTCACTATGGGATGCATGCCTCGCAGCCCTCAGAAGCATTAACCTCATTACGCCAATCCTGATTGGCTGGTGAAATGTGTCCGTACACCTCAGGTAGTCCCATCTACCTTAAATAGCGCATGCGGATGGCAGTACATCATTCAAACACACTCGGAGCATATCTCACGTCCAGGGCTAGCTAGCTAAACTGTCCACAGACAGATCTTATTTAGCTTCTGTCGCCGCACGCTACTAGCCTTGGATATTTTCTGCTTCGTCAGTCACACCAGATCGAACCCAGTGCTTTCCTTGCCCTCCACGGCTTGTTCACTCTGTCCTTGACGCCCCACCACAACAGTTCGAGCACCGAGCATTAGCACACCAGCTAACTGCCTCGACTCCCTGCCTGCACACCAGCTCGCAAGAAATCCGTCGAAGCCAGAGAAGAGATGGGGGTCATTGTAGAGGCAGCACCGGAGGATAGCGCCAGCTGGGGCTCCCAGCTTGACCTAGCCGCGGATCACCCACAGGAGGAAGACGTCCTGGAACTGGACTATGGGGACGATGAAGATGCCGCCTCAGAGCTCCTCATATCAGAGGATGAAGAGGAGGATGACATCTTCATCATGCCGGCATGGGCTGCGCAGCCTCCGTCTTCTCTCTGGATGGAGATGAGAGTAGCACACCAGCTTCTCCTCTCCCCAGCTCGGACATGCTCGATGTGTGCAAACACGCCGCTGCCCGGCTGGCCATCCCCTGGCCCGCTGTCGTAACTGAGACTACCAGATCCCGCTACGAGGGGAAGAAATTGCCCTTGGCCAAGAGTGCAACAAAGCAACTTCTCCCCATCTTCCCAGAGCTGCTTGATGAGGTAGCGTGCTCATGGAGAGACCGCCCTTACAGCAGCAGGAGCCCGATTCCCGGAGCCTCGTCCCCCAACTGTGAAGCGATGGAGAGCCTAGGTCTGCTCTGCATGCCCCCGATGGAGCCACTCGTTGCAGAGCACCTTCATCCGCGGCTGTCAGCGGTGTCCTCCCAGAGCCCCAGCCTGCCATCCAAGTCCGACCGTTTTCAGTCAGCTCTCACTGAAAAGGCGTTTTCGGCCAGAGCGTTCAATGTCCTCTCCCTGCTCATGGCTTATCAGACTGAGTTATGCAAAGAAGCCAAAAAAAAGGAAGACGAAGCTCTCCAGCTCTGCCTCCCCTTGAAAGCCCCCAGCCCGCCCCACCTTCGCTGGCAAGGCCCGCGTAAGCTGCCCAGGCCAGGAAGAAGAAGAGAGCGGCCTGACCACCCATCTCTCCACCGGTGATGCAGCTGGAAGCTCCCCGTTCTCCAGCTCCACCTGTTTGGCTTCCGAGCATGCACCCAGGGGCCCCCCACGCCCCCCCTCTCCCAGCATCCACGGACCGTGCCAAAGCAAGGCGGGAGAGATGGACATTTGACGGCAGAGGGTTCAGCGGTTGCCCCTCTCTCATGTCCTCAAGCACGCACACACACACGAGTTTTCATAAAGAAAATAAAATGTGTCCCGCTGCTGCATCCAGTGCTGAGGGTGCAGCTAATAAAAGCCAAAACTATCAAAATAAGCAGCGCTGTCCCCCCCGGTCAAAAATACAACACTTCGCCCGGGGGGGAATATCACAGTTCCACCAAGAGCGGGCGCCACCGCACCGCGTCTGGGGCCTCTCATGGTGAAGGGCTGCGGTGTGTGTCCACTCTCTCCCTCAGATGTGAGAGATGGGCCGCGCTCGCAGCTCCACCCTGGGTGTTACGGACGATCTCGAGGTGATACAGGCTGCAGTTTGCTGCTGTTCCGCCGCGATAATACACTCCCAGGCTCAGGGAGAGTCAGCTCACGTTTTACAGGAGGAAATCCTCACTGTTAAACAAAGGAGCAATTTGTGTCCTCCCCTTCCGTGCAGTGTCAGAGTGGTTTTTACTCAAGGTATTTTCTGGTCCATCACAGAAAGTATCTAAGATCCGCTTTCCAGGGGATTTGTTACAAGTACCGTGTACTCCCTTTCGGTCTGTCTTTGCGCCCGGGGGTGTTTGTGCGGTGCACAGAAGTGGCAATAGCCCCGCTGAGTCGGCAGGACATCCGCTTGGCCACATATCTGGACGATTGGCTGCTGCTGGCACAGTTGGAGCAGGAGGCCAGGGTGCACACGCCTATTCTCATACGATACCTATTCGATCTAAGTTTCATGATAAAAGCGGAAAATCTTTCTGGGATCATCCCTGGACTCTCACAGCATGCCTCTCGACGGAACGAGTGAAAACTTTTAGGGCAAGCTTCGCGCTCTTTTATCCAGGCAAATCTGTTCAATTCGGATTGTGTCTTCGATTACTTGGGCTGATGGCATCTGCCATCCTCGTCCGTCTCGGTCGCCTCCACATGAGGGAATTCCAGCTTTGGGTGGCCTCATGTGGGCTGGATCCCGTGCTTCATGGCGCACGGAGAGTGCTGGTCACACCGGGGTGCACCAGGGCGCTGTGCCACTGGCAAGCCCCCTCATTTCTGACACAGGGGGTGCCCATGAGCTCCGTCCTGTCTAGGAAGGTGGTCACTACGGACGCCAGCCTGACCAGTTGGAGCGGAATTCACGAGGGCCAGTCTGTGAGGGTCCACTGGAGTGTGGACCTCCAGCCGTCTCATATACATTTTCTGGAACTGTCAGCGGTGTTCCTCTCCCTGAGACATTTCCTTTCGTCTCTCATGGGCCATCATGTCCTGGTGAGAACGGACAATACAATGACGGTGGCGTACATCAAGGGGGATTACGCTCCCGTCAGTTGTACATGCTAGCACACAAACTGATCCTGTGGAGCTGCGGTCGTCTCCTCTTCCTGAGAGCAACGCACGTCCCGTGAGCCCTGAACACGGGTGCAGATCTGTTGTCCAGGGGCGCTCCAGTATACGGGGAGTGGGCTCTACACCCGGAGATTGTGGAACAGATATGGGCCCGTTACGGTAAAACACCTGGCCGCACGAGCTTCTTTAGGCGTTCCCTCCCCTGGCCTTGATACTCCCAACTCTGTCCAGAGTGAGGGAACACGGCCACGCACTGATTTTCATAGCTCCGCATTGGCTATGCGCTGGCTGGCTGCGCAGGGACCTGCTATCACAGGGGGGAGGGACGCTCTTCCACCCAGAACGCATGGTGCTGTGGGCTTGGCCCCTGAGTGGCTCAACCTGTCAGCTGTAGGACTCTCACGGCGTATGATTTCCACCATACAAAATGCTCGTGCCTCCTCCACTAGGTCTCTGTATGACTGTAAGTGGAGAGTGTTTGAGGGGTGGTGTCACAGAAAGGGCCACATTCCTTTTCAGTGTCCAGTAGGAGTGATATTGTCATTCTTGCAGGACCTGATTGACAAATGTAAAGCCTTCTCCATGGTTAAAGTGTACTTGCCAGCTATCACCGCCTGTCACAGGGGGTTTGGGAAGCAAACCGCGAGCCAGCACCCCCTGGTTTGCCGTTCCATGAAGGGAACGCGCAGGCTCCTCCCCGTGTCAAGACCACTGGTACCACCATGGGATCTGGCTGTGGTTGTGGAGGGGCTTAAAGGCCCTCCGTTTGAGCCACTGGAGGGAGCAGACTTGAAACACATGTCTTTCAAGACAGTGTTGTTACTGGCTCTGGCTTCGGCTAAATGTGTTAGTGACATCCACGCACTCTCTTTGCATGCGTCATGCGCTCAGCTACATGGACAGGACAAAGGAGTGATCAGCTGTTCGTCTCCTGGGCTAATCCTCATAAGGGGAAACCTATCACAAAGCAACGCTTATCCTACTGGGTGTTGGAGGCGATTGCTTTGGCCTATACGAGTCAGGGTTTGCAGCGACCTGTGGGCCGGCAAGTGCACTCGACTCGGGGTTTGGCCGCATCCTGGGCCTTATTCAGGGGAGTTTCTGTTCAGGACATCTGTGCTGCAGCGAGTTGGTCCTCACCTCTCAATTTTGTCCGTTTCTATCAGCTGGATGTCTCCACCCCGTGCGTGGCACGCGCGGTTTTGCTGTCATGATTGGAACAGAGTATTTTTCCCTTTGGATTGGGTTTTCTGGCAATACGGGAGCTACCACATCCCATGGTGAGACATCGAGCGAAATATTATTTGCATAACCCCAGTTCTCTGAGTATTATGAGTGAGATGTCTCACCAGACAACCCTTCTTGCTTGGGCGAGTGAAAAGAGGTGCTTATCTTGAATGATGTGCTGCCGTCCGCATGCCCTATTTAAGGTAGACAAGACTACCTAAGGCGGACACGTTTCACCAGCCAATCAGGATTGGCGTAATAAGATTAATGCTTCTGAGGGCTGCAGCGAGGCATGCATTCCATAGCGAGACATCTCACTCATGTTACTCAGAGAACCGGGGTTATGCAAATAACCCAAAATTTTGCACTGGTTTCATCAGGCTGTTAAAGAGTTAACAGTTCTTTTAAAAAAGAATCAGGAATACAGGATGTGTTGTGTCCATTGCGTGGTGCTGCTTTGGATACGTGTTCAGTATTTTCAAAGACTCCTGCACAATCTAATGTTCTTACTAAGAAAAATGATTGAGACCATGACTCTGTAGTTACCGGTGTCCAAAGAGCTTAATAAGCTGGCTGCTTCTTAAAATGACACCATGACGTTATGTTCTGCCTTAGCAGATTGAACATTAGAATTACAAGCAGGAAACAAGTTCTCAGTATCAGGAGGTCCAATCTGAAATCTGCCTGATCTAGAAAACCTCAACTTTTATTTTTATGTGATATGATAGATTTGGAGTATATTAAGGGGGCCTGTTAGCTAACTAAGATGAATAAACTAAACATCAATATATGCATGCCACTCAGATCAGAGGCAGAACCTTGAAATTTCAAAGTCATGAAACGATGCCATTTAAACTAGCGAGTAGGGCTCATAGGAGACTTATTCAGTTCCCCTTTCCTTGAGCTGAAAATACTTGATTGAGACATCACTTTATTGAAATATGGCCAATAACTAGAATACACTTCTAAATACCCAATTTAATCCAAAATACAATGTACAACATCAGCCATAGCTATGTTCTTTTTTTTTTTTTCTTCAACTCATGGGTGTTCCTCTCCACGGAAGTCTTTAGTAAAAGGCGAAAGACTCGTGCGTGATGAAGAGAAACCCGAGTACTAGAATAGTACTAGTACTGTACTAGAATACACTTCTAAATACCCAATTTAATCCAAAATACAATGTACAACATCAGCCATAGCTATGTTCTTTTTTTTTTTTTCTTCAACTCATGGGTGTTCCTCTCCACGGAAGTCTTTAGTAAAAGGCGAAAGACTCGTGCGTGATGAAGAGAAACCCGAGTAAGTGTATAAGCCATAGCTATGTTCTAACAATGGTTCAGGGTGATTTAGAGAGGATTACTCCTGTAAAGATGAACTGTGATTGCTGTGTAGAGGGCTAAATTGTAATGCCTACTGAGCCTGGTGCAGTCAAATGCAGCTGGGAATTTTAAAGCCTTTGGAAATTCTGTCCACTAAAAACAGAAGTGGACAGAATGTTTTCTGCATCTTGATGGAGAGAATGTGTCCTGTTCTGTGATGGATTAAAGCCCAACACTGTGAGAGCAGGACAGTCCAGCCCATTCTCTCAAATACAGCAGCCTGCTCAGGGGTCTATGTCTCTAAATTTGATAGTGCAGGAAACCCCTCTAGTGTCAATACTCAGCGTGACCCTCTAGCGGAGTAGCATAAAGAGTTGGAATGGTTGGATAGGTCTGTGGACTTCCCTCCACAGAACAGGGTTCAAACTATGTGAACTTTTTGTCAGCAAGCTTCATTCTGAGAAGTCAAAGTAGACACTGTATATGATGTATAATTGTTAACCTGACTGTGGAGCCCTTCACTGACACTGGCAGAGCATCAGAGTTTAAAGCTGACCAAGCTGCTGTATTTGAGAGTGAGACATGTTGGACAGTCCAGCTTGAAGTGGATGCTGTGATGAGTTCCGTCTCCAAACAAAACTATCAGTGTTCAGGGGTGAGCCCCTGAGGATGTGTACGCAACACTTCTCAACCAAAGACAGATGTCAGCTTGTCTAAACAGTGACGCTCCTTACCTTTCGCCCTCCAGTGTTGAGCCTCAGAGGGGTCAGGTAGGGGTCAAAGATCATGTGACTGGTCTTGATGTCGATGGGTGACTGCCTCTTCCCTATGGCGCACAGGTTCCAGGCCGAGTGCACCAGACCCCAGAAGGATGGGACTGCAGAGTGAGGAGAAAGAAAGGGAGAGGGGGAGAGGAACAGTAATTAGTGTGTTCTCTCGTGCTCCACAAGATCAAACCATAAAAAAAGAGAAAAAGTTAGCAGATGAACTTCATTATGATGGGGCAGGAGAAATGGGGAGTTTGGGGAAATTTGAATTTACATATGGCTTCATTAAAATGTGACTATAACAGACGCTTTGATTAAAGTCTTCAAGTTATTATCTGCCAGTATAACTAAGGTAGAGAAACTGACTTTATTAAAGTCTGTCAGAAAGTTCTCCCATTGGCTTTTATTTCTGATAATCTACAGAAGTGTCTCAACCTTTTTGTCTTGTGACCTCTTTAAATGAAGCTATGGGAGCTAGAGATGGGCATATCGATCCTGTGGTATCGATATATCGTTACTCACACGCTACTCATTTGGCATTGATTTCCTAAAACAGATATCAATATCAACTAACAAATAAGAATTGGGGGTACATTCATCAATTTCAACTGTTTTGGATAGCTTACTTCAATTACTATGTGCGGGGTCACCCCGATACCTGGCAGCGTATTGAGCTGGCCCGTGTCACGTGACAAGGAAGCAATATGAGAGTCAAATGCGTGACTCAGCCAGCCTGGCCGAAGCACACACTGTTTGTCACACAGCCATCAGCCAGCAGGAATACGGGACTTGGGGGAACAAAGAGAGAAGCGTCAGCTATGGCAGACAGTCATCATCATCATTGGCGGTCACTCGTAGTCCAGTATGACTGTCCTCCTTCTTGGTCATTGTGGATCTTCAGATGAGCATAGAGGCTGATCCTGGACCCAATTATTCTTGTGCAGTGTGGGCAGATGAAAGTGGTGGTGGGTTTGGGCTGGGCCTGTTTGGTGGATGCTCTCTTCTTTCTGAGTCTGCGTTTGTGTCCTGCAGCGTGGTGGAGCTCTTCATTATGTAGTGCAGCACCCTCATGGACAAGGTTTCTCCATGTTGCCCTATTTTTACGTTGGTGTTAGTGCATCTATCCTCCCAACTGATCCTGAGGATTTTCCGGAGGCATCTCTGGTGATATGCCTCTAGCGCCTTTAAATGCCTACTGTATGTGGTCCAGGCCTCTGATCCATACAGTAGAGTGGGTAGCATTATGGCTTTGTAGACCAGGATTTTGGTCTTTGCCAGAAGGTCGCGATTCTCGAAAACCCTTTTCCTTAGCCTTGAAAAAGCCCCACTGGCACAGCTGAGGCGGTGGTGTATTTCATCGTCAATGTTGGCTTTTGATGATAGGAGGCTGCCCAGATATTGGAAGTGATCCACATTTTCTAACTTGATGTTGTCAATTGAGATGTTTGGGGGCGGGACAGGAGTACTGTTTGGTGGTGACTGATAGAGGATTTGAGTCTTTTTTATGTTGATGGCCAGACCAAGCTGTTTGTATACTTTTGTGATGGCAACCAGAATGCACTGTAGGTCCTCTTCTGAGAGGGCTATGACGGCGTTGTCCTCCGCATACTGCAGCTCCATGATGGATATGGTAGTGGTTCGACCTTTTGCCCTGAATCGATTGATGTTAAAGAGTTGTCGGTTCTGCACATAATCTTGACTCCCTGGGGCAGATGTTTACCTGTGAGATGGAGGATAGCAGCGATGAAGATGGAAAAAAGTGTTGGAGCAATGATGCATCCTTGTTTGACTCCTGTGTCAACCCTGAAGGGTTCTGTTTCATCTCCACTGCCACTGAGGACTTTAGCTGACATGTTGTCATGCAGCAGTCTCAGTACCCGTATGTATTTTACTAGGCAACCAATCTTTGCCAGAACAAGCCAGAGGGCCTGATAGTTCACTGGGTCAAAGGCTTTGCTGAGGTCTATGAAGGGTAGATTTTGTTCCCAGCATTTTTCTTAAAGTTGGCGAGTAATGAATATCATATCTGTAGTGCCTCTGTTTGGACAAAAACCACTCTGAGACTCTGGAAGGGTGCTTTCTGACAGAGGGGTGAGTCTGTTGGCTAAAACCTGCGCCAGGGCTTTCCCTGTTTTTTTTGTTTGTTTTTTGGGGTTTTTTAGAGCACTTTTCATACACGGGCGTGGATCACAAAGTGCTTTACACAAGAAAGATGGAACAATAACAAAGAAAGCCCCTCCCTCCCACCCTCCATACTAGATACACGCACACATACATACACACACACGCACACATACACAAACACACGCACACACACGCACACACACGTACACACACAGACTCACATACACACACACACACACCTGCATACTCTTACTACTGGCAATAGGGAGACATGGCAAGGCACTGAGGATTGAAGAAACGCCACCTTTGGGGCCGTCCACACTGGAAGGAGTCACAGGCTGTGCCACGGGGGGCGCCAGTGCCCAGGCCCCCCGACCCTGACAGACAACAGCTGGCCGGGCTGAAGGGACCCAGGACAGCACCCCCAGCAGCAACCCAGACATAGCTTCCGGTGTGGAGGACCCCCCTGAGGAAACTCTGGAGTTAAACCTTATAAACTGAAAACATAAGATAGGATAAAAACCCTGACAAAAGATAAGTAAATGGAGTGAACAGTTAAAAGGGTAAAAATACATAAGATAATAAATAAAATAAAATAGTACCGAAGATAAATAAAAATAAAATTATTTAAGATTAAAATCGTTTTGAAAAACAAGATAGAAGCAGCAACATAAAATATGATAGAACCACATAAGAATGGAATAAGAATTTAAAATATTAGTTAAAAGCCTGATTAAAAAGGTGTGTCTTTAACCTTCCCTTAAAAATATCAACAGTCTCTGCAGACCTGAGGTTCTCTGGCAGGCTGTTCCACAGGTGGGGGCCATAGTGGCTAAATGCCGCCTCACCCGTGGGTTTTAATTCTTAGTTTTGGTACGGATAAAAGGCCAGTGCCGGAGTACCTCAACGAGGGTTGATATGGTAAAAGCAGGTCAGATAAGTAGGAGGGCGCAAGGCCGTTAAGACATAAACCAGTAAAAGAAAACCTATTTTCGTCATATTTCTGATATGTGGAATAAAATTCAGCTCAGAATCAAAAATCACGCCCAGATTTTTTACTGATTGTGTTGGTTTAAGATCTTGTAGTTGTCACAGTCTGGCTCAGACACTGGACAAAATGGGAGAACACACAAGGGGTTGCAAGATAACAATGAAGAATTTATTTACAAAGTAACTGTACAGATGTTGTAGATCTACAAACTAAGGAAAATGAAGAATAATACAAATGAATGAACCAAGAGCTCAGCCAGCATGTGGTGGCAGGCACCAAGCAGAGAGCCAGCATCAGGGTGGAGAGAGGGAGAAGACTGGCAGCTCCTCAGATTGAAAAGTTAGGCTTCACCTGGCCCTTGGTGTAAGCCAATCAGCAGCCAGCTCTGCTTCCTCTCTGGACTCAGCCTGGAACACAATAATAGAGAGACACCTGGTGCCCTGGTGGAACTCTGCACCCCCATGAGGGAGTAGAGACACAGGCACCCCACTAGGGTCGTGACATAGTTTTGGAAAAAGTTTCTCTCTCTGGCCTTCAGGATCTATAACTGAAACCTCAGTTTTGTCCTGGTTGAGCTGTAGGAAATTCACTGCCATCCATGACTTGATGTCTACAATGCAGTTAAAAAGGGCATTCACTTGCTCTGTGTCATCAGGAGACACAGTTGTGTATCATCAGTTGTGTATCGGTACAGTTGTGTATCATCAGCGTAACTATGGAAGCTGATGCCGTGTCTCCTGATGACATCCCATAGAGGAAGCATGTAAAGATTAAAAAGAAGTGGACATAAAATTGACCCTTGGGGAGCCCCACATGCACTTTCATGGGTTCGTGAGGAACATGTATCCATACTTACATAAAAGCATCGGTCTGTGAGATAAGAACAAAACCAGTTGAGGACAGTACCAGAGAGGCCGACCAGGTGGCTGAGTCTGTTTAGTAAAATGTGATGGTCTACTGTATCAAAAGCGGTGCTTAGATCCAGTAGAACCAACACTGTGAGCTTTTTGTTATCTAAATTCCATCTGATGTCGTTTAAAATCTTTTATAAGTGCTGTCTCGGTACTGTGGTTTCTCCTAAAACCAGAATGATGTTTCTCTAAGATGTTATTTCTGTCTAAAAAGTCACTAACTTAAACTTAAACTTAAACACTAACACTAAAATTTTACTTAAAAACGGTAAGTTGGATACAGGTCGGTAGTTATTAAAAACGTTGGGGTCTAAGTTGCTCTTCTTAAGAAGGGGCTTCACCACCGCCATTTTGAAGGCGGTGGGAAAGACACCCGTCTGAAGAGAGCAGTTCATGATGTTTAAAAACTGTTCCTCAAAGAATCCATACAATGATTTTAAGAATGATGTGGGAATTGAATCTAAAAGGCAGGTTGTTGGGTTTACTTGGGAGAATACTCGACCAAGTGTCCTTGCATCAACCAGGGCAAAATTCTCCAGTGTTTCCTCAGGCAAGGACAACAGTTCAGATGTGTTAACAGAAACTTGATGGGATAAGAGGCAGGATCTGATGTCCTTGATTTTGGCTCTGAAGTGGTCTGCAAAGTTCTCACAAAGATCATCTGTTGGTGTCTTAAAAACTTTATTAGAGTTAGAACCTGAGTTGTGAGAAATGAGAAATTAGTGCCTTTCTGACTGCATTATGGTAGGTTTTGAGTTGTTGACGTAAAATCTCGTAATGAACTGTCAGTTTACTTTTTCTCCATCTTCTCTCAGCACTCCTGCATTTTCTTTTCAGTTCATTGATTTCATCATTTTTTTCTCCATGGGGGTGTAGGTTTTCTTTTTATCGTTTTTGTTAAAAGTGGAGCTACTGAGTCCAGAGTTGACTTCAGTCTACTGTTAAAATTATCAACGATAAAATTACAAGGTGCAGGTAAAATTTCAGCAGGAGTGCTCTGTAAAATCCCCATGAAATTTGCAGCCACTTCAGAAGTTAGATAGCGCCTCCTCACTGTTCTCACCGGGGCCTCCTCTTGGTTAAAACCGGTGATGTTAAAAAATACACAGTAGTGGTCAGACACAGCCAGGTCGGCAACAGAGGACACACCGATGGACAAGCCATGGGTAATGACCAGGTCCAGGGTGTGTCCTCTGATGTGAGTTGGCTGCATGACGTGCTGCTTAAAATTAAGACAATTCAAAAGATTTAAAAACTCTCTGGATATCGGGTCCGAGGTAACATCAATCTGTAGATTAAAATCACCAGTTTTAAAATCCTGCTATAAGAGGTGTGGATAATTGATAACAGTTCAGAAAATTCACTGATAAAGGAAGTAGAGTGATGGGATGGTCTATATACATTAATGCAGAGAATCGGAGGTCTGCTAAAAGTAAAGGCATGGTGCTCAAATGACATGTAACTGCTAAAAAACACTCCATGTGAGATTAGGGAGTTATGTGTAATGGATGCCGTCCCGCCCCCTCTTCTACCCTCCTGAGTAAAAAATAAAAAATTAAAATTTGGTGGGGAAGCCTCGGTGAGAACGGCGGGTGCGTCAGCACCAAGCCATGTCTCAGTTAAAAGAAGACAGTCTAACTTATTATCTAAAATAACATCATTCATTAAGAGGTCGATTGTTCTGTGAGCGGTCTGAGGTTATTAAAGTTCACAGAGTGGGTATGGCAGTGTCTGATGTGCTGATGGAGTGTAATGATTACAGGGATGGGTGAAGTGTTGGTGAGACTACGAGGTCCAAGTCCGGTGTTGTGGATGTGGTGGTCAGAGGTGGAACTGAATGAATAGGGGCAAGGACCTGGGGGACATCAATCAGTGGTGTACAGAGCAGCTGGTGCGGGTTTGGGAAGGTTAGCATGCTGTACGCTGTGTGTCAGGTTGTCTGACAGCATGCGGGCACCTGCTCTGTTCAGGTGAAGCCCGTCTGGCCCAAAAAGATGTCGCCTCTCCCAGAACACATCAAAGTTATTAACGAAGCCAACATGGTGTGAGTTGCAGGCAGAGGAGAGCCAGGTGTTGAGGCTGAGCAGCCTACTGAAGCTGCCTATCCCTCTGCCGCAGGTGGGGGTGGGGCCGGAGATAAAAACAGCCACCTGGGACTGTGAGACGATGTTAAAAAGGTGGGAGAAGTCTCACTTTGAAAGTTCGGACTGTTGCCTGGCGATGTCGTTTGCACCTGCGTGGATGATAATCCTTTTTGTCTGCGGATGCGAGCTCAGGATGTCGGGTATTTTCCACGTTATGTCCGTAACGGCCCCCTTCATGCGGACGTGCCTCACAATTGAGTCCCCAATGACCAGGGTTGTGGGAGCGTCTGCTTTCCCTGTGGTGAACAGGAGAGAAATGCCGCGGTAGTTCGCGCAGTCTGCCTTGTCTCCTTTTTTAAAGATGGAGACAACCAAGGCATCCTTAAGTTGTCCCATATTTTGTGAAGCAGGGCATGGATGGGTTTAAGGACATCAGGGCCGCCTTCCTTTAGGACTTCCGCCGGAATGCCGTCCGGACCAGCAGCCTCGTTGTTCTTCATCTTCCTAATAGCATCCTGCACCTCTTCCAGGCTGGGTGGTTCCCCCAAGCTCTCATTTATAGGCTGTTGAGGGAGTTTTTCGAGGGCCTCCATCTCAGGAGTGGTGTCCCTGTTCAGAAGATCCTTGTAATGCTCTTTCCACCTGTTTGCTATTGCTTCCTTATCTTTCAGCAGTGTGAGCCAATCTTTAGAGCAAAGTGGGGTTAGGCAACAGTAACCGGGGCCATATACCGCTATTGTGGCATAAAAGAATCCTCTGGTGTCTCCAGAGTCAGCAAGCTGCTGGATCTCTAGAGCCTTCTTTGTCCACCACTGGTTCTTCAATTTCCTAATGTTCAGTTGGGCAGCTGCCTTCGCTTTGACATGAGCTGCTCTTTTAACCTTGCAATTGATGTTATTTTGCCAGGTGATAAAAGTTTGCCACTTGATGGCTAGGAGCTGTTGAATTTCGGTGTCTTTTTTAATCATACCAGTCTTGATGTTTCCGCTTTTTGTGACCAAGGATGCTTTTGCTGCAGTTAATGATGGTAGAAGAGAGCCTGCCCCAGTGTTTCTCAGCATCAGTTGGATACTGCTTGGGCAGGTCTGCACTGAGGGCCGACTGGAGCTGTTGCTGGTAGATGGGATCACCCAGATGCTCAATGTTAAGTTTTGGCTGTCTCTTTCTTTTCTACATCCTTCTTTTCCGCATCAGGTGGATAGACATGATGGAGCAAATGAGACAGTGGTCAGTCCAGTAGTCGTCTGCACTGGTCATTGCTCTGGTATTCAGCACATCACGGCGGTCTTTGGTGCGGACTATGACATAGTCGATGAGGTGCCAGAGTTTAGAGCGAGGATGCATCCATGATGTTTTGAATGTGTTTTTTTGGTGAAAGAGTGTGTTGGTGATGATCAGTAGTGTGCCATTGGGGTTTGTGTTTCCAACCCCTTCTTTCCCTAGCGTGCCTCTCCATAAATGGTGGTTTCGTCCCACTCTGGCATTAAAATCCCCAAGTAGGATTATCTTGTCCTCCTTGGGGACTTAAAGTTTTGTCAAGGTCAGCATAGAAGGTCTCCTTTACTTCGTCCTGTGCATCAAGTGTTGGGGCATAAGCACTAATAACAGTGGCCATTTGACTGCTTGCAAGCATCAGGTGTATGGTCATCAGGCACTCATTGATGCCCACAGGGAGTTCATAGAGGTGGTTGATGAGGCTGTTCTTGATAGCAAAACCCTTACCATGGATACATGGCTCATTTGCAGGCATTTCCTTTCCAGAAGAAGGTGTATTCGCCTTTTTTTCCTCCTTCAGCTGCCCATCATCAGCCAGTCGGGTTTCGGAGAGCGCTACAATGTCGATCTGGAATCTGTCGATCTGGAACATTTTATTGACAAGGACTGGCAGATGCAGTCCTACAATCTTGCAACAATCCATGCAGCTGTGTAGCACACAGCAGACATATCTGAACTCCTCACAAAAATAACTGACGAGTGGGTCATGACCAGTAAGGTTCATGCAGTTATTAATGACAATGGAGCCAATATGGTCTCTGCTGTGCGTAAAACTTGCTGGAAACATATTCCTTGTTTTTCTCACACACTAAACCTCATTGTGAAGGACTCCATTAAGGCAGACACAAGTCTTGAGTCCATCCTGGAGAAATGCAGTGCTATTGTTCGGTTCTTCCACCACAGCACCAGAGCAACTGACAAACTAAAAGAAGTACAAAGCCAGTTGCATTTGCCACAGCACAGACTAATCCAAGCAGTGGATACTCGATGGAACTCAGTGTTGCACATGCAGACTGTATGAGCAACAACAAGCTGTCACAACAGCACTTTGTCTTCTTGTGAGAAACAACATGTGCCTAAATGATGGAGAATGGTCCCACATTAGCTAGGCCTTTTGAAGAGGCCACTAAGGAGGTTTCAGCGGAGCAATACGTAACTATTTCCAAAGTCATACCTCTGGTCTCTCTTCTTCAACAAGCAACCTCATCTGCTGGGCAGAGGAGTAACACTCACAACTTGCAGCACAATGCAAGCGACGTTTTCAAAACACACAACCACACTCTTGCAGTCTGCACCTTCTTGGACATTAGGTTAAAAAACATTGTGATCCTGGAAATGTGGAAACAATCAAAGGATCATCACTGAGATGCAAGCCCTGGCCTGCTCTGAAAGACATGCAACCAGCTGTGAAGCCTCTGCTACTGCATCAACCGACTCTATGAGAACAGCCTTGTCAGTGACACAAGGGCTACCTGCTGCAAACACTGAGAGGAGTGCCACACAGTGTTCAGTGTCCAAGGGATTATGGCAGATAACAAATGAAAGCACATTTCCACTGCTGAGCAAAGTAGCAAAAAGATACCTTGGAACTGTTGCAACCTCTGTTCCAGCAGAGAGACTCTTTTCCAAGGCTGGAGAAACAATCAGCCAGAAGCGTATTCGGCTTAAAGCTGAAAATGTTAATATGATACTTTTCCTTAACACCAATCTAAAACTTGAGTAGAGTGTGTGTACCCATGTACCAAGGCTAAGTCCTTGCTGCAGCGTTTTTTTGTGAGGAAAGTGCAAATGTACATGTTTTTGTTCATGTTTAATTTATTTCATTCATAATTATATAATTTATTTTAGTTTTGTTTTGTTATGTATTGCACATAATACATTTGGGTTAATTTGGGTTAAATTGGGTTATTTTGTCATGTGATTTGCATTAAGTGTAATAATATTTTGACTGAAAGCAGCGCCGCACTAATGGGAGCCTCATCACAGGTTATGACCTCAGTGTGGTCAAAAACTGCCCATTTACATTCCTTCTTTGTTCAAGTTCCTGGGGAAACTTGGCCAATGTGGTATTTCCAGGTTTGAGAATTATTTTGAGAATATGTTGACGATGAGCAGTGTTACATGTTTACTAATGTGTTTAAATTGTTAACTTAGATATGCATAAATGACGGCTGTAAGTTAACTGTAGGTTCATTTCTCTGATGTTGCTTATTACTGCTTCTGTACGTGTTGCAGCTAACATGTATTCTATTTTCAATGCTTTTTGATATGTATGTCTGTCTTACTGATGTTTAATGAGTGAATATCGGATTTCACAACAAACCTAAATATCCCTGACATTCCAACTTCAAACACAGCCTCATTTGGCTATCCATGAAAAAGCTTCTTAACCTCCCACTTTTCTATAGGAACACATATTTCCTACAGGCAATGCACTCATTCATCCATTTTGATGCCCTTTAGAGAGCCTGAGCACGCTCCTGCCTTTTTTGTCAGCCTCTCAATGGAGATTTACACAGTGCAACCCCTGTGATTGACAGAAAAATTTATGTTACAGATTTTACAGCCCTTTATCACTTTACGTGACAAGCATGAACTCTTCTCTCCACCATCTCAGAAATTTGTTGAAGTATTCTTTATCTCCATTCCCCCATTGTCTGTTTCTCACTGAGGAGGACAGAGCGCAACAGAACAGTATGATACACACTGTGCCAATAAGAGGTTATGATAACTCAAAGAAAAACAGTGTGAAAAATTTGTCAGAAAAGGAATATCCGAGGAATATTGAGAGTTTTGACAAGTATTCTACCCTGTCTGGATTATTGTGAAAGTACCATGATGTGACTTTTTCACCTCAAACTAGCAGCTTCAGAGCCATGTTGATGGTACAGTGTGGTGTAACAGGGTGAATGGTGTCTCTGTCTCTTGTTTCTGCTCTATGTAACTTCAGTGAGAGAGGAGGATCTCATACATGTTACATACATGTTCACTTCAACATACAAGTTTACTTCAACATACAAGTTTTCAACACATCACAGTGTAGTAGTTAGCACCTACATTACATCTGATGAACTGTTACACAGCTGGGATTTGTATTTACCATAGTGAAACTGTGGGGGGCACCAAATTACACTAAATGATAATTTTGACATAGTGTTGCTTTAAAGGCCTGATCTAAAGGCAGTAACACACCGGCCCAACCGTTGGACGTCTGAAGCGTTTGGAGAGACTCGGACGAGGTCGGGAACATTTCTGTTTGGTGTGTTCAGCTAAGTCGGAAGCTTTCTGAGCCGTTCGGACGTTGTCTGCTCTGACTCAGCATGCGAAGTCTGAGGAGGAGGGCTGTCGGACGTCTGAGCCATTGGATTCTCTGATTGGTTGTGTGCCAGCTGAATGGCCGCTCTGATTGGCGGTGTGCTAGTGAATCAGCGCGGTGTGTGGGAGGGTGGAATACTGTGTGCGCTTTGTTTTTCTATGGACTCCGTTCCGTCATTCCTCGTTTTCATGTTTTGCAGTACTGGCACGCGACTGGCTGTTATTATGTCCGTTCAGGACAAATTAATTTGTGTTTGTTTGGTAATGCCTCGCTGCAGGTTTAATATGCAGCTGTTTTTATCTGAAATAGTTAAGTTTCGTTTTGATCGAAAGTAAAGAGAGTTGCGTGCATAAGCCTCTCGTTTACAACTCACAACACAAGCGCCACTCGCTTATTGCATCTCGCGCAAGCGCAGAACGTACACGCTGCTGTGGAGTAGGCAGCACGTTGAAGTGATGTGTTTCAGTGCAACTTTTGCACTTAAAGCTAGTCAGATGTGAGCTGTATGACACATGCTCACATGCAATAAAATGACTGTAACTTTGACACATGTACACTCAGTTTCTCTTTCTCTCTCTCTCTCTCTCTCTCCCTCTCTCTCTCTCACACACACACACACAAATGACAGGGCTTATCACAAGCTAAACTGTCATAAAGCTTGTCAGGAACGAGCTTAATGACAGCTCAGAGTGTCAAACAGCTGTCATTATGATCAAAAAACTCATCACCAGAAGTCAGTGTGTTCAGCTGAGGCTCAGCTGGATGGGAAACATGTTTTAAATGCTTGATGGATGTGAACTCATTTGATGTGGTGATTTTTTAACACACATGAGCTGCATGCTGTTTGTGTATTCATTCACACTGTTTTACATTCTACCACGGCCCGCAACCTCTACCTTTTCCACTTTGTCCTCATATCCCTCCCTCTCACTTTCTCTCTCTATCTCTCTCTCCACCTATCCATCCATTCATCCATCCATCCATCCCTCTCCTGCAGTATTCAGTGCAGGAGTGAAGTGACAGATGTAACAGCCCTGACCTGCAGAGTGCAATCCTGACCCCTGCTCGGCTCACAGCCGCATGTCAACACACTGTTAAATCAGACAGCTCTGTGTCTGTGTGTGTGTGTGTGTGTGTGTGTGTGTGTGTGTAAATAGGTCTGTGTGTGAGAGGCACACACAGACTGAATTTCAGGAAGTGCATGTAGGTGTACAAAAAATGGAGAAAAGCTAAATGCGTATATATTCCTGTATGTGTGATTTTGCAGCATGTGTACATAAAGGCTCCCACACTGCAATCTTGAAAGTTCATAGCATGTCACAATGTGTGAAATAGGTCTCCAAAAATGTTGATGGATATATACATATATTTAGAGATGTGTCAGATTGGATGAGAAAGGCCTCTTCAATGGTAGTGCTACGAAGGTGGGTTGAATTTACAGGCATGCTAGCAGCTCAGTCAGGCTTCCAGCTGATGCCAGCAGGCTAACATACACATGATAACCATCCTAGTTTTTGTCTATTGGAATAATAACACTTGTTATAAAGTAAAGCTGGACCGATTGCCACGATAAAGAAGAGCAGGCGGACCCAATTGCAGTAGATGGCAGGCTGGAAGCTCCTTAAGGCAACACAACAGCAAGACCAGGGAAACTCAACAGATGACTCGACAAAGACTGAATTAAAGACTGGACTTAAATACAAGCTGAACTACTGAGGGGAAACAGGTGGAGTGAGGTGGAGAAACGCAGATGATGGAAATGAGTGGAAAAACGCTTTGACAGGTACAAGACCGGTGTGGAAGGAGGGCAGACTTGGGATGAGCTCAAGAACATAGGAGGGAAAACAGAACTCTGGAAAGGCATAAAATGAAACTGAAATGAAATGACCATGACACTGTTACACAATTATTGGTTATTAGTATGGTTATCATACACTTCTGACAGAGGCAGGAGATTTTACGGTTTAACAATAAACTTTATTGACAACAACTTGACCCTGAATATCCACAAAACAAAAGAATTTATCATAGACTTCAGGAAACACAGACAGGATTACACCCCCCTCCTCATAAATGGAGAGCAGGTGGAAACTGTCACCACCTGCACCCACATCTCTGCTGACCACTCCTGGGCTTTCAACATCAGGGCCCTGGTTAAGAAGTCTCAGCAGCGGCTAAACTTCCTGCGTGTCCTCAGGAAGAACCATCTAGACACAAAGCTGCTGCTGGCCTTCTATCACTACTCTGTGGAAAGCGTACTAACGCACTGCCTGAGTGTGTGGTATGCAGACTCCACAGCTGAGGACAGGAAGGCAGTGCAGAGGGTTATTAACACTGCCCAAAAGATCATTGGCTGCCCTCTGCCCAGCCTGGAAAACATCTCCACATCCTGCTGCCTCAGGAGAACCAAGGCCATCACAGACTCCTCACACCCCGCCTGATCTGTTGCCCTCTGGGAGACGCTACAGGTCAACAAAATTCCACACCAGCAGGCTGACGAACAGCTTTTTCCCCCTGGGCCATCCGAACTGCCAACACCCACGGACACGGAGAGGCTGTTGAGCCTATTGCATATTGTACGCAAGATTCACCAGAGGTTCAGTATTTTAGCTGTTATCTACTTTTGCACAAAAGAATGTCACAATGACTTTAAGAAAGCTGACTTAAAAAACTGTAGCAGACTTAACAGAAAAGCTGGAATGTTCCTCGATATTCAAAATGACATTTCTCACATCACAGTGGACCCACCAAATGTTTATC
Organism: Diplodus puntazzo; assembly: GCA_963678695.2. Lineage (NCBI taxonomy): Eukaryota > Metazoa > Chordata > Actinopteri > Spariformes > Sparidae > Diplodus > Diplodus puntazzo. The sequence continues at coordinate 28,501,299 of OZ023174.1, forward strand.
AGTCAGTTCTGTTTCTTTTTTACTTGACATTTCATTGGAAGGGTGAAGGGACACAGAAAGCACCATGGGTGGTCATTGCAAAAGAGCACTAAAGGACACTAAATATTTGTACTGGATTTAAATAATAACAGAGGGACTCATCCAACGTAAATGTAATTTTTGGGGATATTGGGTTGAGTCCTCTGATTAGTTGGTTCAAATGTGGGTCACAGCAGCAGTCACACTGTGACAGTTTTGACACTGAGCTGTCTCTGCTCTGAATCAGCCATCAGAGTGACAATCTTGGACCACACCTCAGGACTGATGACTTAAGATTTTCACCCTCAGTTGGCAACCTAAGTCTGGGACAGCTTGAGCTGTAATGTGTCTGAGCCTGGTGTGCTCATGTATCCTGTCTGTCCCATAGCAGATGGTTTCTGAACATCAGTAGGCGTCTGAGGAAAGGACATAATTACAGAATGATCGACAGCTGCAAAACACAGAGAGAGGACACAGCAGGAGACAGAAGACACTCCCCATGCTTATGAACATGGATAATATCTAATGTCTGCAGGGTCCAGCAGTGGAGAGAACAGTGAGGGACACTGAGACAAAGAGAAAGACAGAGTGAAGAAGAAGGCTTAGGCATGGAGACAGTGGGAGAAAACCCTTAGGATTCACCATCCTTTTTAATATTACTAAATCTGGCTCGGTTTAAATTGTGGGGAATAGAGCGAGAGAGACAAAGACACAGCGAAGAGGGAAATAAAAAGTGAGGGAAGACAGCTGGTGAGTCTGCTTCTTAAAGGAAAACAGTAAGTCGAGTTTTCAGGAGAATGATTAAGTGCTAAGTGATAAGGACATGGTTAATTTTAGAAGACACAGCTGTATGGAGAGCGATAGAAGCTCAATGAAAGGTAAAGCATAGGTATGCTTATTTTCTACATTTGTCCGTTGTCGTCAAAAAGCCCAAACCAGTAATTCCCTTGTTGCACTGGCTGACATGCTGCTTCATTACCATGAACACACACACACTGAAGTTTATTTTGACTCAATCACACACACACCAACCTGCTGCCACAAATGCAGTGTGGATTCATCTGCTCTTAAAGATATTCCCAAATATTCTTTTGAATTCCAGTCATGCACAATGAGTGCACCGGGTAGAGTGAGTGCAGGCAGGTTGTCTGTCTGATCATTTCCTACCGGCTGAATGGAACAAATGGATGGGCCTAGATCAGGGGTGGGTGACTTTTTTCCCAGAGGGCCGGACTGATTTATAAAATGTAAGCAAAGTGCCACAAATTGGCAATTGAATGGAAACAATAAACACAAAATGTTGAATTATGTTAGACTAATTCTCAGAACACAATGCACCACTGAATGGAGAAAAGATCTGGGCAATATTAACTATTCAAACATCTGGTCTTATACTTCATGTATGACTTCATGTTCTACAGACGTAACAGTAACTAATCTATGAGAATTAATTTTAACCAAGATACTTGTGAATGACAACATGAAAAGCAGTGCCAACCTATGTCTTTTAGCCCGATGGGAACAGCTGTGATGTCACCTCTCTTTGCAGAACTATCAAAGTTGAGGATCATGTCTGATGTTGAAATGCCAAGTACAGAGGGCATGTGTTCATTAGTCAGTCATGATCTGTAACGTGACTTGAAGTCAAATGGCTCCATCTTGACAACCACTATTGTAACTTGTTGCTTGAGTTGAGTGACCAAGAGGGTGGTAACACAGGACGAACTGACCGAGACAAGAGGGAGCACACAGAATATATGGACACTGGGCTGGCTGATTACAGAAGAGACACAGGTGGACACAGACAAAAAAATGGGAAATCAAACAATGGGAGCAAAAGTTGACAAAGGTTTTCAGTCATCCAGGTCATGGTAATTCTAAGTGCTGTTTCGTAGACAACTGGACGTGTTTCATTTTGTTGAAGATGTTTCACCTCTCATCCAAGAGGCTTCTTCAGTTCTCACTAACTGGAGGGGAGTTGGAGGCTTTTAAACTCTGTGTGGGACACGTGAGCTCTGAATTTCAGAGTGATTAGAGCCACTGATGGGTTGCTCACCCAATAGATCTTCATGTCGATTGCTAGGGCTAGGTGAATGCTTGTTGAAGGGGAGTAAAGGAATCCATCTATGTCAAACTGGAACGGCTGTCTTTGAACAGAGGAGGTGGCCTAACCCCGAGATTCCACCAGATATGTGTCTTTTGCCACGCAGGCGGAGCTGAAATGTTTAACTCTAGTGTCTATGTATTAACTTCCACCAGGTCCGCTGCCCTGCGTATCTGCTCCGTCCCAGCTCCGGCAGCCGAAGCTCTCTGGCACAAATACGCAGGACTTCATTTTCTTGCAGATGCCGGAGCACGACACAGCAATTCAGCTGAATTAAGCATAGAGCAGACAGGAAGTCACGCACGGAAACAACAATATGACATCTAGTTACTTTTCAGAATGAAACACTCCATGTTGACACCAGCACACAAATCTCAAAAAAGAGAACACAAGCTCTTCTGCTAATCCTTCAGTCGGGAACACTTTGTGTTGTTGTTTTTATAACACATATATGAATACTTATAACCCTAACCCTAACGACAAAAAGAAAAACACAACGACATTAACAAAAACACTTCCACAAAAACAAAAACACAACCACAAAAACAAAAACACAACAGCATTAACAAAAAACACAGCAACATTTACAAAAACACAATGGCCCTCATTTATCAATCTTGCGTGAAAACGGGTGCAGATCTGAGCGCAGATTTGGTCTTACGACAGGACACACGTGTGATTTATGAAAGGTTCGTATCTGACCAATTCCAGCGTACGAATGATCGGCTCTTGATAAATGCGGCGGCTGAATTTGATCATCATTAACATGTTACGCCCTTAAATATTCCTGGTTCGGAGGCCTCGCCCACTGAGGTCAAACACGGAGAGAAGAAACACTGGCAAGAAGAGAAACTTTTCCGAGATGGAGATCGGCATCCCGGCAGCGCCGGCACATCAAAGGCTCCATTCACTAATGCAATGTTGTGCAAAACTGAACAGGCCAAAATAATATGGCACACTTTCTCTGGGGGTATACAGCAGAGTTCCCCCTGCTGGTCACCCCGAAGCAGCTCCACTGTGACTGTGTGCGTGTGTGCGCACTATTGAATCTGCGTTCCTGCTCTGTAGCAGGTTTGACAGCGGGGTTATTAGGTATTCCGTTAATTAGTTGTCATGTTAGGCTATTTATATATTTTATTTTACAAAAAAGTGGTATCAGTAAAAACGTAAAAAATAATCGGTTTTGATCAGTTCTAAATATGTGACTGCTTATGCTTAATGACTCGAGCTCAGACCTGACGTGAGATCTGATCGTAGCTTCCGCTCACGTCCAAATTGATAAATGCCGAAGTTTGCGTGGAAATGGTCGTACGCACGGTTTTCTGCCGTACGTTCGTTTGATAAATGAGGGCCATTGACACTAACTTCTACCAGAAAAGGTAGGTACCTTCTATAACACGGATCAATGCTGATTGGACGAAAGCACGTCCGTCTGTTTAACAGGTGGGAAGGGCTGCTTTACGCTGCACAAGGTAGTTTACGGCTCGGATGTAAACATGGATTCCACCGATGAAGTTATTGAGGATTATTTTGATGCGGACATATGAGGTGATAGTTGATATGCTGTCAACCTTTCATAGCATAACAATGAGTGTTCGCACTTTGAAGACACGTTTAAAAGAAGCAGGGTTGTATAACTGCAGTCAAGCCAGCCGTGGTTCGTGTTTGCTTGGTCAAATCAGCAGCACGTTTTTTTCTAGTGCGTGAATCTACTAACATTTATGGTGATCATAGTGAAACCGCTCTGAAGAGCTGCTGGTAGTGACTGTGGGGCAGACTGCAGTCTCACAATCAGACCCATGAAACATACAATACTTGTACAGTAGTTATTCCCGGTAATAAACTGAAGGTATCACGAAGGTATGCTCACGGATTTCAAAGTGTAGGACGACGTGAGAAAAATAAAAAATATGTTTTCATAAGTAGCCCAAGATTCATATACTGCTAAATTTAGTACTTCCTAGACTACTTGTATAACTAGTATTAAGTACTTTCTAATTACTTTTTTAAGTAATCCTCTGTCAATATCCTTAACAGAGAAAAGAATAAGGATATTTTGCCCAACTTTGATGTGGAATAAAAAATGTATTTTCCATAAGTAGTCCAAGATTCATATACTGCTGAACTTAGTACTTCGTAGACTACTTGCATGAATAATATGAAGTACTTTTACTGTGTACTTTTTGAGTAATCCTCTGTCAAAATCCTTAACAGAGAACAAGAATAAGTCTTTTCGCCCAAATTTGATGTAGAAATGTACTTGTAACCAAGTATTATTAGTCTTTGGTATTGCTCCCTTTTTGTTAAGTAAAAGATCAGAGTATTTCCTCCGACACTGTGCAAATCTGAAAGTTGGATTCATGAGTAGGTCTTTTTCCAGTGATAACAACACCCCAAGCATATAAGGCCATGGATACTTGAGAAGGGAGCTGACCGTCAGCCAGCAGACGATGACTTTGGTTGATTAGGAGCAGAAGAGAACAGTTGAGATTGATGTGCCAATCCTAGCTGACAGTAACTTCAGGAAGACAAAAAGAGCACAAAAAGATCGAGAAGTACCAGGAGTTAAAGGAACAACTTGAACAGATGTAGAAGGTGAAGACCAAAAAGGTCCCAGTGGTAATAGGAGCACTGGGAGCTGTGCCCCCAAACTGGGAGAGTATCTCTAGCAGTTTCCAGCTGCAACATCAGGGGTTTGTGCAGAACCTTCAAATTCAAGCTTTGGTCCTCACCAAAGCTTGAGAAAAAAGCTAAAAAAGATGTATACCAACCCCCACATGGGGCTGAGGGAGGTTTTGTAATGATTATACATTCATAATACACCAATAATAACATGCACTTTTAAATAATCTTGTAAATCTATCACTATGAAATCATTAGCTTTTATTAATAATGATTTCACAACATGACAGAAGTGCAGTGTGAATTTTTAATGACTTGCCCTACATGCCGGTGTTACAGGCCCCAGGGATGTGAGAAAGCAGGTAAAGCAGGGGAATGAGGACATAGATGAGGTCAAATGATATTCTTTGTGCTTATGTGACTGTTGTGATACACGATGTTAAATAAATCATACAGAGAGGCAATCTGGAAAGGAAACTGTGAACTGTGTCCTCATTTTGACACAGGATTACTCGAAAAGTACACGTTTTTCTCACGTCCTTTTTTACTTTGAAATCCGTAAGCATACCTTTGTGATACCTTCAGTTTATTACCGGGAATAATTACTGTAAAAGCATCGTATGATTCATGGGTCTGCTTGCGCGACTGCAGTCTGCTCCACAGTCACTACCAGCAGCCCTTCAGAGCAGTTTTAACTACGATTACTATAAATGTTAGTAGATTCTAGAAAAAAAACGTGCTGCTGATTTGACCAAGCAAACGCGAACCACGGCTGGCTTGACTGCAGTTATATAACCCTGCTTCTCTTAAATGTGTTTTCAAAGTGCGAACACTCATTGTTATGCTATGAAAGGTTGACAGCATATCAACTATCACCTCATATGTCCACATCAAAATAATCCTTGATAACTTCGTCAGTGGAATCCATGTTTACATCCGAGCCGTGAACTACCTTGTGTAGCGTAAAGCAGTCCTTCCCACCTGTTACAGTTTTTGCCTAATGCTTAAACACTAAAAGTGGTTGCTATGCCCAAAGCATCGCAACCTCTAACTTTGGTGACCATGCCCTAAACAAAAGCACCAACCCTGCAAACACAATATATGCTTTGCACTGTTTGAAATTCTCCAACACACTTCTTGCAAAACACTACACACTGTTTTTTACATAAGACACATTGTTCAAAAAGGAAAGCTCATGCAATCATTGGCAAAACACATCTATTTAAAATACAAAACAACTAAAATTGGAAAAGCACACAGACTCACACACATGAAAACAGTTAAAATTTAATTGTAGACCAATCAGTCTAAGCCATAGCACTACAAATACACCTGATGTGAGCTCAGCTCCTTTGTGCCAACTTTGGAAGCATGGAGGCAGAAAGAGGAAGAGGGAGATTAAGAGCAGCAGCAGGACGAGGGAGAGGACGAAGAAGGGGAGCAGGCAACAGTGACACTGCATCAACACTCCATCCTTGGTCCCTACAACACAGCCCTCATTATTTGCTTTCTGGACACACTTCATGACTCAGTAGTCCAGGATGGGCCAGAGCAGCCCCAGTTTGTCATCATCTGGCATAATGTCAGTTTCCATCGGGCTGCTCTGGTCCAGGACTGGTTCACCGACCATAATAGATTTATTGCACTCAACTTACCACCATACACCCCATTTTTTTAATCCAATTGAGGAGTTCTTTTCAGCATAGCGCTAGAAAGTTTCTGACCGTCAACCACATGCCCACATGCCTCTTCTACAAGCCATGGAAGAGGCATGTGGCGACATTGAGGCGAGGTCAATACAGGGTTGGATACGGCATGCAAGGTGATATTTCCCCATTGCTTGGCAAGGGAGGACATTGCCTGTGATGTGGATGAGGTGATTTGGCCAAATGCCAGCAGGGAGACAGGATCCCAACCAGACCCTGTGGTTCTTTCACAATTGGACTCCCTGTAAGATGACCGAATTGAAAATACGGGACTCGAATATATGTTGGAGATGTGACAAGAGCAGAGGCACACTCGTACATATGCTATATGAATGCCAGACAACATGGAATTTATGGGAAAATGTAATAACATTTTTAAATAATGTACTCAAGACAGAGTTACTACAGAGCCCTGCACTCTGCATATTAGGTATATTAACAGAGGGGGTGGATCTATCAGCTCAACAGACGCTATGGTGCAGACTGGCCCTTTCGACAGGCTGCAGGATCGTGCTCAGACACTGGAAAACCAAAAGCATTATCCCATTTGGTGAATGGTTAACGGAGATGACCAAGATAACCAATTATGAACAGTTGATCTTTAAAGTGAGCAACAAACAGGATGTGTTTTGGAAAATTTGGGGGCCCTATATGAACACAGTTCTGAGTGATTTACTAGGATGAAGGGGACACTGTCATGATACTGTATGAGTGATGGAGATGGATGGATGTTGAGGATGCTTACGTGTGTCTACTTTTATTTTCTTTACTGTGTGTTGTCTTATTTTTATTTTTTGTAACTTTCTATTAATTTGTATATATATATTTTTATATATATATATTCGTGGATGTCTGTGTTGTTGTAAAAGTTAAATGCAAAAAAGCAACAAAAAGTGAATTACAAAAAATATAAACATTGAATATTACACATTATACTATCAATATCAATCTGACATGATGCAAGAAAGGACAATGGTCTTTTTAGTAAAGCTGCAAATACAAAACTATCAACCATTGATTGAAAAAAAAAAACAACTACAAAAAATTCAAGTAGCATTTGTGCAATATAGTTCAGAGAGACTCACTACATTGTGTCCTGCACACATCAAAAAAACATCAAACTATTCATTTGAAACTCAAAACGTTATGTGGACAAATTTAGATTTTAATAATCTAACCAAATATGCCGTCTGCAACTTGCTGATGTCAGAAATCCTTTCCAGAATGTGAACATTTGAACTGTAGCACGGGCTTTGCAGGACTTTATCCTGGAGCTGGTTGACTGCAGTAAAACAAGAGCCCCCAAATAAATCTATGATTCAAACTTTGACATTTTATTGACAGTCGCCGATGGAAAGAAAATAATAATAATACTGTGAGTCAAATAAAATGTATCGGTGCTCTCAAACAATGATGTAACTGTACTGTAATCCCCTGTGTCTCTGTTGGTGTCTGTACTGCTCATACATTCCTTCACCTCTAAGACAGCAAGACATGCATCAGAGATAAAGAGAGAGGAAGATATTGACATAACAGTAGATGAAGTGCAGATGTATACTGATTTCTGTGACATACAGTAAATGTTCATCCTTGTGTGTGCACAGGATTGTAAAGAGATGAGATCTATTCTTGTTTAATTAGAAAAATGTTTAGTTGGTAAGTCATCATTACACAGTATTGTTACACAGTATTGCTTACACCTTTCTTCCTCTCTAGCCTTAAGCAGTCGGTAGAAACTTTACCTGAATTCTTACTATTCTGTCCTGGCTAATGCATGAGCTGTATTTGTAGACAGATAGCTGACAAGAAAGATCCAGTAGGCTTGACTCCAGGTCAAGAGCCATTTACTGCAGTCTTCTGTGACTTTTTTGTAAAACTGCAACACAATGAAAATTCAAACAATGTTACAATTGAAATTGAATATGTGAAACAACACTGGTCACACTTCTTCCTTTTCAGGTTATAAATCAGGTAAATACAACACAATATTAATAATAAAATAAGGCATATATGCATCTTTTTTACAGTAAAATCCTCTCACGGGTAAGCAACAGTGCAAACACAGTAAATGGCAACAACCCATGTAATGGTTTACACACACAACACAAATGAGGCCCAAAAATGAACTCAATCAACCAATGCTCACAGCTAGCATCCCTATTAGCATTAGCGTTGTTAGCACGGTTTCCCAACTACAGATAAAAGGTTTTTAACACTACTCTGAAGTACACAATGGAAAACGGGAAAACAAAGTTTAGTTATCTCAAGATCTTGAGAAAATTATCCCGTTATCTCGGGAAAACAAATGAAATTAAATCATTATCACAGGAAAACTGAGGAAATAAAATGCATGAATGCATGGCCCTTTAGGGCTTCCGTATTGATGGATCTACTCCATGGATCAGATAATAACAACCCTGTGGTGGAGCACAGGCTGTGTGTGTATTTCTCAAGTCAGCACTTTTATTGCAGCCTAATCACAATAGCTGTTTAACATCTGAGCTGTGATGGTGGGTGAATCTGTGTATGATAACATCATATTTTATGTACAGACACAGACATTTTCAGTGGATCAGGTTTGAGGTCAAGAAGGAGCGTAGCTTCTAACTAGCTGTTCACAATCTGCCATGAATAATGCAGGAAGAGACTGAAGCAGTGTTACTTTGTATTTCACCTCTCTGATAGTGAACACAATGCGTAGCTTTTCAGTGAATATTGTGCCGCCTCCTGAGTTTACCCGAAAACTTTATGGCTGACTAAAGTAACTTAACTACATGTAACAGCACTGTTATGCCTCGGTTTAAGTCCTAGTTGTGTTTTGTCCTGCATATCTCATTCTTTGTCCCCTCCTTACCTGCTCATTTGGTTTCACCCACTTCCCTGATTGTCAGTCTCCTCCCTGATCTGTTTCACCTGGTGGTGGTGTGTGTGTATTTATAGTCCTTGTGTTTCTCCTGTTAGTTGCCAGTTCGTCTTCTTGTCTCCGTACAGAATCGTCCTAGCTCAGATCCAAATCGTTTCCCAGTGTTTCTTGGTTATCGACTTTAGTCGTGTTCCTTTCGCCTTCGCCTCTGCCTTCCTGATCATCTGTGTACCGACCTCTCTGACTGCCTGCTCCCTGCCTGATTCGTATGCCCTCGCTGACTGATCACCCGTGTCTGATCGTGATAGTACGAACTGGCCCACTCCTTCGAGCTGTAAGTAAGTTCAACGCTTCCTGGGGTTTGCTAATTTTTACAGACATTTCATTCGTAACTTCAGTACAATTGCTGCTCCCCTGCATGCGCTAACCTCTCCTAAGGTCCACTTCCAGTGGAGCCCCCACCTGCCGTTCCAAAAGCTTCGAGAGAGCTTCACCTTGGCGCCCATCCTCACGCTAACAGACACCAACCGGCAGTTCGTGGTGGAGGTGGATGCTTCTGACATGGGCGTCGAAGCGGTCCTTTCTCAACGGTCTCAGGCGGACAACAAGTTAAACCCCTGCACTTTCCTGTCCAGGAGGCTCTCTTCTACGGAGAGGAACTTCGATGCGGGAAATCTGGAGCTCCTAGCAGTCAAGGTGGCCCTCGAAGAATGGCGTCACTGGCTGGTGGGAGCTAAACACCCATTCCTCGTCTGGACGGACCATAAAAACTTGGATTACATCTGCTCTGCCAAACCCCAGACAAGCCAGGTGGGCACTGTTTTTTAACTGATTTGACTTTTCTCTCTCCTACCGACCTGGCTCTAAGAATGTAAAGCCTGTCCCGCCTGTTTGAGCCGGACTCCAGTCTGAAATCTCCCGGTGGGATCCTGCCTTCGTTCTGCACGGTCGGGGCGGTCACTTGGGGAATCGAGAGGGTCAGTGTTAGGATTTATACATTTACAAAGTGCCCCCTCTATGCCTTTTATCACATAGTATGTCCCCCTATGACCCCTATGACCCCGGCCTACTAAATACTGTCCATGACTGCCCGTGACTCCCCTTCACAAACACACTGCTCATGAAACCTACACACACATTGTTCATTTCTCAATCAATTATGACGTCTGCCACACTGTGATACATACAGATCGTCTTTTCCCATCTTTTCCTGTTATCTCACATTATCAAAAGAGTTGCACATATCCTGTTGATAAATGAGATGGTCAGAAGCATTAGTCTCTTTTATGAGGGGCTAATACATGGAGAGCAAAGCCAGGGTATGAGAGAGAACACATTCACCTTTCACTATTCCTTTTCCCACATGAAGAGGCCTCCAAGGCCAGCGATATCACCTCCCAAATACGTAAGCAACAATGAAGGCACCATAAACAAAGGCAGATAGGGAGAACAGGCAGATCAGGCCAGGGACATTTTGTTTTCTTCAACAGGGTGACGTCTCCAGGAATCATGGTTCGTGTGCCGAGAAACTGGGACCAGTTTGTGCACCAACGATGGGAGGGCTAAAGTCTAAACCACGGTTTCTCCCCACCTTTTTACTTGATTGTCCAATAATAGTATTCATCATATCTATATGGTTGACCAATGACAATTCAACACACACAGCAATATAATGTATTACATGCTGAAATTCTGTCTCTTTTTCCTGGGCGATTGGTTGCACTTAACAGCGTTGCTGCTTAGGGCTCTGCTGCCTGTGATTTTTCAAACAGAGAAAGACCTTGATCAAGCTTTTTTGCTTTTGCTTAATGATACAATTCTTCTTATTAAATAGTTAACAGTACGTCGTAGTCTGTCTTCTCTATCAGTCTGTTTTCTTTCACCTCTCAAACAAACGAACACGTCTGACATCAGACAAGCTAATATTGACGTTGTTGTTCCTGACAGTTGGCCCCAGAATCGGTTGTTTGTGCCTGTTCCTCTGCGCTCACAGGTGATCCACTGGGCCCACACCTCCCTCCTGTCCTGCCACCCGGGAGTCAAACGAACTTGTTTTGTTATTAAACAAAGATTCTGGTGGCCCGCTATGGAGAAGGAGGTCGGCGAATATGTGGCTGCCTGTCCAGTGTGCACCAGAAACAAGGTGTCTCGACACCCCCCTGCAGGGCTTCTTTGCCCCCTTCCAGTGCCTCATCGCCCCTGGTCTGACATCTCCCTGGACTATGTCACAGGTTTGCCCCCTTCAGAAGGTAACACTACTGTCCTCACTGTTGTGGACAGATTTTTGAAGATGGTTCACTTCGTTCCTCTGCCTGAAGTTGCCTTCAGCCAAAGAAACAGCAGAAGTAATGTTAAGACATGTTTTCAGGCTACATGGGTTCCCGAAGGATGTGGTGTCAGACTGGGGGCCGCAGTTCGCATCCCTATTTTGGAAGGCCTTTTGCTCCCTCTTGGGCGCTACGGTCAGCCTCACATCGGGGTATCATCCCCAGTCTAATGGCCAGACTGAGCATTTGAACCAGGATCTGGAGACGGGTCTTCGCTGCCTGGTATCTCATAATCCTACTAAGTGGAGCAGGCATCTTATCTGGGTGGAGTATGCACACAAACACCCTGCCCTGCTCTTCTTCTGGTCTCTCTCCCTTCCAGTGTGCCCATGGTTACCAACCACCGCTGTTTCCGGCCTTGGAGGAGCAGGTCAGCGTGCCATCAGCCCAGGCCCTCATCTGTCGTTGCCGCAGGATCTGGTCAGCAGGCCATCAAATTCTGCTTCAAAGCTCAGCTAGATCTAAGAGGGCAGCAGACCGCCAGAGAGTTGCAGTGCCTCTGTACAGACCAGGGCAAAAAGTGTGGTTATCAACTAAGGATCTTCCCCTAAGAGTCGAATCTTGTAAGTTGGCTCCTCGCTTTGTTGGTCCCTTTCCTGTCTCCAAGGTGGTGAATCCAACAGCTGTAAGACTCAGACTGTTATGCCTCGGTTTAGGTCCTAGTTGTTTTTTGTCCTGCATATCTCATTCATTGTCCCCACTTCCCTGATTGTCAGTCTCCTCCCTGATCTGTTTCACCTGGTGGTGGTGTGTGTATGTATTTATAGTCCTTGTGCTTCTAGTGTTAGTTGCCAGTTCGTGTTCTTGTCTCCGTACAGAATGTCCCAGCTCTGATCCAAATCGTTTCCCAGTGTGTCTTGGTTATCGACTTCAGCCGTGTTCCTTTCGACTTCGCCTCTGCCTTCCCCTTGCCAGATTCGTCTACACTCGCTGACTGATCATCTGCGTACCGATCTCTCTGTCTGCCTGCTCCCTGCCTGATTCGTATGCCTTCGCTGACTGATCACCTGTGTACCGACCTCCTTGCCTGCATGCTCCTTGTCTGGTGTGTTTGCCCCGCGGACTGAATTCCTGTGTACTGAACTGATTTCCTGAGTAAAGAATATTGCCTTGCCCTATCCGGTGTCTTGACTTCATCACACACACAGGTTAATGTAGGCTATTTTCAGTGTTGGGCATGTTACTTTAAAAAAGTAATTACTTGTAGTTACTAGTTTAAATTATTTTATCTAAATTTAAGTATAATATGTCTAAGAATTTTGTTTTTTTTTCTAAGCGGGTTTCACAAGCCAGTTGCATAGAGTAGAACTGCATAGACAGGTACCTACACAGAACCTTCAGTTCAGTCTGTGTCACAAGTTTTTGTGAACCTGGAGCAGAAAAATCCAGCTTTAGCTGCTTGGAGGGCTCTGTGTCCTTCTTTGTTAGCGGAGCTACACCTGGCCTGCTATCATCATCAACAGTGTCAACAACGGTGTTTTTGGCCACTAGTTTTGTTCACTGCCTGTGATTGGCTTACGAACTCTTACTCTACCTTAGCCAATCATCATCACTCCCTCCTCCCTCCGGTGGCTGAGAGCCAAGTCGAATGACGACAGCTTCAATGAGTAGCTTCAGTTTATAATGCACCACATTTAATTGTCGGTAACGGCGTTGTAACGATGGAAATAGTAAGTAGTTAGATTACACGTTACTAAAAAAAATAATGCCATCAGTAACGCCGTTATTTTAACGCCTTTATTTTAACGCCATTATTCCCATCTCTGGCTATTATAGGCTGAGGTGTGACCTCAGCCAATCATGTCGATATCTTTGTCTGCATTTTATTTGCATAGGAGCTCGGGCGGACAGTGAATTTACGTGGAGGTTCTGCTTGTTGTCTATTTTGTCAGGTATGTTTTGTTGAATATATGGTTTATTATGTATAACGATTTGACCGCGTAGTCGCGGGCGCCCTCTTGTACAGTCTTCCTGTGGGAGAGGAGCTCGGGTGGACAGTGAATTTACATGGAGGTTCTGCTTTTTATCTGTTCTGTCAGAAATAAAAGGAGATCGTCTCCAAAGAGGTCCCAGTGTCACAGCATCATTCAAACCAACACAACGCAGAAGCACACCGGTCACACTTGGTGCCGTTAGACCTGTCACATCGCGGACCAGCGATCGCCTACGCAGCCGACTCCTCTGCTCTTCTCTTCCGCTCCGGCCTGCGCCAGCTCACGCTGACAACTACGTCATTGGAGCGGAGCCCTGCGTTTTGACTTGCAGGTGTTTCTGTCATGTAGTCACGTGGTAAATTTAATAGTGCAGGAGGGTTATTGCTATACTGTGTATGTATTTTACTACATTTGTACTATTATACTGGTCCTATTACTTGTTATTTGACTCAGTTTTTCAGTTCAGAAGATTTAATGCCTAACATTTGCCAGGCTATTTTGCCTTATGATGGGACACTGTTAATGGCTATTTGTTTCTTTGCTGTGTTTTGCTTGTTTACTGTGCATTGCTGGGCTAATGACCCCTAGTAATATCCTGTTACATTTTTCTTTGTGATGTGGTTTTGGCTTTCTGGATAAGTTGACCTGGGCTGTTCAGTGTTATTTCACTTTAAATATCAGGAAAGAAAAACACTAATATTGCAATGTCTGAATTAGATGATGTGGTGAATTTTGCCACTTTTGGTGTGGGTAGAGGTCAGCACGTTGCTTCGTTATGTTTTGGAAAGGGGTAGGCCAAGGCCACCTGGTAATAACTGCATAGCAGACCAGTCAATGATGCACCAGCAATTACTCCCTGCAGCTAGTTCCACACCTAATGCTCAGTCAGATTCCCAGCCAACCCAAGTCATCACTACTGAGGCACAGGGTAACATAATTACTGATCTGGCAAAACAGATTGGTGATAGTATCATAGCAAATCTCAGCACCATGCACCAACCCAGCTGCAGCCAGCCACAGTCTCCTGTCAGCCAGCCTTCCCCTTGCCATGATCAGTCACAGCTGAAAGTTGTTGTGCAGTCAGACACTAAACCGCCGCCTTACTTTAAGGGTGACCGCTCAGATGCATTCTCCATTCATGAATGGGAGGATATGATGAGATGTTACCTGTCTAGAATGGACTGTAAAACACCTACAGGAATGTTTGACCTGACGATGTCCAGGTTGACTGGCAAAGTTAGAGATGTGGTCAAAGTGTCACTATGCAGCCGCCCTGAATTGAGCGGGGCTGAGAGGCTGACTGCTGTGTTTGACATACTAAAGTGCAACTTCAGTGAGCTGACATTCTCCAGCCTGCCCATGAAAGACTTTTACAGCACCGTTCCATGAGCTGGTGAGGATGCTATGGATTACTGGATCCGCCTGAACATGTCTATTGATGTTGCTGATGAGTGTCTTCGCAGGCTGGGCAGGCTGGTGGAGGACCCCAGTGCAGAAGTTGTCATGATGTTTATTAACCACTGTCCTGATCCTAGTCTCGCCTTGTCATCTTAATTGAAGGCTCCTGAGAAGTGGACTGCAACTGAGGTCCAGGACCGGCAGGATAGTCATGAGAGGAAAAAAAGAATAAATGTAGTTCACTCACAAAATGCAATATGTGTCTCTGCCCCAGATCGAGGTCCTGTTGACGTCACCTGCCACACAGCTGTTCCAGTGCCTGTCTCAGTGACATGTGAGACAGCACCTCACCCTATGCCCTCCCTCTCATCTGCTGCAGCCGTTGGCCAGCCTCAGTCACCTGATGTAGCTATGAATTCGTGACTGCTTTCTACTTCATGCTCCTTGCCTCCAATGCATGCTGCTCCCCCATCTCCCGGTGCTTCCGGACCCCCAGCATCTGATCCCTGCACTCAACAGATGGTGGCTATGTTTGACAAAGTTCTCTCCTTGTGCACTGCTTCCCTTTCTACTGGTCAAAGGCGCATCTATTGGCCCAGCCCTTCCCGTGGCCAGCAGAGTGCTCAACATACATCATGCAAAGTTTGTGGCTCAGGAGAACACTGAACCCATGCACACTGTAGACTGTACAGGCTGTGTCTCAACTGTTACAGCCCTGGCCATATGAGGCGTGAGTGCTCACAGACTTCCAGAAATCCAGCCACGCCAATGCCCCCTTCCTCCACACCAACTTTAAACTAGCCAGCCCATGTGACGAGAGGGGCAGCATGGGCAGTGTTCAAGACACCCTCAGCAGTGCACCAGATCTTCAGTCTGTGTACATGAACTGTTGCAATATGTACCCTGCTGACAAGGCAGTGATCCTTGTGGGGTCACAAAGAGTTGAAGGAGCAAATGAGTTGTTTTATGCTCCAGTTTCAATCAGTGGCCAGTCTAATCTGAGAGGGATGCTCGGTTCAGGGAGCATGTCATGCACACTCAGTGAAGAAGCGGAGTCTAAGCTTAAAGCTGCTGGTGTTGTCTTGACTCCTCAGCCTGTACCAGAAAGTGTGGTGCTCATCGGATGTGGGGGCCTTCTCACATACCCTAAATGTATCTATGATTTGGACATTGACATTTATGGTTCCAGGTTTTTTGTTCCAACGTTTGTAGTGCCAGGACAAAGAGACAAACTCATCATCGGGATCAATGTACTCCGGCCCATCATTCAAAACATGAAGTCAGACAAAAAGTACTGGGAGCTTGTTTCCTCAAGCAACACTGACCAGGAATGTGAACAGTTTCTCCAGCTACTGTCCTTTATCTCCCGTTGGTCAGGCCCAGAGATGCCAGACAAGATTGGCACAGTAAAGTTGCGACAGGCTGTCACCTTGCTGCCACAGACAGAATATGTTGTGTGAGGGAAACTGCCACCTTCTGCTCCAGTGTCACCAGGGAGCACTGTCATGGTCGAGCCTTCATCCGCCCGTTCCACTCCTAAGAACATCATGGTGGGGCGAGTCATAACACCTATGTGGGGGGCTCACTGGGTCCCAATGAAGGTCCTCAACCCCACACCGTGCCCAGTGACACTGCGGCGCAATGCCAAGATTGCTGATGTGTTTACCTATGTTGCTGTTGAGGATATTCCCATTGCTCAAGGGCTGTGCAATCTCAGAATGACCAACTGACCGGACCTGCTCCATCACTGGGTGCACCACCTGACCTGTTGCAGCAGCTTAAAGACTATGGGTTAACTGACCTAGACATCGGTAGCTGTGAGGTGTCAGATGAGTGGAAGAGGAAGTTGGCTGAGCTGGTGTTGACCTATCAGGATGTCTTCTCTAAGGACAAGCTGGACTGTGGTGAAGCCAAGGAGTTTGTTCATCGTATTCACCTCACTGATGACCGCCCCTTTCGGCTACCCTTTCGACGTGTTCCCCCAGCACACTATCAAAAGCTGAGAGAGGTGTTGTCAGAAATGGAGATGAAGGGCATCATCAGCAAGTCAATCAGTGACTATGCCTCATCATTGGTAATGGTTTGGAAAAAATCAGGGGACTTGAGGATCTGCACTGATGCTGGCTTAATGTCAAAACTGTGAAGGATGCCCAGCTTTAACCCCATCAGTCCGACTGTCTTGCTGCCCTTGGTGGAAATGCCCTCTTCAGCACCATGGATCTCACATCAGGATTTTATAACATCCCCCTTTATGAGTCTGACAGGTGCTACACGGCCTTCACTACACCGCTTGGCCTTTATGAGTACAACTGACTTCCTCAGGGGCTATGCAACAGTCCAGCTTCATTCATGCGAATGATGCTCAGCATCTTCGGTGACATGAACTTTTCCAGTCTCCTTTGCTACCTTGATGACTTACTGGTGTTCGCACCTTCAGAAGAGGAGGCCCTAAAACGCCTGGAAGTCGTTTTCTCTCACCTGAGGACCAGCAATCTGAAGCTTGCACAGAAAAAGTGTCACCTTCTCAGACAGTCTGTAAGGTTCCTGGGTCATGTGGTGGTGCTAATGGAGTTTCAGTTGACCAGGAAAAAGTGAGGGTCATTACTGGCTTCCAGAAGGAAGATCTCATGGATGCTGATGGTCTTACCCCATCGCCAAAGAAAGTAAGCTAACCAGCATGGTGATGTTTTACCAACATTTCATCCCAGGATGCTCTCAAATTTCTAAGCCACTCTATGCTCTAACTGCAGGCCAGAAGAGGAGAATTAAAGGCCCCCATGGTCCTGGGAAAGCTGGAACTTTCCGAGAGTTGACTCCTCATGATTGGACCCCAGCTTGTGAAAAAGCATTTGAGGGACTCAAAAGTGCTCTTCTTAATTGTGTGGTGCTGGCACACCCTGATTTTGAGAGGCCATTTGTCCTTTCCACTGACGCTTCCATGGATGGGCTGGGTGCTGTGCTGTCACAGGTTCCAGCTGGTGAGGAGAGAGCAAGACCTATAGCCTTTGCCAGCAAGTCTCTCAGCCGCAGCAACGTCAGATATCCTGCACACAGGCTTGAATTTTGGGCCCTGAAGTGAGCTGTGTGCGATAAATTCAGTCATTGGCTCAAGGGTCATAAATTCACGGTTTGGACTGACAACAGTCCTCTCACATACATCCTGACCAAGCCAAAGCTTGACGCCGGCGAACAACGTTGGGTCTCCAAGCTCGCCCCATACTCTTTTGAGTTAAAGTATGTTCCTGGCAAACTAAATGTTGTGGCAGATGCCCTGAGTAGGGACCCGTTTGTGAAGCCTGTGGCTCAGCGGCTCTTGTCAGAGCCATACTGTGATGTAAAAGATGGCAGTGTTCAGGATGTCTTCTGTTTGGCCTGCCTGCCCCAGTCTTTGGACAGCCCACCTGTCACGGATGCTGTTGGTTTCTTTGACAGATGATGATGTCTCGTCTCTCTTGTCATCACTCAGTGACTGGGATTGTGCCCCAAGACAGCGTGCTATGTCTATGGCTGATCACCTGACAACGCTGCCTACACCTGGCCATGATGTTTTCCCTGCTCTGTCTCAAGTGGATCCCCTGTCTCAGCAGAAGCTGGACCCTGTCATCTCCAGGGTTGCCCACTACAGACCTTCCAGGCGTGAGCGCTATCATGAGAGTCAGCAAACACTGAGGATTCTGAAACAGTGGGACAAGCTTACCTTCCTTGATGGCGTACTCAACAGAGTGGTGAAAGATCCGCTGACAAGACACAAGAGATTCCAGTTTGTTGTTCCTGATTCCCTAAAATCAGAGGTGCTGGCTGGTATTCACGACCACGCTGGCCATCAAGGTCAACCACGCACTCGCACTCTCCCTAGCTCGTCAGCGTTTCTTCTGGTATGACATGGAGAAGGATGTGCGCAACCATGTGAGGACCTGCCATAGATGTATTCTCAGCAAAACACCAGAGCCAGCTGCAAGAGCCCCCTTAGAGAACATCAGGACTAGTTCTCCACTGGAACTGGTGTGCATTAACTTCTGGTCAGCTGAGGACAGAAATAACAAGTTTGTGGATGTTCATGTGATCACTGATCATTTCATGAAGTTGGCGCATGCATTCCCATGCCAAGACCAGACCGCTAACAAAGTGGCTAAGAAGCTTTGGGATGAATTCTTCTGTGTGTATGGCTTTGCTCAACGTATACACTCGGACCAGGGAGCAAACTTTGAGAGCGAGTTGGTTGCTGAGCTCCTGGAGTTGAGCGGTGTTGGAAAATCTCGGACGTCACCCTACCATCCTATGGGGAATGGGACAACAGAGAGATTTAACCGCACCTTTGGCAACATGTTAAGATCCCTCCCCCCAAGAGCGAAGCATAAATGGCCACAGATGATCCAGTCCATGACTTTTGTATACAACTGCACTGCCCATGAAACCACAAGATTTGCGCCTTTCTATTTGATGTTAAGGCGGGTTCCCAGACTGCCTGTTGACCTCATGTTCCGGAATGTCCTTTATGACAACACTGTTTGTGACTATAATGCCTATGTGAAGACACTTGTGGATGATCTGCGCACTGCCATGCTCCTGGCCCAGGAGAACAGTGCAGTGGAGCAGAAACACCAGACTGACCAGTACAACAAAAGGACTAAAGGTGTGCCTCTTACACTGGGTGACCAGGTGCTGGTGGCAAACAAGGGAATCCGCGGCAAGCGGAAGCTTTCTGACAAATGGGAGCCTGTCATTTATACAGTTGTGGACGCTAAACCTGCTCTTCATATCTACCAGATCAGGGATCGGGATGGGCTTGAGCATGCGGTGCACCGCAACCTGCTCCTTCAAGTGAACTTTTTGCCCTTGGATGTGTGTTTGGATGACAATGCTACCCACTGTGCTGTCAGCATAACCAATGGCCCCTCAACCACTTCTGTACATGAAATATGTGTATAATTACACAAAATCTGTTACTGCCTGACAAGAAAATGCCTCCAAATCCAGTGTAAACTGTGTGTGCGTAGCTCGGTGCTTCTCCTCTTTAATTTCTTCTTCTGTGGTCCCCACTATAAATGCTTCCTGCGCCCCCCACCTCTGCCCTTCTGTACAATCCTCCTGTGGGAGAGGTGGGTGACCTTCTTTCATTCAGTTGATAATCCTGAACCTTCCTAATGTTTCTCTTTGTTTACTATATGTATTTCTGGTCTCAGTGTTATTGTTATGTCTTTTCCTGTCTTATATTGTGTACATGTCAACAGAGTTGCATTTCAGAATAGTAGTTTTAACAGTTGATGATAACAACATTATGTGACTTTTTTTACCTTACATCAGCTTCAGAGTCATGTTGATGGTACAGTGTGGTGTAACAGGCTGAATGGTGTCTCTGTCTCTTGTTAATTTCCATGAGTGGGGAGGATCACAGCATTACATACATGTTTACTTCAACATACAAGTTATAAACTCTAAATATAACTTGTATCAGACTTTCTGTTGATGTAACTTGTAAACTGTGATTTGTTGCTCTTTTCTGCACACGCAACATCTATTGCATGTCTGTCCGTCCTGGAAGAGGGATCCCTCCTCTGTGGCTCTTCCTGAGGTTTCTTCCATTGTTTTTTTTACCCTGTTAAAAGGTTTTTTTTCCATCAACATGTGAAGTTTTTCCTCACTCGAATCGAGGGTCTAAGGACAGAGGATGTTGTTCACTGTAAAGATTGTAAAGCCCACTGAGGCAATGTGATTGTGATTTTGGGCTATATAAATAAAATTGATTTGATTTGATTTAAATCAAATGACAATTTCGACATAATGCTGCTTTAACCCTGTAAGACCCAAATATAGAAAAACCTAAAAAAAAATGTTTTTGACCCTTCAGATGTTGTTGTAGGAGGCCTTATGTTTATGAACGTTTTTAGAGAAATGTTGTAATATTGCAACATTGGACTTAGTTGGGTGCAGAATTTCTGTATATGTACTCACGTTCTCTGAACAACAATTCAGAAAAATTCATGGTTCATTTGCAGGGTTGATTGCTTACTTATCTCCTTAAAGGTATATAACATTAATAATAATCACACATTAGTCATATTTTTATGAAGAAATGTATAGAAAAAAATATTAAACAGCTTTTTTAGCGACTTCTTCATTGCTTTTTTTTCTTTTTATGGCTGACTTTCATTCATAGTGAAAGTCCCAAAAACAGTTGTTGTTCTCTGTAAAGCAAAAGCGAACATCACACTTGCTGCATTGCATGTTAGTGTATCCTTTAATGCAGTGTCTGCAGCGTCCTCTCCCTGTCTTCACTGGGAAGTGCGCAACTAGGTCCTTGCGTACATCCAATGGGAGGTGTGCTTGGATGGTCTCTTCTGAGCATTCAGAGGGCTTCCTGATGTCACTGTTGCTGGGCTCCCTTTGCCTGAAGATGGTTGTCCTCTCTTTGGAGTTTGGAGCGCCATGTTCACCAGGATGAGAGAGGGTGCTAGCTGTGCCTCAAACTGTCTCCTGTTCATTGTCTCTTTGCTAGACATCTTGAGAGAGGATGATGGTGTGCCAGAAGATGTACAATGTACCAGCGACAGGATTTGATGGGGGACCTCTATTTGGCTGTAAATGAGTCCAACAAATCCACAACTCCCATGTACTTATTGTAGGCACCAACAATGTAAGGCCTCTCAACTTCAATGCAGGCTCTGGTGGCTTTGTTGCAGCGTTGAATCTTCTGCACAGGTTCAGGTCCAGCATAGGATGACACAAGTGTAATGGCCCTGTTGTTATACCATTTGACAGCACAGATGTTGTGATTCCCCTCAACTCTGGAGTCATCGCTTCCTCTCCCCTTTTTCTTAAAGCTCTTCTCGTCTTCAAGGTCACAGTTAGGCACGTGCACCTGCCTAGCAAAGTCATGGAATTTAAGGTCAGTGTGATCAAATTAACTACATTTTTTAGAGATAAAACTTTTATAAAAAGTGTTGTAGAATTGCAACAAATATATAACATGCTCTAAATGAAATTTGATGAATCTATTCCACAATAACTACATATATTCATGTTCTAGACATTGGAATGACAACAAAAAAAAAAAAAAAAAAGAAGTAAAAAAAAGCTATTCCTGTAAAATATTTCAGGAGCTGGCTATTCTTTGAATGACCACTAATAGTTAACACAACTATCTAAATTACTCTAATGTGTTTATTTTTACTTTGAAGTAGATGTAAATATGTACAATTAATAATATCAAATGTATAGGTATACGTACCCTATGCTATTGCCTGTAATGAACCCTTGTTTTAGTTTGATCAATTCCCAATTTGTCATCGAAATTCAGATGGACTCTGGAAGGATTCAGTTTTCCAGTGTTCCAGACAGCAGTGTGAGATGTAGGCAGTCTAGGTGGGGCAACCTGCTGCCTTGTGAACCTATGAGTCTGACTGCAGACAGGCACCAGGGAAATTGATTTATTTATTTCTATGAAAATAAAGGCCACATAAACCACTTATAATATTATATTTTCAGCCCAGGCCCCAATATTTTATCAAGTTAAAAGTTGTTCCAGGAGCCAGGGTCTCCAAACACATACTGGGAACACAGTACAGCACAGTCCTGCAGCACAGCTCAGATATATTGTTCTTTAAACTGTACCTTTACATACAGTGTAAGGCAATGTGCATGAGCTTTTCTATATGTGGAATGTATAAACACAAATAGTATGAAACTCAGGTGAGGTTGAATCTACTGCTTTAACCATGTCTACATTGTATTAAAGAGGTACCTCAGGGATTTAGTGATCTAAACCCGAAGTTGAAGGATCAAAGCAGAGGTTTTAAATTAAATACAGAAGAAGTTGCTTCAGTCATAGCAAATATGTAATACAGCTAGTGGAAATGTGAAATATTCAATTTTTTTAACTAAACTCATTATTATAAATTACAGTTTGTATTTGATTGTGTATTAACGAATGTCACAAACTCAATTTAATGATATTTAAATGCTTTATTTCTGGTCTCTAGCTTTGGTTTTGTCTGCTTTCTATGGAGTCCTAAACAGAAAAAAAATAAAATAATAGATTAATCATAAAAGTCAGACATATTACTAATAAAGTAATAATGAATTGTGTTAATACTATGGTTAGATTTAATAAAATTTAGTATTAAAAGAAATGTAAGGTTTCATGATTTAAAATAATCACTTGATGAAATGAATGAACAAATTCATTTTACTCTTCTCACCATCAATCTCTCACTAGCTCCTTGAATTTTTAATAATAACAATAATAAATATAGCCACAAGCGGCAATCTGCGGGTTCTAACCTCTTTCGCCCCAAACCAGCCACCCTGACCCTCATCCCCCGCAGTTGATGACATCGGCCGCCGTGTTCCTCAAAGATCTGTGCAACACATACCCATGATAAGCCCCAGATTTCTCCAAATTGGGTTTTCAACGACATGCTGATGGCATTCGTGTTCTACTTTTACATAGACTTTATTTGAGCATTAAAATATGAATTCAAATTTTAGCTATTGATGTGTATTTCAAAGTTTCAATAGGTATTATAATGTTTAAGTAATCACAGTTGCATGATCATGACAATTTTACGAGAAATGTGGAGATAATTATGCAGATTAGCAAAAAACTCTGTAATAGTGGCTTTCATGGTGCATGAGGCTTTTTTGTAGAAGACTATCAGGAGGACGTGTATGAAAAATTTCAAGTCAATAGCACTTATGGCTTGGCGGGGAGAGCCTTTGGAAGTTTACACCGTATATGATAGCGCCCCCTATAGGTTGAGCTGAACATGCTTTGCTAGGCAAATACCCAGTCCCGTTGTGAACCTACCCACCAAGGTTTGTGATGATAGGGCAAAGGGTGTGGGAGTTACGGCCAATCATTTCTATGCCCCCACCAAGTTTCGTGTCTCTGGGTCCTTCCAGCTCACCATAAATTAATAAAACCCAAACAATGATGGTTAATTACGAATAGGCCACGCCCACTTTCACCTATCAACATGGCACTCAAGATATTAATTAATACTCACCCCTAGAGCATGCATAGCAAATTTGGTGAAATTCCGTCCAATGGTCTTTGAGATACGCATGTGTAGCATTTATAGTGCCCCCTTTAGGTTGAGCTCAACATGCTTTGGTAGGCAGATTCCCAGTCCTGTTGTGAATCTACCCACCAAGTTTTGTGATGATAGGGCAAAGGGTGTTGGAGTTATGGCCAATCATTTCTAAGCCCTGCCCATTGCATGCTTTTTGACCAATCTGGCTCATTTATAGTAGAACTATGTCTTTTCATCCCCCCAAGTGGTATACCAAATTTGGTGTTGATAGAGTCAATATTTCAAAAGTTCTATTCATTTTCACATTATGCAAAGTAGCAACAAATCTAGGTAGGCGGAGCTTCATGGTCCATGAGGCTTTTTTGTAGAGCACATGGAGCTGGATTTGTGTGTCAAATTTCAAGTCAATCATACTTACGGTGTGAGGGGTGTGGCCTTCCCAAAAGAATACACACATCATTAGAGAAACACACAGAAAGTTCATGCAGCTTCACAGGGTCTGCTCACTGACTGGTCTGCCGCATTTCAGTGTGAATGAGCATGTCCTGACTTGTTCACTGCTAGTTGTCTTTGCACCAGTAGAGGATGCTGTTGCACCTTTACCTGTAGAGCTTTCTTACAGTTTCTGTGGCTGCACACATGCTGGAACAGAAGCATGTGTACGTGTGGGCTCTCTGGTGCTGCGCGGTCTGAGCTTCTAGTTCTAGTTTTTTTTTATGTCTGGCTGAAAAAGGCAACACCAGGTGCTGCTGCAGCATCATTCTACAAACTACCACTACATCTTCAAAGGTTATGTCTCATTTCTTCATCAACAACCACAATGCAAGTACAATAATCATAAAGATCTGGTTTTGTCCAGCAATATGTTTACATTAAGGTGCCATTTGTTGTTAGAGATGGCCAGAATTCAGAGGTAGTTTTAAAACTACAAGGGCAGCATAACTGCTTACTGCTACTTACTAAACATAGCACAAAAAGTAAAGAAATTTGTTCCGTCCATTCCGTTTTCTTGTCCGCGAGGGTCGCAGGATGTTGCCGCTTTTTCCCCCTAAGGGGTTGCGGGGCTTACTGGGGCCAAATCCAGTTTACACAATGGCCAGGGTTCACCCTGAACGAGTCGCCAGCTCATTGCAGGACCCTTACTGATGGCAGTGGCTGCCTCACAAGGTGCCAACTGCACATCAGGAGCAACTTTGGGGTTCAGTATCTTGCTCAAGGATACTTCGACATATAGCTCAGTCCTGTCCCGGGGAGCCGGGATTCGAACCAGCGATCCTCTGATCACTGATCACCAGCTCTACCCACTGAGCTACAGCCGCCCCAGTAGTACAAGGAAATTTGTGTTCGGTAGAATATTTCTTTGTTGTAACAATGCTTCTTTGCAATGAATAATCAATAACGTAACAACACCATCTCTGACGTCTCGGTCACCCCTACAGGCCCCACTCAGGGCTGCGTCCTCTCACCTCTGCTCTTCATCCTTTACACCATTGACTGCAGGTCCACCCATCCAAACTGTCATCTGGTAAAGTATGCAGATGACGCAGTGCTCCTGTTCCTGCTCTCAGGATCCTCACATCACCACAGCTCACTGTTACATGAGTTTGTGGAGTGGTGTGATAAATCGTCACTGGAGTTTTTGTGTCTGTGTGCAACTACTCCACGACCTTCAACTGCCCCCTGGCTATTGACTCTTTTTTGGTCATGTTTGGTGGATTGGATGATTAAAGTCTGAAGAAACAAGACAAATTGGCACTTTAACAATTTATTAATTTAACAAACAAAAAGGAGCCTCAGTAGCTTTTGGAAGAACCATACACAGCCACAATAGCCTGGAACCTCATCCTCATGCTGGTCTCACACTGCTATGGGATGGCATCCCATTCTTCCACCAGCATTTGTTGCAAGACAGCCAATGTGGTTATATTGGTCACTTTGGCATGAACAGCACATGATGTTGAGGTCAGGACTGCTGGCAGGCCCTTCTATCCTCTCCATTCCGAAATTCTGGAGGTAGTCTTTGAGAACCCCTGCTCCTTGTGGGTGAACGTTGTCATCTTGGAGGATAGAGTTCAGTCCCAGACTATGGAGATATGGGATTGCCACTGGTTGCAGAATCTCATCTGGTTGCAGAATCTCATCTCGATATCTCTCTGCATTGAGATTACCTCCAATTATGACAAACTTCATTTTTCCAGTGAGGGAGATGCCACCCCACTCCATCACCACCAAAAGATCAAATCAAATCAAATCAACTTTATTTATAGAGCACTTTTCATACAGGGGAGTGCAGCACAAAGTGCTTTACACAAGAAAGATAGAACAATAATAAAGAAAGCCCCTCCCTCCCACCCTCCATACTACACACACACACACACACACACACACACACACACACACAGAGACACACACACCCACACACCTGCACACTCTTACTACTGGCAATAGGGAGACATGGCAAGGCACTCAGGATTGAGGAAGCGCTGTCTTTAGGGCTGTCCACACTGGGAGGAGCCACAGGCTGTGCGACGGGGGGCACCAGTGCCCAGGCCCCCCCGACCCTGACAGACAACAGCTGGCCGGGCCGAAGGGACCCAAAGATAGCACCCCCAGCAGCAGCCCAAGATACAGCTCCCAGTGTGGAGGACCCCCCTGGGGAAACTGAGTTAAACCTTAAAAACTAAAGACATAAGATAGGATAAAAACCCTGACAAAAGATAAGTAAATGGAGTGAACAGTTAAAAGGATAAAAAATACCTAAGGTAATAAATAAAATAAAATAGTACCGAAGATAAATAAAACAAATAAAATTATTTAAGATTAAAATCGCCTTAAAAAAACAAGATAGAAGGAACAACATAAAATACGATAGAACCACGTAAGAACGGATTAAGAATTTAAAATATTAGTTAAAAGCCTGATTAAAAAGGTGTGTCTTTAACCTTCCCTTAAAAATATCAACAGTCTCTGCGGACCCGAGGTTCTCCGGCAGGCTGTTCACAAGTGGGGGCCATAGTGGTTAAATGCCGCCTCACCGTGGGTTTTAATTCTTGGTTTTGGTATGGATAAAAGGCCAGTGCCGGAGGACCTCAGGGTCCGCGAGGGTTGATATGGTAAAAGCAGGTCAGATAAGTAGGAGGGCGCAAGGCCGTTAAGACATTTATAAACCAGTAAAAGAACCTTAAAATCGATCCTGAAGCAGACGGGAGCCAATGCAGTGACTCTAAAACTGGTGTAATGTGCTCCCGCCCTCTGGCCCTCGTCAGCACACTTGCGGCTGAGTTTTGTAATAATTGGAGATTTAGAGTACTCTTTTTGGGAAGACCAGAGAGCAGGGCATTACAATAATCTAAGCGACATGAAATAAAAGCATGCATTAGCACCTCTGTACTGGCCTGGGAGCGAAACAGGCGGACTCTGGCTATGTTCTTAAGATGATAAAAACCTATTTTCGTCATATTTCTGATATGTGGAATAAAATTCAGCTCAGAATCAAAGATCACGCCCAGATTTTTTACTGATTGTGTTGGTTTAAGATCTTGTAGGTTTGGTAAAAGTTTCTCTCTCTGGCCTTCAGGACCTATAACTAAAACCTCAGTTTTGTCTTGGTTGAGCTGTAGGAAATTCACTGCCATCCATAACTTGATGTCTACAATGCAGTTAAAAAGGGCATCAATTTGCCCTGTGTCATCAGGAGACACGTCAATGTATAGTTGTGTATCATCAGCGTAACTATGGAAGCTAATGCCGTGTCTCCTGATGACATCCCCAAAAGGAAGCATGTAAAGATTAAAAAGAAGTAGACCTAAAATTGACCCTTGGGGAACCCCACATGCACTTTCATGGGTTCGTGAGGAACATGTATCCATACTTACATAAAAGCATCGGTCTGTGAGATAAGAACAAAACCGGTTGAGGACAGTACCAGAGAGGCCGATCAGATGGCTCAGTCTGTTTAATAAAATGTGATGGTCTACTGTATCAAAAGCAGCGCTTAGATCCAGTAGAACCAACACTGTGAGCTTTTTGTTATCTAAATTCCATCTGATGTTGTTTAAAATCTTTAAAAGTGCTGTCTCGGTACTGTGGTTTCTCCTAAAACCAGACTGATGTTTCTCTAAGATGTTATTTCTGTTTAAAAAGTTAATTTTTCTAAAATTTTACTTAAAAACAGTAAGTTGGATACAGGTCGGTAGTTATTAAAGATGTTACCAGTGCAGCAATCAGCATAGCATTCTCTGTGTCTTCTCCACATTTTTCCCTACAATCCAACTGCTGTAGGTAGAATCTGGAAACATCACTGAATATAACATTCCTCCACATGTTCAGGTTCTGGTGCACGTGTTGCCGACACCAGCACAAATGGGCCTGATGGTGGAGGGCAGTCATTGTAGGCCTCCTGGCAGCCCTAGGAGACCAGAGATTGGCTGCGTGCAGTCTGTTCCTGATTGTCTGGGCAGTGAGCCGTCAGCCATTTCGTCCTGCAAACCTTGACTGCAAATCTATAGAGGACTACCTACGGTTCCTATCGGGCACCTGTTTGTCAGCACCTGGGGGTACCAGAAGCTCAAAACAAGAGTCAATAGCAACAGCAGAATAAGTTGCTTGGCAGGGAAGATTTGGCAAATTTTTCATGGGTGCAACCCTCATACTCAGTTAGCTGCTCATCCCAAAAATGTGGCACCATTAAAAAGAGAAATATTCAACGGTAGAAGATTCATTGCCAAGAAGCATTGTTATAACAAAGAAACAGTCTACTACAATTTTCCTTATTTTTTGTGCTTAGTTGATATCCTTTGCTGTAGCCATCTTTGGCTGTGGCAGCCAGCTGTGGGTAGCAGATAGCTCAGTTAGCTGTGGAGCTAAGTGGGAATCAACATGGGCAACAGGGCTCAGCTGCCTCCCAGTGAACACGTCTGACCACCAGACAGCATCGCTGACTCTGCTCTAACCGGGTTCATATCATACCTGACGAACCACACCTTTCAGGTCACATGAAATGGCTCCTTTTCCAAACCCTTCTCTGAAAACTGGTGTTCCTCAAGGCCCATTACCTGGACCACTTCTGTTTTCACTATACACTAGATCACTAGACTCTGCAATCACATTACATGGATTCTCTTACCACTGTTATGCAGGCAACACACAACTGTTCCTCTCTTTTCCCTCATCCTCTGACACCCACATTGCACTGCGTATCTCGAAATGTCTGGCAGACATCTCCGCTTGGACAGCTGCGCATCACCTCATGCTCAACCTTCACAGAACTGAACTCCTCTTCATCCCGGGGAAAGACTACCCTCGTTTGGACTGTCAAGGATGTCGACAGTATCACCTTCATTAACTGCAAGGAACCTGGACGTAATCCTGGCCAACAGATTATCCTGCACCCCCAACATCACTGCTGTGGCCCGATCCTGCAGATTTGCCCTCTACAACATCCGCAGGATCTGGTCTATCCTCACAAATGACGCAACTCCTTGTCAAAGCACTGGTCATCTCCCGCCTGGACTACTGCAACTCAAACTTGGCTGGACTCTCAGTCTCTGCGACTAAACCGTTGCAGCATATCCAGAATGTTGCAGTGTGCCTCGTTTTCAATCTACCCAAATTCTCTCATGTGACCCGCATCCTCCATGACCTCCACTGGCTTCCTGTTGCGGCCCACTTCCGATTCAAGATGATGGTACTGGCCTTCAAAGCTGTCAACAGAACTGTACCCATCTACCTCCAAACACTGGTCAGACCACACGCCCCAACGCAAGAACTTTGCTCCACTACATCAGCTGGCGGGCTGGTAACGCCATCGCTGAGAGCAAACAAAGGGCACTCAGCGCCTTAGTGGTGGACTCCCGACCAATGTCAAGACAGCAGAGTCACTTGCCATCTATCCCAAAAGACTCAAGACTCACTTGTTCAGACTTCACCTCGACTCTGCATAGAAAAATGTGTAATTTACTGCCAACATTATCTCATGGATAGGACCTCTCCGGCTCTGTGTAGCATCCACCTTTTAGAAGCAAAGTGTCTGTTATTCAGCAGCAGAGTTGATTTACCCACTCTCTGCATGTGTTACAAGCATAAATACACATTTGCAGCTCATAAAGATTAACTAACAGATACTTTATGGTACTTTTAAATGACTCAGCACAGCTGATTATGAGCTGATCAAATGTCTTACATGTTCAGTTGTCTGACAACAGAAAACAGAACCACATCCCCAAAACAGCCAATTTATACAGGGCTAATATTATGTTAGGAGGGAGGGGAAGTGTCAATCATTGTCCTGCATATGCTGCTAGCAGCCCCCCTCCCTCACACAGCGAGTTCTGGGCAGTGCCCAGGGGAGGGGTTGAAGCGGTTGAAGTAATACTCACAATAGTGCATATCGGCGTGCGATGTTGCAGTCAAGCTACGTAGCTTGTTGGTAAATCTAGCTTGTTAGCTTGTATGCTAACTCCAGTGTTTAGCTTTGTCGTTATGGCTACTGGTTAACAAAAGTGTCTGTCAAGTGACCGGGCAGTTATAACATTTGTGTTGTATGTGTTCAGTACAGTCTGAAGTGGTTGAATTGGTTTAGAGTAGGGCTGTCAAAGTTAACGCGTTAACGCGACATCCTCTTAACGCTGTTATTTTTTTAATGCGCAATTAACGCTCGGTATAAAAAAAAGAAATGTATGTATGATTTACGGCCGTCGGTGGCACCTGTAGTCTTGATCCAAACGGTGGCAGAAGAATAAAAAAGGGAATCATATGGAGTAAGATAGCTGTCAAAAAGACGTGTGCATGATTCTCACATTCGTATTCGTAATGTTAAACATTTGTGTGCAAATAAAATTGTTGTACACAAAATTCTACTGTCACATACGCGAGTCTGAGAAATTGTTTGGGTTAGGATTGTTTTTATGTGAGTATGAGTCTAAAAGCTGTGAGTGCAACGTGTTGTGAGTATGACTCTTATTTCTACGACTACGAAGTCTTCACTGTGAACACGAATTCAAGTTTTTGGGTACGAGTAGAAAAGTGTTGAAATGACGTCACGTAGGTAACAGGCAGGTCACAGGGGAAAATAATCGAACCCTGATTACTCCAAACGTTGCACTGTACCTGTCCTCTGTGAGGGGGGTCGAGAGGCCAGCTGCCTGAATCTGACCGGACCAAGACCCCCAAGCAGAGAGAGATTTACTGATACTGTAGCAGAACCACAAGGTCCAAAAGACTGAAACCATCCGGCGCCCAGTGAAGGAAAAGAAGGAAAGAAGCGGAAGACATGAAGAAGATACAGGTACAGTAACGTCAATGTGACGAAGTGAATGAAATTAATAGTTTAATGATCGTAGTTACTGTTGTTGGAGCAGAGTGTTAGCTTGCTAGCTTACTTTGGATGATAGCAGCATTGTTTAATAATTAAAAAATAGCTGAGTCGACGTGTGTTAATGTTTCTCCGCCTTAAATTCATCAGGGACATTTGGAAAGTTAACCTTAGGCCTGTTCAGATGTTATTTAACCTGTTGGCTGTGTTTCCTGCTTGTATGTCAGTCAAAATGCTATTAGTTTTCCATTACCTTTGTAACAGGGTGGTTGTAAGCCTTTGGTTTATTGTGTCACAGTTTATGTGTGTTAAAGTTTACATCAGTGTTTAAGTGCAGTTAAAGTGTATTGCTGTTAATACTCCACACCTTAACTTTCGCACATCATTCATATGCGATATATGTATGCGTGTGTGTATCTATATATATATATATATATATATATATATATATATATATATATATATATATATATTAGGGCTGTCAAAAGATCATTTTTTTTAATCGCGATTAATCGCATTTTGTCCATAGTTAACTCGCGATTAATCGCAAATTAATCGCAATTTTTTTGGCACATTTTTTTCTGTTCTAAATGTACCTTAATGTATTTTTTTTCATGTACTTAATACTTTTAACAACATAAGAAAGGTCAAATATGCTTGCATTATGAAAATGTTTATTCAACACTTCAAATCATGCAGGAAAATAAATCCAGGGTTGTCTGCTTTTGGCGAGGGGGGGCGACGGGCTCTCTGCATCTGCCGTCTGTTTGGCTTGCAAGTGGTGTCCACTGACACTGCACGTTTTTCTTCTTCGCCTTTTTCACACAGTGTGCTACTTTCTGTCAGTCAGTATCACACTGATGATCGCCATGGCTCCGGTGCAGCAAAACAATAAAAAGTACGACTTGAAATTCAAACTTTCTGTCGTGATATATTCAGAGGAAAACTCGGGAGACGCAGCCGCGAGACGTTTCTCTGTCGACCCCAAGAGAGTGAGAGAAACGGAGCTTCAGCGTCTGTCCGAGGAGGACAGCAGCAGCGTGTGTTTAACGAACCGCCAGCCCTGCTTCTTCTTCTTCTGATTCCCTTTCTTATTCTTCTGCCACCCTCTGTATCAAGACTACGGGTGCCGCCGACGGCCGTAAATCATACAATGCGCGTTTTTTTTGTTTTTTGTTTTTAAATATAGTGAGCGTTAATCGCGTGTTAAAAAAATTAACGGCGTTAAGAGGACGTTGCGTTAACGCGTTATTAACGCGTTAACTTTGACAGCACTAATATATATATATATATATATATATATATACTGTATATATATAGATACACACACACACACACACACATTTACTGCTAACCCTAACCCTTGTACTGCTGTTGTAGTTGTTGTATTAGACTGAATTGCATTGCAATGACAATAAACTGAATGAATCTCATCACATGTTCATTATTAATCTGTATTAGTCTTATGAATTGCATACATCAAGCATCTGTTGCTGTTTTTTTTTCTTTTTATTAAAATGTAACATGCAGTGGTCACATATACTTCTCTTCTCTCTTCAGATGCAGTTTTAAAATATTTCCCCACCAGCCCAGTGACACAGCATCAGGTGCTCCTGTCCCTCTACGTCAGCACAGCAGAGTGACACAGCATCCGGACCAAAGGCACCAACAGACCTGCTGACTGGACATCTCTTCTAACTAGTTCAAATAAAAAAGCAGTTACACATTTTACAAAAAACAAAGATGGGAGAGTGTCAACATGACTTTTGTAACAGAGTCATAGTCAACAGGGAAAAAATCAAAAGAAGCTGGCTGATGTACTCAAACAGAAATGATAGCTTGCACTGCTTCTGCTGCTAAATGTTTTCTCCAAAAGAATACAGACTTAATAAGGAAAGGACTAAAGGACTGGAACAATGCAAGCCACTTGCTGAAGGTTCATGAGGATAGCCAGCAGCACAATACCACATGGCAACATGGAAGGAGTTGGAGGTCGTTTTGCAAAGCAGCTGTCATTAGATAAGAGAGAGATGGCACTCTGAGGCTGAGAGATAATATGTTTGCACAATGCCTTATTTATATTGTATTTTTATCACTTGTTTCTTTCTTCAGTTTTTATTTGGTGTGATATTTTTGACTTAAAAGAAATAAAATCTTGAACACATACATGCAGTTTCTGTGTGAGTGAACATTGACAGGAAAAGTCAATAACGTGTATATCCAATATTTATTTCATAAAATTGTACTATTTAAAATAATATACAGTTCATGGACTTACAGACTTACTGCATTAGCTTGCAAGCTAAATTGACATAAATCTGTCCATCGTAGAAGTCCAGTTTCTTTTCCTCTTTGCTAAGTCTCCTGTCGGTCATGTGCATTTGTCTACAAGGAAGCCGGCGGGAAACCAATCAGTGGATCGATGGATTATCATACACACATTATGACGTGTATATTGTGTAGTCTTATCTGTCATAAACAAGAGATTATGGGTTACGGGGCGTGTTTATATCGCGGTGCTGCACAGACGAGAGCTGACACCGGGTCAGAGGCTCCATTCTCCATGTAACAAGTTACAAGTCGTTTATTTAACCAGCACTGTTATTCTGAAGCTGTTCAATTAAGGTAAAAATGAACCATAAGGCAAATGTCCCGCATAGTTCATTTTTAGCCTCTTTCCATCTGCGCTCCTCTGATCAGAGCGGCGTCCCTAGCAACTGTCTGTTATACAGAAATTGACACAATTTATAAATCAATAAAAGTCGTATTTTGATCAACATTATGTCTCAAAGTAATTATTTAATATTTTGCAAGTCAGTGCTAATTAACTAGCGCAAGCCAACTTCTAATGCTACAGCAAGACAAGCACTAACTTAGCGTCACCGGCATGTCGTTAGCTTGCAACCTAAAGCAGTAAGTCTGTAAGTCCATGAACTGTATATTATTTTAACTAGTACAGTTTTATAAAATAAATATTGGATATACATGCTATTGACTTTACCTGTGATGCTTCACCTAAGCTGGCAGCTCCACCCGATCCACTGCTGTCAGCCAACTTTGGCTTTGGCGCATGGGCGTTTGGAGTAATCGGGGTTCGATTATTTTCCCCTGTGACCTGCCTGTGACCTGCCTGTGACCTACGTGACGTCATTTCAACACTTTTCTACTCGTACCCAAAAACTTGAATTCGTGTTCACAGTGAAGACTTCGTAGTCGTAGAAATAAGAGTCATACTCACAACACTTTGCACTCACAGCTTTTAGATTCATACTCACATAAAAACAATCCTAACCCAAACAATTTCTCAGACTTGCATATGTGACAGTAGAATTTTGTGTACAACAATTTTATTTGCACACAAATGTTTAACATTACGAATACGAATGTGGGAATCATGCACACGTCTTTTTGACAGCTATCTTACTCCGTAGAATCAGAAGAAGAAGCAGGGTTGGCGGTTCAGGGAAAACACGGTGGACTGAAAAGCGAAAGGAAATGGAGAAAGGACTTATGAACGACAAATTCACTTTCAAAACACTGCCAGATGGTTCCATCGATAGGACAAAAGTTATCTGCACGTACTGTCGACATGAAATGAGTTAGCATTGAAGTACGTCGAGTCTCAAATATCATTTGCAAGCCAACGCAAGCTCATCACTACATGAGACCAAAGTCACCATGCCAACAACAGAGAGAGAGAGAGACAGACAGACAGACAGACAGACAGAATCAGGTTCCTAACTGAAGTAATTTTTCACTTGTATTACAGGTACAAAAGTGAACTTCTGGGAGAAGATAAGTTTTTTAAAAGTATTAAGAACATGAAAAAAATACATTACGATATATTTAGAACGGAAAAAAATGTGCCAAAAAATTGCGATTAATTTGCGATTAATCGCGAGTTATCTATGGACAAAATGTGATTAATTGCGATTAAAAAAATTAATCGTTTGACAGCCCTAGTTTAGAGAAATAACGTTACTCATGCTTCAGAAAGGCAGCATGGTGATGTTGATTACCTGAATGATTAGCCTGCAACTTCATCCACAGCAATGTGAGGAATGTGTTTGTTACTCGGGATATAAACAGTGAGATCACTGCATGAGGCACTTGCGCCGCCTTGTTATCTGGCGTCCTCTGTTACCATGGTCACAAGGCTGCTCGTGCACAGCAGTCTCCTCCGTGGGGAGGGGCTTTGAAGGCAGGGCTGCAGCGCAGCAGAGAGGAAGAAGGAGGGACCTGGGAGCTGTATCATTCAATTTTTTTGGCTAAGTCCACTTTTTTCTCAAAACTCCAGACTGCAGCTTTAAGGAGGCGATCGAGCTCATCTTAGACCAACAAAGAGAGAAACATGAATGAGAAGGTAAAAGTGAAGGAAAGGGTCACCCTTTTGAACTCCACACCCCATTTTCTTTTTACATACTGTACATACTGTACCTAGACCTATTCCACTCTATTTTATTGTGAATCTGTCTATAATCTGCTGCACTATTTATTGTGAATACACTTGCACTTTACTGCTTCTTTTTGCACTTCGGGTTAGATGCTAACTGCATTTCGTTGTCTCTGTACTTGTACTGTGCACAATAGACTTAGACTTAGACTTCTCTTTATTGATCCTTGTAAACAATAAACTCTTAGCTATATATATATATATACAAAGTAGAGATAAGAATAAAAGTAAATAAAATAGAATTCACGGAAAACAAAATCAAATAATATAAATGTAACTGTAGAGAACTGTATAGAGGATAAATATAGATAAATAAGGATAAAATATGGGCTGTATGGCATTGTGCTTTTATACAGTAGATGACAATAGCAGAAATTAGCAGTTAAATTTAATTATTGCACTTAAGTGGTGGATCAAGTTATTGCACAAAGAAGAATGTCCAGGTATGTATGAGTAGATTTATTAATTGCACAGTGCTACCAGTCCTTCCCCTCTGTCCTATTTACCCTATTTCCTCCTCCTCCCAAGTGAGGAGTTGTAGAGCATGATGGCATGAGGGACAAAGGAGTTCTTGAGTCTGTTGGTCCTACACTTGGGAAGGAGCAGCCTTCCACTGAACAGGCTCCTCTGGTTGCTGATGACAGTGTGCAGGTGGTGGCTGGCATTGTCAATAATGTCCAGCAGTTTGTCCAGTGTCCTCCTCTCTGCCACCGTCACCAGTGAGTCCAGTTTCCGGCCTCCTGATCAGTTTATCCAGTCTGGAGGTGTCCTTCTTGTATATGCTGCCCCCCAGAACACCACAGTGTAGAAGAGGACGCTTGTCACCACAGTCTGGTAAAACAACCACAGCAGTTTGCTGCAGATGTTGAAAGACCGCAATCTCCTCAGGAAGTACAACCTGCTTTGTGTCTTCCTGTACAGGTGGCTGGTGTGTGTTGTCCAGTCCAGATTATTATCCAGCCACAGCCTGAGGTATTTGTATGACTGCACAGCCTCCACCTCAGCTCCCTCTAGCAGGACTGGTCGCGGTTACCCATGGATTGTTATTAGGGTAACAGCGGACAGTCTTGACAGGGGAGACCACGTTTGCGCCGAAGTTCAGGTAATCCGTCAGACAATGTGTCATCCCCTCTATGTCCTCACCATGCGGGCTGATCAGCACATCCCAGACTGTGGTGTTGTAACAGTCTCTCAGGGCACTTTCCATCTCAGGGGACCACCGCCTGATGGTGTGAGTTGTCACTGGCTGTTTTTGGACCAGGGGGTGTACAGTGGCTGTAGGTGAACCTAGGTTGTGATCAGACTTCCCCAGTGGGGGAGGGGAGTCGCTCTGTATGCATCCCTCTCATTAGCATACAGGAGATCAATTGTCCTGTTGTTTCTCGTTGGACAATCTACAACCTGGTGAAAAACAGCCAAAGTAGAATCCAAAGTTGCATAATTAAAGTCCCTAGAGATGCTGTGTCTGCAGCCTTGCTGTGATGGAGTGGATCTTCTCACAGGCAGTGGCTGCGTCCACTCTCGGAGGGATGTAAACACAGACGGTGATCACTTGACTAAACTCCCTCTGCAGATAATATGGCCGCACGCTAACAGCTAGCAGCTCGAGGTCCCGGCAACATGAGACTGTCTTTACGGAGATATGTCCTGGGTTACACCAGCGGTTGTTGACATACATGATGAGTCCCCCACCTTTGCTTTTTCCGCTCGCTTTTGTGTCTCTGTCAGCTCTCACGGCAGTGAATCCCAGCAGGTCCACATAAGCATCCGGTACAAGACGGTTTAGCCATGTCTCCGTAAAGATGAACAAGCTGCTCTCATGGTATATTCGCTGGTTGTTCAGCGCGGACAGCTCGTCGATCTTTTTCGGCAGTGAGTTCACATTTCCCATGATTACGGAGGGAATCAATGGCTTGTAGCGCCTCTGATTCTCCGCTAGCTTGGCCTTTAGCTTAACCCAAGCCTTGCAGCCCCTGGGTCTCCTCCTCAGCTCCGCCAGGATAGGGTGTCGTATCCCGGCTCGTCCCTTTGTGCGCAGGGCCAGCAGTTCGTCTCTCGAGCAAGTGAGAAACCTGGCTCTTGGTTGTGTTAAAAAGTTAGAAATATCCATAGGATATATATATGACACACAATCTCTTCGCAAGAAGAGTAAAAAAGGAGAAAGAAATAGGTAAAAATAGGTTCAAAGAGCGAAAAACCGGAGAGCTACTGGAGAGGCAGCCGTCTCCTACAGCGCCAGAGCAACGACCAATGACAATAAAGTTGAATCTAATCTAATCTAATCTAATCTAATCTAATCTAATAATTAAAACTGTAGTGAAGTGAATCAAACCAAATCAAATCAATTTTATTTATATAGCCCAAAATCACAATCACATTGCCTCAATGGGCTTTACAATCTGTACAGTGAACAACATCCTCTGTCCTTAGACCCTCGATTCGAGTGAGGAAAAACTTCACATGTTGATGGAAAAAAAGACCCTTTAACAGGGTAAATAAAAACAATGGAGGAAACCTCAGGAAGAGCCACAGAGGAGGGATCCCTCTTCCAGGACGAACAGACATGCAATAGATGTCGCGTGTACAGAAAAGAGCAGCAAATCACAGTTTACAAGTTACATTAACAGAAAGTCTGAAGATCTTTTTCTTTCAATTTTTGCAGAGAGACTTTCTTGACACGCACATTACAAGCCTGTCTCAGGCATCCAGTGTCAATGAAAAAAGGGAGACGTAACGCCACGCAGCAACACTGCACACAAATCCAGTATGTCCAGCTTATTAGGAGACTGGTCGAGTTCCTGCTAGCATGGTTGGTTAGCATGCTTACTTCTATAGACGTTTCCGCAACACAATACATAGACGTCTTTGACACAACTTCAGCACTGTTGTTCCTTCACACTATGTTGATAATATTGGTTTATTTGTTGAATATTTGAAACTGGGATTCTGGACATATCGTACTGAGGAAGAAAATACACATTTGAAATGACGTCTGGAAAGAGCCCTTTGGCCCCCAGACCTAAATGGTGATTTATGTCTGTCTCCGGCACCCTGCAGATACACATTTGCGTAACACCAGTTAGTCTAAGGACGTCCGGACCCACCTTGATCATTGTGTTAAATGTGTGCCCCCATACCTTCCCCCTAAGGACTTCTGGACCCATCTTGATCACTATGTTAAATGTGTGCCCCCATGACACCCTCCCTTTGCATGCCTTTTGTTTACCTTTTGTTTGAACCTGCCCTTCCCTGTTCTTTGTTCTTACTGTATAAAATGCTACTGTTTCATTTGCTCGGGGTCGACTCACTGGCTCAGACCCGCTCTGTGCCTGTCGGTTCACCAGTTTACCGGTATTCTTTGAGTAAACACATCACCACAGCAAACTGCTCAACAGGACTTGAATGATTTTCTTCAACAGTACGAACTGTCCCTTAGAAAACAGGAGTAAAGCTTTAGCTACACCATGCCTGTGAGTAAGATATCGTAAAGGATATGTTTACAACAAGAAAAATGTAGAATATCACCAGAATTCTCTAAGATGTTTATGGA
Source organism: Diplodus puntazzo (assembly GCA_963678695.2). NCBI lineage: Eukaryota > Metazoa > Chordata > Actinopteri > Spariformes > Sparidae > Diplodus > Diplodus puntazzo. Next base: position 28,540,618 of record OZ023174.1, read on the forward strand.
TTCACGAGCAGTGGAAGTCTTAACCTTCTAATGCATCCCATCAGACAAAATGAACCCTAAATGCACACCACTTTTAAAATCATACAGCACTATGTGATCAACATTAAAGTCGCCTTCAGTTTACTAGAGAAAGATGAATTATTATTGTTGAGCCCAAGCAGGGAAAGTCCTCTCAAACTCTCTGACCTGACACCTTTCTTTATTCACAACTCGTGTTTCTCCATCACGTCTTGGAAGCTCGATTTTCACCAGCACCAATCTCCTTTCTCTCCATCTCATCTCAAAGCCCATTTCACATCTGACATGACTTACAGAGACAGACGTTTAAAAATAACATTGTCTTGGGAGAATCAAGCTGTTAAGGGTATTGTGTGTCATTCAGTAATCTCATATTCTTATGAAGATATAAAGAGGCTGCAAGAATAGTGTGGGTGGTGTGGGTGCTTGTAAGAGTGGTTGAGAAATAACTAAATTGTACTATTCAAAGAGGGTCTTTACATGAGACTGCTGTCGGAGGAGGATAGCACTATGAGGGGTGAAACAGGCCACCAGCTAATCCTAAAATCCTGGGTAAAATTAAATGGAAGATGAGTAGGAGAATATGTGGGAGGGTCATACATATGATGATATAAAAGGATGAGTCAGAGGTCATATTGGTGCAGATGTGGTATGAATCAAGCTCATGAAAGCATCAGCACTACACTAAATTACTTAGCCAACATTGGCTCCTGTACAAGACAGGTCATCTTCTTTTGGGTTGTTACAGCTGCCCCAGCAGAAGAACAAAGACTAAGAAAACAGAAAATGAAATTAGTGTTTTATGTCAGAACGGCAAACACCGTCAGCCTTGACATGTGCATGCAGGCAGAATTAGCCAATCAGTGTTGGCTTAACAGCTTTGCACAGTTTTATTGAGTTAACGTTGCTTTTATTGATAAGCTTCAAGAAAAATAAAATCATATAGACCTCAGCCCCAGCTGGTACATTTACTGAAAAAAATGTAATTAATTAATGTATGTAATTGTTGTGTAGGCTCAACAGTCTAGGAGAAAGTCAAGAGACCAATTCCAGGTAAGCTGTGAGGGGCTCCACGTAGATTTGCTGACTGTAAATGGATGTTCCCCTAAACGTTACCAGTGATGACTTCTTTTATAATTAACCATTGCACTTACTTAGTAACATGTTGCACCCAACACTGGTTACAGCCCTCTCTTACTGCCCATGCTTTTTCTCCTTAATGGTGGACCTATTTTTAGCAGTAACGCCGCTGTCTGAAATCTCATTACTTGAATTACTTGCAATAAAAGAAATAGCAACAGAGTAAAAGAAAGTTATCTGAAAGGGTTAAATAAAGTGTGTCTATCTCACCATATAAAGGCTGTTCCTCACTGCCTTTCAGCTTGCACTGTGTGAAGCCTGTGGGGATTTCAATTATCCAAAGTGTTGTGTGTGTGACTGGGTGCTTGGACAGTGTGGGTGTGGAGTGTGAGGGTCCTATGACCTCTGTACCTCAGCACACATGAATGAACTTTGAGTGGTCCACTGGTTGTCTCACTAGAATATGGGGAATGAATGGTGTTGAACAGGATGTTGATGAAAGCACACAGTACAGTCTGTTGACTGGTTTAGGTTGTTGCACTGGCTGAGGTAAGGACAGAATGTGCCATCTGGTCAGGACTCTGGATGAATGACAGGTGAACATGGCCCTACAAACAGAGAAAATGTGTTCCAGTTCCCACACAAGACTTCTCTGATCCAAGCTGACTTCTTTCCACCTTTCCTCACCATCAGGTTTCTAAGCACTCAAACTTAAATTGTGTTATTTGAGATGCAGCATGGACTGCCAAGTTTTGTCTGTGAAGTTAATAAAGTCATCTGTTGGCACCTTTAGAGCTGAAGAACTGTGGTGGACCATGCACTGACTGCTGACAGGGCAGGTTTACTGTCAGCTCTGTGTCGGTCAGAACATTGTGGGTGGAAGCTGTTGGTGGAAGTGTTGTTGTTTGTTTGTTTTGTAAAATGTATTTCAAAGCATTCCTGTTCGGTGGCCCAACATTCACGTCGTCCTCATCAGAAAATAGACTACAGAGGTTGGCTGTGAAAGGTGCTTATTACAATGAATATTAACGTTTATGTAATACACAAAAAAAGTAGAAGTGGAAGTCATGTGAAGTGTTATAAAGAGCGAAAAGTCTGCATATGGGAGGAGGTCAGGGATGGGTGGTAAGGTCAAACAATCACAAGATTTACTTTGGTAGACCGCTATTGGTGGCCAGTGTGAAAGCAACAGTCAACAGTGAGTTATTTTCACTAACAGAAGTGGTTTAGTCCCATCAAGTACATTACAAAACTGAAATTTGAACGTAACATAGGTACATTCATAACTTAAGTTTCGTAAGAGAGGTAGTTGTGTGAAGCCAAACCACAATGTTTTCCTGAACCTAACCAAGTAGTTTTTTTTTTTTTTTTGCCAAACCCTAATGAAACTATGAGCATTGATTAATTATTTCAGGTCCACAATTTTATAAACATAGCTGATCACTGATTTATCACTGCAGACTGACCACAGCAGCGTAGGAAGGTGTGTCTGAAACGGAACTTAAGTGAAAAGCAGATGTGAAACCTGACAAATGCAGAGGGAGAGAGCCTGGCAAGGTCCAAACTGTGAGCGAGCAAGGCAAAAAGAGGGAAACTGTGAAAATGCCTCAGTGACATGAGGAAAGAATTTAAAAGATGTAATACAAAGTTAATTCACAGAAGCTCTGAGAACACAACACAAAAGAGCTGCCTGTTATTTTCCACACAGCTTTCCCTCTGTGCCTTTCTGCTCGAATAACTATTTTCCTGACGGCTCCAGTCCAGTGTGATTTTACCAAGCAGCCAATTAAATACTCATTTAGTAGGTGTTTTTAACAGGTGTTTTTTAATCTTTTCACAGCAATAATCTGATTGAGGAAGTTCAAAGGTTTTACCATAAATCTCTTAAACTGATTTTGTATCTTATTCAATCACTGATCTTTTTGTTGAGCCTAGCAAATTGTGCATTTAACACAGTGATTTTGTTTTGCTTTGTATCTATGACAGATGAAAGGGCTTTTGACTCTTTTTTATCAGTTTATCACCTTCCTTTTCCCTATTCATGAGAATAATTGTTCTTTTTGTACACATTTGTAAAGTGCAGGTTACACCTGCTCCCCACTCTCATACTTGGATGATATTCATCTGACAAAAAACAAAACACAAAGTTTAAGATGGTTTTTGACTTACAGGATTGTTTTTCCAAACATTCTATATATATGGCAATAATGTCGCCATCATAAATTCTTTTGGCAATGATAATTGTCTAGTGAAAATCTGATAACACGACAGCTCTAGCCACCACATCTTAAGTGATGACGTATAAGGAAGTAGTACATAACTTTGATTTCATTGACCTCATTGTCAAAGACACATTACACAGAGAGTAAAGGAAGAAGTACACATTTTTCATGTCTTAAGATAGCACATACACTATATTGCCAAAAGTATTTGCTCACCTGCCTTGACTTGCATATGAAACACTAACAGAAAGAGAGGTTAGTCTGAGGAATAGTATGACATCAATATCTTAAATATAAGTTCTAGTTGGAGGATTAATAAGCAAAACACAAGTGTATTTAGACAATCCGGGTGCATTTATTCATTTAAGATAAAATACAGTGAACCAGGTTCAAGTTAAATTAAATGTACCTCTGTTAACCCAGAGCACTCCAAGATCACAATAAAAAATTAAAAAAATAAAACAAAATACCTCAATTGGCCAAATGACAATTACTGTACCCTGGTACTTAAGATAACCAACTTAAACAAAATCACCTCCACTGTAAAGTGGGATCTTCCTCATGAAAGAAAATTACTTCAAGTTCAAGTTAGTCTAGTCAAAAGTCTTCAATTACTTTGTCTCCTTTGTAGTTAGTTCAGTCTCAGTTCAGTTATTTAGGGGCCCCTATGACGTTGGTCCACCTTTGCAGCTACAACAGCTTCAACTCTTCTGGGAAGGCTTTCCACAAGGTTTAGGAGTGTTTATGGGAATTTTTGACCATTCTTCCAGAAGCGCATTTGTGAGGTCACACACTGATGTTGGACGGGAAGGCCTGGCTCTCAGTCTCCGCTCTAATTCATCCCAAAGGTGTTCTATTGAGTTCAGGCCAGGACTCTGTGCAGGCCAGTCAAGTTCATCCACAGCAAACTCTCTCCTCCATGTCTTTATGGACCTTGCTTTGTGCACTGGTGCACAGTCATGTTGGAACAGGAAGGGGCCATCCCCAAACTATTCCCACAAAGTTGGGAGCATGGAATTGTCCAACATCCCTTGGTATGCTGAAGCATTCAGAGTTCCTTTCACTGGAACTAAGGGGCCAAGCCCAGCTCCTGAAGAACAACCCCACACCATAATCCCCCCTCCACCAAACTTTACACTTGGCACAATGCAGTCAGACAAGTACCGTTCTCCTGGCAACCGCCAAACCAAGACTCATCCATCAGATTGCCAGATGGAGAAGCACGATTTGTCACTCCAGAGAACGTGTCTCCACTGCTCTAGAGTCCAGTGGTCGCGTGCTTTACACCACTGCATCCGACGCTTTGCATTGCACTTGCTGATTTATGGCTTGGATGCAGCTGCTCGGCCATGGATTCCCATTCCATGAAGCTCTCTATGCACTGTTCTTGAGCTAATCTGAAGGCCACATGAAGTTTGGAGGTCTGTAACGATTGACTCTGCAGAAAGTTGGCGACCTCTGCGCACTATGCGCCTCAGCATCCACTGACCCCGCTCCACCATTTTACGTGACCTACCACTTCGTGGCTGAGTTGCTGTCGTTTCCAATCGCTTCCACTTTGTTGTAATACCACTGACAGTTGACTGTGGAATATTTAGGAGTGAGCAAATTTCATGCATGGATTTGTTACACAGGACCCTATCACAGCACCAAGCTGGAATTCACTGAGCTCCTGAGAGCGACCCATTCTTTCACAAATGTAAGTAGTAGGGTCCTTGTTGTTTATTTCTTTCACTCTTCCTCCATCTTTCTACAGCATATTTTTCCGTTCTTTATGTCTGTTTCTCTGACTTTGACTCCAGCTGTGGCAACATGCTACATGCTACATGACACAGAATAATAAAACGTAACACAGCCGGGCTCACATACAGCTGAACGGGCAGCTATGGGATGAGACTGATCAAATACACATGAGGATATCATGGAAGGAAGGAAGGAAAGAAGGAGGGATGAAGAGAGTTAGACCCAATGATTAAATGCCCATATGCACAGATTTGATCGTACATTGTTCTTGGCAGAATTGTCAAGAAGTTACATACATAACTTTGTCACAAGTGTTGACGACCAGAATTGACAGATTGTGTGTTCAAGTATATATTCTGTGTTTAAAAAGATATTGGCCAATATATCAATTTAGTATATTTGACCTCTGTGATATATACTTATGTCTTTAGGTGGCATAGAGCATTTCTTTAAATTATCTGTATTGTCTGTACTGTAGCTCTGCAAGGATATACACAGTTTGCTTTTTTGTACAGGTATGTCTCACACTGTTCAAACTACAGCATGTAGCAGCTTCAATAAGCACATGTGTGATGCAACAGAGGTGGGTGTGCTGCGGAGGAACACAGCACAAAGATAGAAGAGCCACAGATGCTCTGCCCTACATCACAACAAAGCAGCAACTTCACTACAGGCAGTTTGTCTCAGTTTTCTGCACTGTGGGTCCTGACAGAAATAGAGCTATTACATCACCAGCACCTCTCACATGCTCGGTTTAAAGTAATGTGAGATAACAAGTGATAACAGCTTGAATATATTGCATAATAACATAAAAATAACAATGTTACATGATACCAGATAATCATCTGCCTCACAGCCACTGTACAGTGAAGAGCATCTGCAGCACTTGCATTTTGAGGCTTTTTCAGTTGCACGACTCAAATTCTGCTCTCCCGTGGGTGCGCCCTGTGGCCGACTGGCTCGAGGTTCCCTCAGCATCTGAAATTAGCATTGCAACACTTTCTTTGAGATGGCACCTAAAGGGCCATCTCAAAGAACTGGACTGGATACTGGACAGTTTCAACTCTTCTTGCTCATGAAGCCTCGGACATCCTCAGGTGCAGCTGGTAATAAAAATCTGGATATCTGTGTTAGTGTCTATGCTGTTGCTAGGCTTACTTTGTTGTGTTTTTGTTCATCCAAGGGAAAAAATATAGAACAAACACCTATAGGCAGGAGAACAAACAGCATGCCTTTACCTTCATGTGGTCTTGAGCCGTAGTCTTTTTAAACAGTTTCATTCCCATTTTGTTCATTCTTTCCAAGTCAGTATAGTCATTGTAGTTAAATGCTGTATGATCAAACATGTTACAAAAAGTGATATTCTGAAACGTGCTGCATTCAGTGATAACATGTTGGTTTGGTTTAAATGCTTGCCTGCTCAGTTTTGTTGGTTTAATATGCTGTGAAAGTTATCGCAATCTCTGTCTGTCTGACTAAACAACCAGAAACAACATGGCCATACAGCGTACCGGCAAAATTGTACCAAACCTATTGACATACACTAGCAGTTTGATTGGTTTCAGGCAATAAACCTACTTGGTTAAGTTTAGGAAAATATCATGGCTTGGGTTAAAATAACCTCTTTATTTATGTAACCTAACTTCTGTACCCACGTTACTTACGTTTTGTTCTATATGATAGTTAAGTTAACTAAGTTATATAAATAAAAGACTTCGAGCTTCTTTTGAAATGTAGTTTTAAAGAAAGAACTTTGTAATAAATGTCATTACGTTTTACTTCAATGTACTAAAAATAAATATACTTATTCGACAGCACTTGATTGCAACTCAGTGTGCTTCTCAAAGTGAATGTATTATAAATCGTACGTGTTTATTTTAAAATGTTATACTGAATTGCAATTAATTAGAGTTTTAGTTTATTGTAACTGCAGGAAGTCATCATGTCCTTTGAAATACACTTTCAGTATGTTTTTTTAATATGTACATTTTTAAACGGCAATTTTGAACGTGGACCCAAGCTTGATGATTTTTACAGAGCACAATTTGTGGCAGAACACAGACGCACACATAATGTTACCCCGAGATTCCACCAGATACGTGTCCGCTGTGTTTCAGCTCCAGCCGGTTTTGCTCCACCATCAACGTTCTGGCAACCCCCAGTGGTTGCGTTTTGAGTCTGCCAATGTCGCACAACTGGCATTGCGAGACCGAGGAGTTCCCGCGATGATCAAATAATCACTCGCAACAGCAGTTATAGGTATATGTTATAAACACAACAACACATAGTGATCCCGACCAAAGGATTAGTAAAAGAACTTGTACTTGTCTCTTTTTTGAGATTTTTGTGCTGATGTCAACACAGACTGTTTTATTTTGAAAAGTAAGCTGATGTTATATTGTTGTTTCAGTGCGTGACTTCCTGTCTGCTCTGTGCTAAATTCAGCCGAGTTGCTGCGTCGTACTCCAGCATCCACGAGAAATAGAAGTCCTGCCTATCTGCTCCGGAGGGTCCCGGACTGTCGGAGCTGGGACGGAGTAGATACGCAGCGCAGCGGACCTGGTGGAGTCGTAAAGCAGCGAAACGTATCTGATGGAATAGCAGTGTTGCACCGGCATACCTGTGGATAAAAAGTCTGCAGTGTGGAAATATTTTTAAGTACAGAGTGAAAGCAGTCCAACGGCAACATATGACCACTTCGCAGAGGGGTCACAAAAGAGCTGCATTTAATACTACAAATTTGATACAGCACATACAAACAAACACTCAAATGAATACAATGAGTTCACTCAAGCAATACAGGCAAGGCACCGAAGCAACACACACTCGCAGATACTTTCAAAAGGAAGAGAAATATCCTCGAGACAGTGACATGGCCAAAAATATTACAGAGAAGGTCATTGAATTCATCGCTCTGCATAACCAGCGCATCTCCCTGGTCCTACGGGATCGACGATTTCTTCGTCAGTGGGAGTTCTTTAATCCCTAGTATGCCCTACCATCTCGGCATTATATTACATTGATTCCGAGAACGGTCTGAAACAAACAGATAGGATTTTCCAAGAGGACGCTGGTCAATATGTCTGTTACATAATGTGAGGAAGGATACAGCCTCCTCACAGGTACACGCAGATCTGATGTTTTTTGTGTGAAGATTTAAATAATGTATGTCATCATTTATGTAGTCTGTTTCTATTTGTGTAATACACTTATACACTTACACAAATCATGTAAGAACTGTAAAGAAAATAGAAAGATATCATTAACCTTTAAACATATCCATCACATGGTCTGGTTGACCTGAGTTTTCAAATATTACCTAAAACTGTATTGAACCTGTCACTTAAAGATATTAGATATAAGATTTCTGCATTCAAATGTCTAAGAACACCTAGACCTTTGTTATATATGTTGTTAAGGTGTGTACTAACATCATCCCAAGTGTTCAACAATGGTCCTACCAGAAAAATCCATCATTTTATTTATGGTAACAGTGTGTATTGTTATCTGTCTTTATTTCTTCAAGTAAAGAGTAAGAAGGAGGTGGGTGAATGTGACTAATCGTAACATGATTAAGACTTTAAAATATCATCTCATCATATGATGAAGTTATCATAGATTTCCATCAGTGATGGTAGATGTTCAGCGATGAAGACAACTCCCATGATCCCACGCCACTGATGTCTTTATTTGTCTCGATGGAGGACCCCTAGTGGCAGAAATTACGTAATGTACTTTATTGAAGCGAATAAAAGGTCACAGGTTCAATCCCCATACCAACCTGCTCATTTACAGAAAGGAACAGCAGATTACAGCTGGAGCTAAATATCTCAAATGTTTCGGTAAATGCTCCTAATAACACTGCCGCACTATCATTCTACATCTAGTCATCAGCACTTTGTACCTAGCGAGGCCCCTCATTTCATCTCAGCTCTGCTACATTACAGACTAATGAATTCATTGGAATTTTTAACTACGGCAAACACGTCGCCTTGGCAAGCACGTGCCCATTCATTACAGCGGCCTGCGGCGGCCCGGCTAAATAAGAACAAATAGCAGTGGTGCCATAATCACCGCCAGCATTAGCTTTAATATCTTTACCACGGTGAGTAATTGCAAGGAATGTAGCAGGCCGCCATCAGGCGTGGAGAATGTGGATGTGTAATGATATCAGGAGATTATTGAGATGGAGTATCATAATTCTTTCTATGTTCCTCTATGCTGCTGGTGCTCTCTCTCTCTCTCTCTCTCTCTCTCTCTCTCTCTCTCTCTCTCACCAGCGGTGGACAGTAACGGAGTAAAAATACTTGAGTACTGTACTTAAGTACTTATCCAGAGGATTTGTACTTTACTTGAGTATTAGATTTCTTTGGTACTTATTACTCTTACTTGAATATATTTCCAAGACAAGTATTTTTACTTTTACTCGAGTTAATTTCTAGGAAGGCTGAAAACTACTCGTTACTTTCAGGTCTTTTCTTTTCTTTTTTTCTTTTTTTTTTTTCTAAAATACTATTGGACACAAACAGTGTGTTAGAAGAAGGAAACCTATCACAGTGCACGCTCTCCACTTGGATCTACGTAAAAGCGGAAATACGTCATCCCTCCCCATAAGGATACCACCAAAGTAGCCACGCTCTCGACTGCGTTTGTCAACACAAAACCGCAACAATGGCTGCATCAGATGTAGTTTTTTGTAAAGCAGTGATTCTCAACCAGTGGTCTGGGGACAACATTGGTCTTTGAGGGGGTTCCAGTTCCCAACTTAGCTAAATAATAGAGAGTTAGTTGGACGGTGCAGGTTCATTTGCTTACAGTTTTAATGATTGTTAATAAACATCTGCATCTGCAACATCTCCTTAACCCCATTCATTTTATTTGTTTTTATAGGTGTTTCTGCAGGCTTTATATAACCAGTCCCTCCAGAAAAACGTGATTATGCGATCGCATAATTCAACGCATAATCAGCTGTAGTCCGCACATTGATGCGGGGGCCGCATTTTTTCAAAGACGCTGCACTTTCGCCCCATATATCGCAGATTTCCGCGCAAAATGCACGAAATATTTTACTTCAGACAAGAGCAGCCATTTTCCTCCTGTTGCCTAGGGAACGTTATGAAGTGACATCATCGGAAAGCGCCATACCCCACGAAGAAGACATGAAGACCGCAAGTCTCACTTGCCGACAAAAATAAGCGCAAAAGACAGAGCAAAGGATTATCCCGGTGTGTTACATGACAGTGGAGGCAAATTATTTTGCACTCCGTGCAACTGCGCGTTGGACCACAGGCGGAAGTTCACGCTGGACAACCACTTTGCCACCGCCGCTCGCGGATGGTAGGGTAGGAACTTGTTTGTCTCAGCAACGTTTTGTAAGTTTTAGCCTTGTGTTTTTGAAGGTCTGAAATAAAATGATGAGATGAGAACTTAATTATTCCCAGCACTTTCTGTGATGTAGTATGCTTGCATATCATAGGAAGTCATTAGAAATGACTATTTACATTAAGGTAGTAGTGGTAAGAGTGGGGGAATCTTTTTTTTTTTTCTTATTCATCAAAACCGCAGTTTTTGCAAATTCCCGCAATTCTGCAAATTCTCGCAATTTCATCTCATAAAATTGCACAAATATCCAGCATATTCCATCGCATTTTTTTAGAAAACGTGCCGCATAATCAAGGTTTTTTGCCCGCAACAATCACAAAAAAACTCAGCATTTTTCTGGAAGGACTGTATAACATTGTGCTTCTAAAAGCAAGCACATCAGTGCAGGTGGTTTCAAAGAGTTAATTCTCAGAAACAAGAGTTAAAAGGTCCTTAAATTCATTTAGAAAGAATTATAGTAATTCATTGATGTGAAAAATAAAAAATAAGAAATTTACTTTTACTCTTACTTTTACCAAAAGTAAATTTAAAAGCATGTACTTTTGGATACTTAAGTACCTTTAAAAGCAAGTTCTTTTTTACTCTTACTCGAGTAACATTTCGACTGAGCTACTTTTACTTGTAACAGAGTAAATTTTGGCCAGTAGTATTTGTACTCTTACTCAAGTACTGGGGTCGAGTACTCTGTCCATCTCTGTCTCTCACTCTCTCTCTCTCATGTCTTTTTCCTTCAATCTCTTTCTCTGTCTTGTGTTGTAGTCCCTTTACACCTCCTTCAGTCCCATCCAAAATTGCTCATATCTCCTCTACTGCATGGGAGGAATGTCGTTTCCACCTTCACCTCCTCCTCCTCCTCCTCCTCTGCGGAGAATGTGTGTGAGGGAGAGAGACAGCAAGAAACACTGACAGAGAGAGATTTTCAGAAGATAGAGTGAGAAAGAGATAGACAGAAATAAGGAAAATGCATGACAAAGTCTAAAAGAGAAATCTATATGGATAAGAGCAGTGTGTGTGAAAGAGAGAGAGAGAGAGAGAGAGAAAGAGAGAGAAAGAAAGGGGAAGCGAGAGAGAAAGGCAGAGGCTCCTCTGATCACTAACTTGGTGTCCTACTTACTCACTCTGCAGCACTCCCAAATAACAACCCTGAGCTGTGAAATTATATACCCCAAACACACAGACTCACACATTACCACTTACATACCCTCACACACACAGACGCACACACAGACACACACAAAGAGCATGGATCTTACACACACTGAACAACAACAGCAGGGATATTACATCCTGTACATACACCCCCATCTTCACAAATAACACATACAACAATAACACTGAGACATTAATATAAGTTGCTTTATTTTCCACGCACACGCCACACACACACACACACACACACACACACACACCAGGGGTGATCCAGTCTGTTTTGCATCTTTTTTTTCTGTTCTTTCTCTCAATTGGGCGCTCTGCCAACTATGCCTCCTAGCATCCTCTGACAGGGACAGAGGGGAGAAGGTGCAGACGCATTTAGCTTTTTATTTCTTCCTTTACAGATCCCCTACATCCCTTAAACAACAGCCAAACTAAACGTCAGCCTCACCCTGAATTAGATTCAACTTTACATTATATAAAATATTACAGGGGAATTTGAAACAGCTTCTGGACTAATGTCTGCTGGCTTCCTTTGGACATGCCCTCAGAAGTCTCAGAGAAGTGTGTAGGACATTTCTGCTTTTCTTGACATCCAACCAAAAGGTATGATTATTGTCTGTCTCTTGGGTATTTTAAGTTGACATCATATTATATGTGGTTTCCCGCTGCACGCTCATTAATGAGCATTTGAAGGAGAACTACCCAACCGATCTTTTTTTTTTTTTTTTGTCAAAGCGAAGCATTGTGTTTGAGAATACACCTTGTGGTGTGTTTTTCTTGAGTTAAAATCCAACTAACAATTAAATCGCTGTTTTATCTTTAAACATGTACAATAATCCTGGGGCTAACTACAGCTCCACAGTGTAATGCATGAACATCGCTGTTTGTTTTATTACCATGTCCTCTGAAATAAGGTCATCAGCAGGTGAGGATCAACCTTGAGTCTGGGATGTGTTGGCTGTAGCTCCACACTTGTAGCATGTCATTTATGGGGCATATGGGGTAGAGATCCATCCATCCATTAGTTACATGTCCATCACACGGCAACAGATGACCATCAACACTCAAAGTTTACAATCGCCGTTTAACTTTAACCAGAGTACCCGGACAAAACTCAACACCTAAAACTAAGTGGCGTGCAAGTTTGAACCCACAACCCTCTTCCTGTCAGGTGACAGTTCTAATCACCACACTGCTAACTGATGACGCTTATGTCAGTGCCCCTGACAGGTGCCACAGGATCAGATCTGGAGTTGATCCCTGGGTACGAACATTGCCCACTGCTCCTTCAGGGTGGATTAAATGTACCAGTCTTACCATGATGTACATTGTATGATAAGTGACATAAATAAAGATTATTCTTCTTCTTTTAATTTCAATGTTAGTACAGTCGATATAATCTGATACCAACAGTTGTCATTTGAGCAGTTATATGGACAGTCGTTGTTTGGGATGGCTGGCAGTTGCTTTTGTCTTTCTGTCTTAAATCAAGAAGTTGAAAACTACTGAGACAATGAATGATGGTAAACCTGCCACAGATATAATTCTGTGTGGGCTAAATGTTGGACAAACATATAGGTTAAAATGACCTTACAAATGTGCAAATGTGCCTGGTTTGTGACATAACTTTACTATGTAGTAAGTTCCAACGATCAACTGTTGACTTCACACAGGACGTGAACAGCCGTCTCCTTGCTCATTTAACCCGACTATCCTCCTGCCTATGTGGACTAGGGCTGTTTGAAAGAATTTCATGACTTGAATAAATTAATGATAATGATAAAGATAATAATACCAATAATAAAATCATAATACTAATATTATGAGAATGAGGTCATGAACAATGACAAATATAGCCGCAAGCAGCAATCTGCCGGTTCTAACCTCTTTCGCCCCAAACCTGACCCTCATCCCCCACAGTTAATGACATTGGCCGCCGTATTCCTCAAAGATCTGTGCAACACATGCCCATGATGAGCCCCAGATTTCTACAAATTGGGTTTTCAGCTACATGCTAATGGCATTTGTGTTATACTTTCACATAGAGACTATATTTAACATTAAAACATAAATTCAAATTTTACCTACTGATGTCTATTTCAAAGTTTCAATAGATATTATAATTTTTAAGTAATCACAGTTCCATGATTATGATAATTTTGGGAGAAATTTGGAGATAATTATGCAAATTAGCAAAAAATCTGTAACAGCGGCTTTCATGGTGCAAAAGGTTTTTTTGTAGAGGACTATCAGGAGGACGTTTATGAAAAATTTCAAGTCAATAGCACTTATGGCTTGGTGGGGAGAGCTTTCGAATTTACACCCTATGTTATAGCGCCCCCATCTGACGGATTGGGATCAAATTTTTGGAGCAGCATTTGGACGTTTTGGACTCAACGTACCAAGTTTCGGGTCTCTGGGTCCTTCCAGCTCACCACAAATTAATAAAACGCAAACAATGATGGTTAATGATGACTAGGCCACGCCTACTTTCACCTATCAACACGGCAAGATATTAATTAATACTCACCCCTAGAGCATGCATATAAATTTGATGAAATTCTGTCCAATGGTCTTTGAGATACGCATGTGTAGCATTTATAGCGCCCCCTATAGGTTGAGCTCAACATGCTTTGGTAGGCAGATTCCCAGTCCTGTTGTGAACCTACCCACCAAGTTGTGTGATGATAGGGCAAAGGGTGTGGGAGTTATGGCCAATCATTTCTAAGCCCCGCCCATTGCGAAAATACGTTGGTCCATGGCAGCCATGTTTTTTGACCAATCTGGCTCATTTATAGTAGCCGTATGCCCCCGAAGTTGTATACCAAATTTCGTGTTAATAGAATCAATCGTTCAAAAGTTCTATTCATTTTACTGTTTTTCACATTATGCTAATTGGCTAATTCACATTATGCTAATTAGTTCTACCCCTTCGGGGTTAGAACCCTAATAATAATAATAATAATAAACCAGCACAATTTCAGAAGGGTTCTACCCCTTCAGAACCCGAACAATAATAAACCGGCACAATTTCAATAGGGTTCTATCCCTTCGGGGTTAGAACCCTAATAATAATAATCATACAGACATTCTGCTCCCACAAACAGCCCTTACTGTCACTGTTGTGATAGTTTCTGGCAAAACACAATGGCCCTCATTTATCAAACGAACGTACGGCAGAAAAACGTGCGTACGACCATTTCCACGCAAACTTCGGCATTTATCAATTTGGACGTGAGCGGAAGCTACGATCAGATCTCACGTCAAGTCTGAGGTCGTGTACGCAAATTTGAGTGTGTGGATTTGCGGTGCAGCACAGCGAAATCTGGCTGAGTCTGAAAATATTTATTAAACAAACCTCAGCTGTCATTAAGCATAGGCAGTCACATATTTAGAACAGATCAAAACCGATTATTTTTTACGTTTTTACTGATACCACTTTTTTGTAAAATAAAATATATAAATAGCCTAACATGACAACTAATTAACGGAATACCGAATAACCCCGCTGGCAAACCTGCTACAGAGCAGGAACGCAGATTCAATAGTGCGCACACACGCACATGGGTCACAGTGGAGCTGCTTCGGGTTGCTGAAGGGCAGGTGGCTCCGTCTCGGACCAGCAGGGGGAGCTCTGCTGTATACCCCAGAGAAAGTGTGCCATATTATTGTGACCTGTTCAGTTTTGCACAACATTGTATTCGTGAATGGAGCCTTTGATGTGCCGGCGCTGCCGGGATGCCGATCTCCATCTCGGAAAAGTTTCTCTTCTTGCCAGTGTTTCTTCTCTCAATGTTCGACCTCAGTGGGCGAGGCCTCCGAACCAGGAATATTTAAGGGCGTAACATGTTAATGACGATCAAATTCAGCCGCCGCATTTATCAAGAGCCGACCATTCGTACGCTGGAATTGGTCAGATACGAACCTTTCAAAAATCACACGTGTGTCCTGTCGTAAGACCAATTCTACGCACAGATCTGCACCCGTTTTCACGCAAGATTGATAAATGAGGGCCAGTGAAATGCTTTGGTCACATCTAGTAAGTTATCTATATCTGAACACACCTCCCTCCTCCTAATCACGAGGCTCATCGGTGTCTAAACTTTATTACTTGGCAAGTCAGCTGACAGTTTGATGGTTATCCGCCAAGTCTAAATTCGAGCATTCAAAATAATAAGGATACATGTGGTTGACAGCACTAATAAGGATCAATCTTTATAATACTTCTCCTGACCTTTTCTTTTGCTGTCATAATAATTTATGTGACAGTAGAAAGCTTCACAAGAGCAGCAACAGTATTGAAACATGCATTTTTGCAGTCATGGTGCGCCAAAGTCCAGACATGTCTTATTCTTCACATAGTGGCTTTAGTCATTGAAAAATATTGTTTACTGAGTTTTTTCTGGGAAACCAGGGTTGATTTAGCCTGGAAGTGTGGATTAAACGACACAGAGCTCAAGTTGCTGTGAGTAGAAGGAAGACCAATCAGGCCATCATACTGGCAGCCTGGACACAATAAGTAAAATTTTAAATAAAACTAAAATCTCAAACATATAAAAAGCCCCATTTATACGCCAGTATGCAAAAAAGAGGAAAAATATTCCATCCTTCCAGTCTTTCTCTCCCTTTCTTAAGATCTTTCTCTAATCATCTTCAGGCCGTAACTGCTGGAGAGCTGAAAGGTAGATCCCTTGAGCTCTGCTTCTCTTCTTCATCCCCTCTTTTATCCACCCCACTTTCTCATTTTAAGGCCACCACACACACACACACACACACACACACACACACACACACACACACACACACACACACACACACACACAAAAGAAACCCACACAGCTAGAGCTAGTGTGGAGATCTATTGGGAGAAAAGGGCAGCTCCCTGGTGCGCTCCCTTTTCTTCTCTCTTCTTCTCTTCATCACCAACCCCACCCCTATCACTTTTTCTGCTTCCTCCTCCTCTTCTTTCCTCTCTTCCTTTCTTCCTTCCCTCTTCCTATTCAGACCCTCGCTCTGGTGGCCAGGTGGGCACAGAAACACTTTCAATGGTGAAGTGAGAGGAAACACACAAACACGCTGTCTTGCTGATTCCCTGTCGTTTTGCTATGACACAATTCTAGTGTCTCACTTCATTCAATGCATCTTGATTGTGACTAAAACAATATAAGAGAAAAAAACCATGACAATGTATGTGGTGAGAGCAAGTCTCCAGAGATGGTTCTGGAAAAGTCAGAAGTTATAGTTGAGAGAAACCAGATCGACTGATGGAAGGACTGGAGAGTTGTCAGGAGACACACATTCAACCTATCATTTATCTGACATTTGCTTAAGAAATTATCAGTTTTTATTTAAAGGTTGTCCACTTGCTCCCACACACAGTACGTCTGAAACAAAAAAAGATTTATTTCTGTTCTACTTCCATTCCTCTCAACACACACTTTGCTACCTCTGACAATGCTAGGCAGACAACTTGTGTGTTGGAGGAAAACTCCGGCTGGGATGATGGAAGTTTGATAGTTTATTCAGTCTGCCGCACTAAGAAAGCCAAGAAAAACTGGAACTTTGAAGGGAATACAGAATTCATTCAAAAGCAGTTCACAATGTTTTGCAAAAAGGCAAGACTGAGGAACAAAACTGTTTAGAGAACCCACACACAACCACATATCTACAGCATGACTTCCAGCAAGAGGAAAAATAACTTTTTCTAAGCTTTTTATTCACAGCCAGTCACCAGGAGATAATGTCAGCAGGTAACTTTTCTACAAACCACTTTTGTGGACATTTGTGCCAGATGTGGCACAACACATCAACACCATGATATGGAGTTATTATAACTAAGGTTCAGGAACTTGACCACGCCACCCCGCCTCGCTGATCCACCACCCAGCCTCAGCCAATCTAACCACCTGCGTCTCATCAACATAACCACCCGCCTCTCATCAAAACACCTGTGCCTCATTAACTCAACCACCCGTTCGCCCTGAATCAATCACCTGTGAAATCTATATAGGCAAGCCTAACCAATTCTCTCCTGTTCGTCTCAAGTTCTTATAACCCTCCCCCCGCAAACCCTCTCCTTCTCCACTATCCTCTCACAGAATCACCAGCAGTCCAGCCTTCGACATCGACATCCAATGGCAAGAAGATCCTCAAGATCATGAATCCAGGCCATCCCAGCACAGGAACCATGGGGGGATGATGAAGCCACGCCGACCAAGACGTGCGCCCATCGAGACGTACCCCCACTCTGAGTCTCAACCTCCCGGTTCCTAGACGGTCCAGCCAATCTGCGCCCCACTCAAACTCCCTCTTCATCCACCGACCTCGACCCTTCCCTTTCTTCATCCACCGACCTCGACCCCCTCTTCCCTTCCTTTCCAATATCTTCTACCAATTCAATAAACCATCTTAACATTAAATCGTCATTTGGGAATTGGTTTGAACATGATTTTTGGAAAAGGTGTCAGCCATAATGCACAGTCTTCTGCTGAGCTGTTCTATGGTGTCTCGAGCGTTTCATCCACTGCTTGGAAGACAATCCCAAGCAAGGCTAATATATCCCCTGCTTTGAACGATAGATGATCACTTGTTAATTTTCTATCCAATGAAGTCAATAGGGACTGGTGGTTGGAGGGGATTTACAGAGTAACCAGGCAGACCTGTACCAACTAATCCTAAAGGTTCTCCTGGCTCAGTGGGTGCCGCTGAATGAAGCGGTGAAAGGAGTTAAGAGGGCCAGATATGCATGATGCTGTCTCCCCCACCAAAGACTGTCCATTGTTCCATGGCATCAGTAGTACATACTGTGTCTTGTGTTATATTTAGTTATATATTTTATGGTGCCAAAGTAATAACTCGCAGCCAAAATGCAGTGGCATTGCCAGCCTCTTTCCTCTATGTCTCCTTTAATCTATCATTGTGAGCACCTCAGTGTTTATGACAAAAAACAGTGAAGTTGCATCATTTGCTCTCACCCTCCTTCCTTGCTAACTCTGTTGGGTCATCGCACAGCCTTCTCACTGTGTTCATGCTCTGAGGCTGGCAGACGCCCATCTCGCATTGGTTCTCCTTTTGAAAGCACTTGCAGCTTTGTTCCTCTTATCTCAGCCTATGACCTCTGTACCTCATGTGACTGCAAAGGTGATCACAGAAAATGTTAGCACAAGATGGCCATCAGTGACCTGGGATTTGGATGCCATCTGAATTCCCACTCCGATCCCCTAAAACAGCTTGAAAAAGACATTTCTCGTGTGCTGGCACAGCACTAACACAAAGAGAGGAGAGAGGTGTAGTGTGAGAGCACACTGAAGGTGAAAAAGCTGTAGTCAAATCAGGATACGCTCACTGATGTGATGAGCCCACTGTCAGCCTCAAATTTCCCAGAAGGCCTGTTCACACACACTTCTTCATTTGGAAATATTTCAGTCTCATTCTAAAATGGGAAATGTGCCGTTTAAATTAAAGCATGACTCCAAATTAAACTCAGGTGATTTCAAAGTAATCATAAATAACTGTTCTTGGTCCTTTTCTACAGATGCAGAGTCACTGAGAGGCAGATCAGACGCTGGCTGAGCAACATCACTAATGTGGCTCAACTTCATTAATTACATGTGACAACAGAAGTGTAGAGGTGAGTGAGGTGTCCTTCATCTACACCATCTCCTCACTCATTACACTGTCTGATCACTGTCCCTTATGCCAACACTAGAAAGTTTGTTTGTACTGGATGATTCTGCAAAAACCTGCATCAGAACCATTTCTTTCTACTGATAAATCAGCATTATAAGGGAGGGGAAACTGTGTTATAGTTTTGCAAAAGCTATAATGAACTGGATTGAGACGGGACATAAACTTCAGTCAGTTCAATTCAATTCAATTCAAAAAGGCTTTATTGGCATGACATTTAACATGTGTTGCCAAAGCACAATCACAACAATAATAACAATAATACTCTTCAACAAAACAAAAGACATAAAACAATATATGTATATATATATATATATATATATATATATATATATATATATATATATATATATATATATATATATATAAATATAAAAGCACAGATTGAAAATAAAATGAAATAAAATGAAGAGATGTTAAAAGTTGGGATAATATAGATAAGTAAAATGATAATAAATAAAAAATAAATAAATAAAAGGAGATGGTGGTGGTATAAATATCTATCTGTCTATATATCTATGTCCTACTGGTTATCTCGTTTTTTGTGGCAGGAAGTGACATATTTAGCAGCCAACACTGCACATTCTTTCTTTTCCCCCAGAATGAGGGGTAATTTCTCCTTTTCTGTCAAACTTCTGAATTCGGGGCATTGTTTTTCAAATTGTGGAAAGAATTCCTCTCCGATGTGTCTGTATTTGTGACACTGTGTTAGAAAGTGTAGTTCTGTTTCTACAACTCCATCATCACAGTGACAGCTCAGCCTGTCCTCTCTGGGCAGCCAGGTCTGATGGTGTCTGCCCTGCTCTACTGCCAGACTGTGGTCACTCTGTCTGTACATTGTCAGTGTCTTTCTCAGGTTCTCAGTTACTGTGGTTAGGTACTCTGCCGCAGTATACTGTCTGTTTAGGGTCAAATATGTTTCCAGTTTGTGTTGTGAGCGTGTAATATTATTCCAATAAGTTGTGTATTTTTCTTTTTCTTTAGTTACAATTTGGTTAGGTCTAATCTTCTGAGTGATAGTGTTACCACAGTAATGAACTGAGCAGACATGCTTAAGAATAGCTCCTGAAAAATATTATCGTTTTTTGTTCAGAAATAAGATAAACACTGAAAAACAGAAAAGAACTTGAATACAGAAGTCAACAGAACAAGCCAGAGAGGAGAACAAGGAGAAAGAGAGGAAAAACAGCTGGAACAGGACCCTGGAGTCTAAGATCAAGACAGAGACAGAGGCTCTGAACATCATGAGGGAACAGTTCTCCCAGATGGAGATAGAGCTGGTACAGCTCAGGGAACAGCTGGACCAACAGCAGTCTGACTCTCACTCCTTCCAGAACACCCTGACCATCTTCAGGAGAGAACAGGAGGACATACTCAACGCTCGGTTGAGAGAGTTTCAGCAGGACAGAACCAGTCATAGCAGACAGCTGGACTACCTCAGTGAGGAGGTGAAGCAGCTGAGAAGCGACAGAGACAGCTGTAAGGCAGAGATAGCAGCACTGAGAAAGGAGCTGCTGGAGAGGGACAGAACTCTGCTCAGTCTACAGGAGAGCCTGAAATCACAATGCTCTCTACATACAGCCACCCCTCAGAGCCAGACCATCCCCACCCAAACCAGCCCCGCACCTGCTCAGCCTCAACATAGCCCTACCCCTGGGAGCTCACCCCACCTCACTCAACCAGCTTCGGCCTCCAGCCACAGCCATGCTCCTACCCCAGCACCAGTGGATTCAACTCCACACTCCACTGAGACTACACAGGCACACAGAGGCAGAATAGCTGAAATTATCCTGCTCATGGACTCCAACGGGAAGTTTCTAGATGAACAAGACACTTTTCCTGAGACATAGAGTCGAGAAGATCTGGTGCCCTAACACCCAGTAAGCCCTGGAGCTCTTGACCGTGGCTGAGCTGGGATCCCCCAGCCATAGGCGTAGCATCCACTAGGGACAGAGGGGACATGTCCCCCCCACTTTCCGAAATCCCGTTTTTGTCCCCCCCCACTTTTATTTAATCCAGCGGAACACAGTAGCTCTCAGGCGTCTGATACTCAAACATGTCCGCTTGATTAATCTACCTATACCGACGTGCTTATTTTACATTAATTTGATGGCAAACTCCGCCCAGCTGATGCAACACCAGCATTTGCCAGGGTAGTAATCAAGTAGACCCACTCTCGCTGTGAGTCGCGGACAGTTTGTGTAATGATGCTGCGACCAAAGGCTGCAACAGGCCACTGTCTTCGGCTGGGTCGGGCTCTTGATCAAACATTTGTATTTTGTTTTTTAATAACTCAAATAATGACTATTTCCAGCTAGAAAACGCGCATCTCTCTCCTCCCTCCATTGTTTGGGTTGCTGCGTGGTCTTACAAGTGACTTGTGTGAGTTATCCTCGTGCTGGAAACGTGACCCCGAGACGCAAGAAGAAAGCAAAAATATATATGTTTACTAAGGAAAATGACAAAAGTAATAGTAACGCACAGTGACTTGAGTAAGTAACTTTTACCTGATAACTGGTTTGGAGATATTTACGCGTTAGATTACTCGTTACTGAAAACAGTGGTCAGAGAGTTACGCGTGGGCAATGACAGCCTGTGTCGGCTTTACAGTTAATGTGTCGGGCCGGCCGGGCTCGGACACAACGTGCACAGGCGTGTTGGGCCCGATCTCAGCTCTACTCAGGTCCAGCCGCGACTTTACTGAGGTTCTCCCAGTGTGAGCAGCAGGAGGACGGTCAGCTCACCTCCCAGAGCCTTGCACTGAATCACTGAGACTGATTTAGGGACCGTCATTAAATTACTTAGCATAAATATATTAATTCAAAATAATTGCAGTTTTTTCTATATCTTCCATGTCATGTGACCCAGTGACAAACCATCAGCAGATTGTATTAGTAAACTGGACACATGAGACACAGCTCTTTTTATTGTACTTATTGTATTTTATATGAATATTCATATGCAGAAATTATGATTTTTTTCTCAGTAACTTCGATGTCAGGTGTCCCACTGACTTCTGAAACAAATTCTGTTTCCATAAAAATCTATAATAATAAAGAAAATAAGGGTAAAAAAAAAAAAAAAAAAAGGTTCTCTAATGTCTCATGTCTTAGATTCTGATTCTGAAATTCTGAAAAATTTATTTATTTATTTTTAAATCTCACCAGCAGTCACCATTTAAGGGGTTATTTTTCAAAATTTTCTTCTTCCGGGGGGGGGGGGGGCATGCCCCTGGACCCCCCTAGTGTTGCTAAGTTATCAAAACAATCTTGGGGAAACATTGTTCTAAGAATTTTGGACATGTGAGGCGAACTATGTCTTTCTTAGCTGAAGCCGACAACGGAACAAAATAAGTGTAAAGAGACACATACTGGAGCCCTGTATTTTCCTGCTTTTTTGTTCTTTGCCAATCACACCTATGACTAAGCATGAGAGCCATGTTCATCATAATGTGTTGCTTTTAAGTAGTTGGGACTATGATTAAAAGCATGTGGAAATGTATGAAATGGCATTCAAATCAGACCCCCACTTTTTTGTGTCCCCCCCACTTTTCAAACCGATGTTACACCCTTGCCCCCAGCCATATTATTATCCACACAGGTACCAACGACCCAAGGTCCCAACAGGAGAGAGTGGCAGAATCACTCAGGAGAATTATTGAAAAAGCCTCCACCACCTTCCCAACCAGCAAAATCATCATCTCCACCCTCCTGCCAAGAAGTGACTTCCACCCCCACACCATACACAGGGTGAACGCCAGTGTCTCCAGGGACTGTGCCCTGAAACCCAACGTGTTCCTGGCTCACCACCCAATACTAGGTCTAGACTGCCTGTATGACCACCTACACCTGTACAGAGAAGCAGTTCCCATCCTGGCCAGGCCTTAGATCATCTGCTTTTGGATTAAAAAGCCAAAATCCAGATTTTATTAGAGAAGTAAAAGACTCTGATATCACCTTCTCACAAGAGACATGTTACAGAGGAGACAGTTCCACTGGTCGTCCTTACAGTTTCGTTGAGATGATTATTCTATCAATTACACTCCAAACAGTAACCCAAGGTAAGGACTCAGGAGGCATGATTATTTGGTATAGATCAGAACTATCCCATTCAAATGAAATTATCAAAAAAGTAGAATCCTATATTTGGATGAAAATTAACAAAGAAATAATATGTGCAGACCAACATGTCTACCTATGTGCTATTTACATACCCCCTCAGAATCTCCCTACAACAACGACGATATTTTTTCCACTCTCGAGGGGGAAATAAACCAATTTAAAATTTTAGGAAACGTGCTAGTCTGTGGGGACCTGAATGCTAGAACTGGAGAGAAAGCTGACACTATAAACATCTAGGGAGATCAGCACTTAGGCCTACCTGGAGAAACCTGCTTTCCTCTCCCCTAAACTCCCCCCAAGAAACAATTTTGATAAAATTAGCAACACAAATGGTACCAAGCTTTTACAGCTCTGCCACACGCTGGGTCTGTATATAGTCAATGGTAGTTTACGAGGAGATTCTCTGGGCCGTTACACATTTAGTTCAGCTCTTGGTAGTAGTACGGTAGACTATGCCATAACAGATCTGGACCCAATGTCTCTCAGAGCTTTCACAGTCAACCCACTCACACCCCTCTCGGACCACAGCAAGATCACGGTCTATGTGAAGAGGGAACACAGTGGCTATGAGGCCTCTAAACCCAATGAACTGAACAACGCCACACATTCATACAGATGGAAATCAGACAGCATTGGAGAACTACCAAAAGGCATTTGAAAATTCCAAAATCCAATATTCAATCGATTTATTTCCTTCTGAAATATTTCCCCATAATAACGATGGTGTAAACACTGCTGTGGGCAAAATTAACAACATTTTTGATAAATTGGCAAAGTTATCACACTTGAAAACATCTAATCAAAAACAAAAACAAAAACACAACAAATGGTTTGACGACTGCAAAAATATAAGGAAAACTTTAAGAAAGTTATCAAACAAAAAACAGAGACCCAAATAACCAAAGTATACGCCTTCGTTACTACAAAACTTTAAAACAATATAAACACACGCTGAGAGCTAACAAAGACCAACACACCAGAACCCAGCTCTCTGAAATAGAAGAAATCTTTAGAGTCAAACCAGTTCTGGCAGAAGTGGAACACTCTAAACAATACACAACAAGATCAATCGGCAATACAAAATGGCAGCATTTGGACGAATTATTTTACTGAATTATACAACAATTTTGCTAAGAACAGTGAAGAAAGAAAAACACACGCCAAGGGGAAAACTTTAGAATTAGTAATTAAAGACAACCAAAACCCTCTAGATGCTTCAATAACAGAGCAGGAACTGATGAAAAGCATCCAATCCCGGAAAGCTGAAAAGGCCTGTGGAGTCGACAGCATCCTAAATGAAATGATCAAATATTCTGACCATAGATTAAAATTGGCTATACTCAAACTTTTTAATATAATTCTAGCAGTTGGCACTTTTCCTGACATATGAAATAAAGGTTTAATAACACCACTTTATAAAAATTGAGATAAATATTACCCTAAAAATTACCGTGGAATCTGTGTATATAGTAACCTGGGAAAAACTTTTTGCAACATTATTAATAAAAGACTTATCAGTTTTATCAATGACCAAAATGTTTTGAATAAATGCCAAATTGGATTCTTATCAAATTTTTGCACAACAGATCACATCTATACCCTCCACACCCTGATTGAGCAAGAATTAGACAAGAAGAAAGGAAAGGCCTACGCATGTTTTGTTGACTTCACAAAGGCCTTTGATTCCATCTGGCATGAGGGTCTTTTCCACAGACTGCTCAACAGTGGCATTGGAGGAAAAACATATGATGTAATAAAATCTATGTACACAAACAGTAAATGTGCAGTTAAAATAGGAGACAAACAAACAGCCTTCTTTCCCTACAGTTGTGGAATGAGGCAGGGATGCAACCCTACTCGAATCCTCTTTAACTTATACATCAATGAATTTGCATGTCAATTAGATCAATCCACGGCACCTGGCCTCAACCTAAATGGCACAGAAGTTAAGGGTCTCCTGTACGCAGATGACTTGGTCTTGCTGTTGCCAACAAAAGAAGGTCTGGAGCAGCACCTCAACCTCCTGCATACATTCTGTCAGTCCTGGGCCCTGACAGTTAACCCAAAGAAAACCAAAATTATGATCTTCCAGAAGCAGTCCAGAAATCAGGACAACACACACAATTTCTATGTGGACACCACTAAATTACAACATACAAAAAACTACACATAACTTGGCCTCAACATAAGCTCCACAGGGAGCTTCAACTTGGCTGTGAAAGAACTGAGAGACAAAGCAAGAGCTTTCTAAGAAATATCAAATTGGACATTCCAATTAAAATCTGGCTAAAAATGTTCCAATTTGTATTAGAACCGATAATTCTCTATGGCAGTGAAATTTTGGGCCCAAAATTAAATCATGAATTTGACAAATGGGACAAAAAATAATAGAATCTTTCCACACAGAGTTCTGTAAGAACATCATGCACGTCCAGAGAAAGACACCAAACAACGCATGTAGAGCAGAACTCGGCCAATTCTCCCTCATATTGAAAATACAAAAAAGAGCAATTCAATTTTACAATCACCTAAATTCTAGTGACCCCCAGACATACCATCACAAAGCCCTAACCTGTCAAGAGCTGAAACCAGAGAAGAGTCCCCTCAGCCGGCTGGTCCTGAGGCTCTGTCCAGACAACCTAACATGGCCCGGACAGCCTCGGGATCACAACACCAAGCCAATCAGACCAAACCAAATTATCAACCAACAAAAAGAAATCTATATTGCATACTGGAAGGAAACAACTAAAACACAGAGTAAATTAAAATGTTATCTGACCCTAAAAAGAAACTTCACATTAGCAAATTATCTGAGCACAGTAACAGATCCTAAATTAAGAAAAGCCTTGACTATGTACAGACTCAGTGAACACAACTTGGCTATAGAGAAGGGTCGGCACAGAGAGAGCTGGCTGCCAGAGGAGGAGAGACTCTGCTCCCACTGTGACCGACAACAGGTCGAGTCAGAACTGCACTTCCTCATCTCATGCCCCAAATACCAGGCTCTGAGAAATGAACACTTTCCCAAAATAATACAAATACACCCTGAATTTGAACACACAATAGACATGGAGAAACTCCCATATTTACTTGGGGAAATGCCCAAATGTGAGAACATTGCAGCTAAATTCATCATCTCATGTCACAACCTAAGGACAGCCAGTGGAACCTGAGAAACAACTCAGAATTTACTTCTTTTAATTGTTTTGAATTGTTTCATTCTTATTTATTTATTTATTTATTTATTTATTTATTTATTTATTTATTTCTCGTATCAACGTAAACACACACTCACACACTTACACACACACACACCACCACCAACACAGACACACACACACACGCACACACACACACACACACACACACACACACACACACACACCAACACACACACACACACACCAACACCAACACACACACACACATACACACACACCAACACACACACAGACTTCTACAGTCTTTGTGCCTGCCATAGACTGAGAGACAGGAAGTGACAACGATTTTTACTGTTTGTTGTTTTCTTCTTTTTGTTATTACTGTTGACAACAGACTACTTGTTTGAACTGTAGCCTGTTTACTACTGTTTTAATGACATTTTTAGTTGACACAAACTGATTGATTGATTCATTCATTCATTGTTATTGACTTATTGACTGAGATTGATTGTGAGTATGACTGTGATTGAGTCAATCATAAGTTATACATATTATACATACAGTATAACTAATTTATTGTAAATATTGTTTTCCTTTTTTGTTATTATTATTTTGAATTCCAAACGCTTGCTTTGGCAATATGTACAGTGTTATCTCATGCCAATAAAGCCAATTGAATTGAATTAAAATAGTGTAACTGCCCTGAGGCTGACCGGGGTTTGTGATGTCAGAAGGTGAGAGGTCAGCCAGCCTCAGGACCAGTGTTGCCAGATATCGCGAGAGAAACAAGCAAGCGGGCCTATGAAAATAAGCCCAAAACAAGCGACTTCTCCGTTCGTGGTCAAATGAAAAACAGAGAGAGAGATTACTACACTTTGCACACACACAAATATCACCCTGAATCCAGAAATATCATTATATTTATTATTGTTTTTATATGTTATGATCCTTTTTTGTTTTAGTTCAAGGACTTCAAAACAATATGACATGCAATATAATAGGAAGAGGAACACTTTAACAACAACCCCAAAAACCCGCAACCCGCAACTACCAATATTTATAAGCAACTTTACAGAAAAACAAGCCCAAAGTCGCTTATAATAAGTGGACTTGGCAACTGTGCTCAGGACCAGTTGGCTGAGGGGACTCCTTTCTATATTCAACTCTTGGTAGGCAAGGGCTTTATAATGGTAAAAGGCAGGGTCGCTCGTTTTAATATGGCTCCATAACTTCATGGATCTTTTTTGAATATTTAGAAGTAAAGGATATTGGCCTAATTCGGCCCTGCATGCAGAGTTTGTGGTTTTTCTTTGTACCCTGAGGATACTTTTACAGAACTCTCTATGCAGGGTTTCAATTGGATTTTTGTCCCACTTTGCCCAATCATGTTGTACTAAGGGGCCCCATACCTCACTGCCATACAATGCAATCGGTTCTATAACTGATTTAAATATTTTGAGCCATGTCCTAATTGGAATTTGGATTTGAACTGAAAGCTTGATGGCATAGAAAGTCCTTTTCGCTTTCTCTTTGAGTTCCTTCACGGCAGAGGGTTCCTGTGGAACTTATTTGTAAACCCAGTAAGTATATGTATTACCAAAGTTTGTTCTATGTGGGTCCCCATATTTTAAATGTTGGCTCATTTCTCTGCAACCTTGATCTTTTTTGGAAGGTGATCATTTTGGTCTTCTTCATGTTAACTGTCAGGGCCCAGTTCTGACAGTACTGATGGAGAAGGTTCAGGTTCTGCTGAAGACCTTCTTTAGTAGGAGACAGTATGACCAGGTCATCTGCATTTAACAGACACTTGATTTCTGTGTCTTGCAGAGTTAAACTGGGGTGCTGGTGATTGTTCTAATAACAATGCCAGTTCATTAATATAAATATTGAAGAGGGTGGGGCTGAGGTTGCAGCCTTGCTTCATCCCTCTACCTTGTGGGAAGAAGTCTGTGTGTTTATCTCCAATTTTGACAGCCAATTTGTTTTTTTCAAATATTGATTTAATTACATCAAAAGACTTCCCCCCTATGCCACTTTCTATTAGTTTAAAGAGTAATCCCTCATGCCAGACTGAATCAAAAGCTTTTTGGAAATCAACAAAGCATGCATGAATTGTCTCTTTGTTTTTATTTACATATTTATCAATTAGTGTGTGTAGGGTGAAAATGTGGTCAGCCGTTTGGAAGGAATCCAATCTGACTTTTGCTTAAGACACTGTGCTCGGTGAGGAAGTCTAATTCTTGAATTTAGAATACTGCCGAATAACTTCCCCGGGTTACTACTTACACAGATGCCTCTGTAGTTGTTGGGGTCGAATTTGTCTCCATTCTTAAAGATGGGTGTGATCAGCTCTTCACTCCAGCTTTCAGGAAAATGACCCACACCTAGTACCAAGTTGAATATCTTTAGGATAGCCAATTTGCATTTTCTGGAAGAATATTTCAACATCTCATTTAAGATGCCATCAGGCCCGCACGCTTTTTTGGGCTGCAGAATTTTGAGTTTGTCCTCAGTTCTAATTCTGTGATCGGGTAATCCAGATGTTTTCTATAGAGATCTTCAAAATGATTTTTCCATGTATCTCCATTTTGAATGGGCTGTTCGTTGTACCGTTTCATGGTAAATGAGTTCCAATTTTCCCAGAATTGATTTTACCCAGAGACTATTCAATTGTTGTAATTGTTCTTTTAGATATTGTTCTTTTTTTGTTCTCAGTGTTTTTATATTGTTTTAGAGTCTAACAGTAACTAAGGCGGAGCTCCTGGCTGTCTGGATTCCTGTGTTTTAGATTTGAGACTTTTCTTAATGTCTTCCTGATGGTTTTACAGTCTGAATCAAACCACCTCTCCCTGTTCATTTTCTTCGGTTATTTTGTTTTGCATTTAAAGTTTGATAATGAGGCCAAATGATCGAATATGTGGTTAATGTTTACCAGATACAGCTCTACACCTTCTGTATTATGTCGGGTAGCTCTGGACCAGGAAGGGGTCTAGAAGAGACTGGATTTCTTCACTGACCATTGCGTCCTGGTACTGTGCCAGGCTGTTTTGTGCCCATCTGTATCTTTTCTTTATTTTGTACAGTTTACATGGCTGAGAACAACTGGGTCTGCTCTTTTCAGATACAAAGTGATCTGAGAGTGATCTGATAGAGGTGTTTGTTCTTTCACCGTGAAGGCTCTCAAAGAGGTTTGGTCTAAATCTGTGCATAATCAACAGTGCTGCTGCCAAGGTTTGAACAATACGTATACCGTCCAAAAGAGTCCCCTCGCAGCCTTCCATTGACAATGTACAGACCCAGCTCTCTGCAAAGCTGTAAGACTTGTTTTCCACTCCTGTTTGTGTTTTTGTCATAATTATTCCTGTTGGGAAGGATAGGGAAGTTAAGGGTAGTTCCAGTGATGTAGCTGTCACCTTCAGTACTAGTAAAGACTAGCTCCTCGCCAGTTCTAGCATTTAAATCTCCAGTGATCAGCACAGATCCCTGGGCCTGAAAATGACTGATCTCTTCTTCTATGGTGGAGAAAATATCCTCATTGAAATATTGAGATTCTATTGGGGGAATATAAACTGCACATAAAAAAAAATGTTTTCTCAGTGGATATTATATTGTTTTTCATCGTTAACCAAATGTGATATTTCCCTTTTTCACTATTTCTATTGAGTTTGCTAGTTCTGACTTAAACCATGTCAACATTCCCCCTGAGTCTCTACCCTGGGTGACTCAATGTAGTTTTGTTGATTGGACTATAAACTCTCTATAGTTAGGGGGACAACCAGTGTGGGCATCTCCTTTGCACCAAGTCTCCTGTCTAAGAAGTTAGGGTTTCTACTTTTTAAACCAAATAAATAAGAGTTTTAACCCTGAATATTCCAGATATGCTAAATGATTTCATTGCAACTGTAACAGATTGTCATTTTTAAAAAGAGAAGAAACAATGAATTGTTCTGAACATAAAATAAATTCACAATGTGATGATTACATAGACCATAAATTGTCATACAATAAAGTGTTGAGCATATGTATACACAGTGTTTAGTTTAGTTTGTGGACCTTTTGTTAAATAACCACTACCTGCTCATTACCACTGACCATGACTGTGGACCATAAGATGAGAGCATAATGTACTCAGCATGTCCTGGATGGCTCTCAGTTCACTGTGGGCGGGGCCTGCTGCTCCTCTGACCACCTCAGCATAGGACGGTCTGCCTGGCTGGGTCTGTTCCTGCTGCTGTTGTGATGGTGGTGGTGGTGGTGCAAAAGGTCTGGGAGGTGGCGAGGTCCTGCGTCTGGGGTTAATTTGTGCAGACTGGGTATGGCTGCTGCTCTCCTGAGGTCTGTGTTGAGGTTGTATGTACTGCTGCCTGGGCCTGGGTTGGTAGGCTGTCCTCATCGTGCTGATGGCCGGTCCTGAGAGGTGCCTCTCTGTTGTTGGAGTGTTGGGGGTCCCTGAGTTGCTCCCTCTGTTGAG
The DNA here is from genome assembly GCA_963678695.2 of Diplodus puntazzo. Taxonomy (NCBI): domain Eukaryota; kingdom Metazoa; phylum Chordata; class Actinopteri; order Spariformes; family Sparidae; genus Diplodus; species Diplodus puntazzo. Next base: position 28,571,657 of record OZ023174.1, read on the forward strand.
TGTTCCTTTTCGGTTCAGTGTTACATCTTTCAGTGTCTTAGTGAATCGTGGAACTGCTTCCTTGAAGAGGTGTACATGGTCATAAAGATCTTGTATAGTGAGAGAGGGGTAGTGGACAACGTGAACGTTTGGCCATCAGTCTGATGTGTTTTACTGAGACATGGCTGCAGAGAGACATTTCGGACCAGAACGTCTCCGTGGATGGTTTCCACACCGTCCGGGCCGACCGGGATTGTACTGAGAGCGGTAAGCGGAAAGGCGGGGGGCTTGCCATTCTAGTGAATAGCAGATGGTGTAATCCTGGTCACATCACAATTAAAGAATAGCTCTGTAGCTCGGATGTTGAACTGCTTGCCGTTGGACTCCGTCCATACCATCTGCCTACAGAGATACCGCATGTCATCATTGTTGTCCTGTACACCCCTCCCTCTGCAAACCCAACATCTGCCTGCAGCACCATACACATCAGCATCTCCAAGCTTCAAACTAAACACCCCAGTGCCCTCATCATCATGTCGGGAGACTTCAACCACGTCACCATGGACACAGTTCTGCCAGCATTCAAACAATACGTCAGCTGTCCTACCAGAGAGAGAGAGGGAGAGAACCCTGGACCTTATGTATGCTAACATTAAGGATGCATACATCTCCTCTTCTCTCCCCCCTCTGGGCAGGTCAGATCACAACCTGGCATCATCTACCTGCTGAACAGAGTCTACAGTCATCTGGACAAACCGACGAGCACTGTGAGAGTCATGTTCTTTGACTTCTCCAGTGCTTTCAATACCATCCGTCCAGCTCTACTGGGTGAGAAGATGGCTGCGATGCAGGTTGAGGCCCCCATCGTGTCCTGGATTGTAGATTACCTGATGGGCAGACCACAGTACGTACACCTACAGAACTGTGTGTCGGACAGGGTGGTCAGCAACACTGGGGCCCCACAGGGGACTGTCCTCTCTCCCTTTCTCTTCTCCCTATACACCTCTGACTTCAACTATTGCACTCAGTCTTGCCACCTACAGAAGTTTTCTGATGATTCAGCAATTGTTGGCTGCATCGAGAAGGGTGATGAGAATGGATACAGGACTGTTGTGGACAACTTTGTCACTTGAAGTGAACGGAATCATCTGCAGCTCAACGTGACAAAAACAAAGGAGTTCATAGTGGATCTGAGGAGGGCGAAAACACCAGTGACCCCTGTTTCCATCCATGGGGTCCCTGTGGACACTGTTGAGGAATATAAATATCTGGTGGTGTACTTTAATAATAAGCTGGACTGGACAAGAAATACTGAGGCGGTCTACAAAAAGGGCCAAAGCCGACTCTTTTTCCTCAGGAAGCTGAGGTCTTTTAACATCTGCCGGACGATGCTGAAGATGTTCTACAAGTCTGTTGTGGCCAGTGTGATCTTCTTCGCTGTCACCTGCTGGGGCAGTGGGCTGAAGGTCGCAGATAACAACAGACTGAACAAACTGATCAGAAGGGCTGGTGATGTCGTGGGGGAGGAGCTGAACACTCTAACGACTGTGGCAGAGAGGAGGATGCTGTCCAAGCTTCAGTCCATCTTGGATAATGGCACACACCCTCTTTACGACACACTGGCCCAGCAGAAGAGCACATTCAGCGGTAGACTCCTCTCACCCAGATGCACCACTGAGCGCCACAGGAAATCATTCCTGCCTGTGGTCATTAAAATCTATAACGCCTCCCTAAGAGAGTCAGACACCCCTCTTTCTGTAACCTGACTCAAACATGGACAGTCATTTCTTTTTTGTACTTCTTGCACATTATTTAACTGTATATTTGATATTTTATGTATATATATATATATATATATATATATATATATATATATACATATGTATATATATATATATATATATATATATATATATATATATATATATATACATATGTATATGTATATATATATATATATATATATATATATATATGTATATATATATATATATATATATATATATATATGTAGATATACTGTATATATTAGGGCTGTCAAAGGTAACGCTTTAACGCAACACCCTCTTAACGCCGTTAATTTTTTAACGCGCGATTAACGCTCAGTATAAAAAAAACAAAAAACAAAAAAAACAAAAAAACGCGCATTGCATGATTTACGGCCGTTTACATCCGTAGTCTTGATACAGAGGGTGGCAGAAAAATAAGAAAGGGAATCAGAAGAAGAAAAAGCAGGGTTGGCGGTTCGTTAAAAACACGGCCGACTCAAAAGCAGCACTCACTGCAAACTCCTCATCTCTGCTGTCACTCACCGTGGCGCACATTTTTTTGCCATCGCCCTGATCATTTTGTGTTTTTGTCATAATTATTCCTGTTGGGAAGGATAGGGAAGTTAAGGGTAGTTCCAGTGATGTAGCTGTCACCTTCAGTACTAGTAAAGACTAGCTCCTCGCCAGTTCTAGCATTTAAATCTCCAGTGATCAGCACAGATCCCTGGGCCTGAAAATGACTGATCTCTTCTTCTATGGTGGAGAAAATATCCTCATTGAAATATTGAGATTCTATTGGGGGAATATAAACTGCACATAAAAAAAAATGTTTTCTCAGTGGATATTATATTGTTTTTCATCGTTAACCAAATGTGATATTTCCCTTTTTCACATTTCTATTGAGTTTGCTAGTTCTGACTTAAACCATGTCAACATTCCCCCTGAGTCTCTACCCTGGGTGACTCAATGTAGTTTTGTTGATTGGACTATAAACTCTCTATAGTTAGGGGGACAACCAGTGTGGGCATCTCCTTTGCACCAAGTCTCCTGTCTAAGAAGTTAGGAAAGGGAATCAGAAGAAGAAAAAGCAGGGTTGGCGGTTCGTTAAAAACACGGCCGACTCAAAAGCAGCACTCACTGCAAACTCCTCATCTCTGCTGTCACTCACCGTGGCGCACATTTTTTTGCCATCGCCCTGATCATTTTGTGTTTTTGTCATAATTATTCCTGTTGGGAAGGATAGGGAAGTTAAGGGTAGTTCCAGTGATGTAGCTGTCACCTTCAGTACTAGTAAAGACTAGCTCCTCGCCAGTTCTAGCATTTAAATCTCCAGTGATCAGCACAGATCCCTGGGCCTGAAAATGACTGATCTCTTCTTCTATGGTGGAGAAAATATCCTCATTGAAATATTGAGATTCTATTGGGGGAATATAAACTGCACATAAAAAAAAATGTTTTCTCAGTGGATATTATATTGTTTTTCATCGTTAACCAAATGTGATATTTCCCTCTTTCACATTTCTATTGAGTTTGCTAGTTCTGACTTAAACCATGTCAACATTCCCCCTGAGTCTCTACCCTGGGTGACTCAATGTAGTTTTGTTGATTGGACTATAAACTCTCTATAGTTAGGGGGACAACCAGTGTGGGCATCTCCTTTGCACCAAGTCTCCTGTCTAAGAAGTTAGGAAAGGGAATCAGAAGAAGAAAAAGCAGGGTTGGCGGTTCGTTAAAAACACGGCCGACTCAAAAGCAGCACTCACTGCAAACTCCTCATCTCTGCTGTCACTCACCGTGGCGCACATTTTTTTGCCATCGCCCTGATCATTTTGCGGGACACTCTCTCGTGTTGTGCCTGTTTGCTGATAACTCATCCCCGCTTGTTTATCTCAGCCTCCTCGCTAGACTTCTTCCTCCCTCCAGCAGGCAGCCTGGCCCTGTTGCTGTCCTCCTCGGACAGACGCTGAAGCTCCGTTTCTCTCAGTCTCTTGGGGTCGACAGAGAAACGTCTAGCGGCTGCTTCTCCTGAGTTTTCCTCTGAATACATCATGACAGAAAGTTTGAATTTCAAGTCGTACTTTTTATTGTTTTGCTGCACCGGAGCCATGGCGATCATCAGTGTGATACTGACTGACAGAAAGCAGCACACTGCGTGAAAAAGGCGAAGAAGAAAAACGTGCAGTGTCAGTGGACACCACTTGCAAGCCAAACAGACGGCAGATGCAGAGAGCCCAACGCCCCCCCCTCACCAAAAGCAGACAACCCTGGATTTATTTTCCTGCATAATTTGAAGTGTTGAATAAACATTTTCATAATGCAAGCATATTTGACCTTTCTTATGTTGTTAAAAGTATTAAGAACATGAAAAAAAACATATTAAGTTACATTTAGAACAAAAAAAAATATGCCAAAAAAAATTGCGATTAATCGCGAGTTAGCTATGGACAAAATGCGATTAATCACGATTAAAAAAATTGATCGTTTGACAGCCCTAATATATGATTCTGATTTTGATAAGAGACGGGGCCCCCCTCTCCTGTTGTGCCATCAGGTCATTGTACCTGTGTGGATTAGGATGTGGCTTGGGGAGCCAAGGTGAGACTCAGAGAGAATATCCATGGCTGTCTTTGTGTTTGGGCACCAAAGTTTTGTCACTTTCTGCTTAGGAAAAAGCCTTTTCTCATCGATGAATCTTCCATTTGAGTCGATCAGTAGCACAATATCTACTTTTGCAGTGAAACTTTCTGATCTAATGTGCGATCAGAGTGTGTGGTGTGGCTGCTGGTTCTGGCTGCTCTGGTTGAGAGAGGGGATCATCCTGCTGGGTGTTCTGGGAGAGGCGCAATGCTGTGTGTTGGTCAGTCCTCAGTGGCTCAGACTTAGTGAGGGAGTTCACCTGTTCCTTCAGACCATCCAGTGCTTTGTTCCTCTCTTTGAGTTCCTCTGTCAGAGGAACAAGTTGACTTTGTGGCTCTCTTTCCAGCTCCAGTTCTTCTTCAAGTTATTTTAGAGCAGCGATCTCTCTCCTGTGATTCTGTCTCTCGTGGTTTAGCTCTTTCACCTGTTCTGATAGTGTACCAAGCTCTCTCCTCTGGCTCTCTTTCTCTTGCTGTATTTCTGTCACTTGTTCTTTAAGAGTGGACAACTCTTTCTTGTGGTCTTCTCTGTCTTTCAGTAGCTGTTTTTGATGGGTCGTTTGTATATTTTCTTGCTCTTTTCTCATCTGTTCCATTTGTTGTTGTGACAGAAGAGCTGAGTTTTGGTCCATCTGATTTAAGACAATTTCCCTGAGCTGCACCAGCTCTCCTTCTAACTGGGTGAATTGTTCCTTCAGGTCTGATGTGGAGGGGTCAGGGTCCACTCTGTGTCATGGTGCTCCTCTTCAGTTGGGATGCTAGGGACAGTTTGAGGGTCTGTTTCACCGGCGTGAGGCTGAAGTTCAGTAGGAGAGGTGTTTTCTTTCACTACCAGATATTTAAGTGTCTGGAAACTGTCCTGGAAAGGCTTGAGATACCCCTGTACCATGACTTTACAACTTTTTTATTACACAGTTCTTCTTAATGCTGCAGAATGCTCCATTCACTTGAATGGGGCTTCCCAACGTTCGGCGGTCAGTTATTTTCGTATACCAGACCGCTGCTAAGCATATTTGACCGTCGTTAAGGAAAGTGGCCTTTTTGCCTTTGATTCGCGTATTTCGTATCACTCCGTGCTCTAAAATCTTTGCTCCGCAAGTGGTCTGGTCACTTATCACCCCAGCGTCTTCGGTTGCTAAGCGACGTCAGCTGATCTGTAGTCTACTTCATATCGGAAAAAACTACTCCTATGCCACTAGTATGGATGAGTTTCACATTAACTTTAATATTTTGGGTAAATACGGTGATTTCGACTCTTGGCAAAAGGCTGAGTTGTCATCAAAGGTCAAGAAAAGAAAAAGAGAGGAAAGCAGCAAAGAGGGAGAAGCTAAACGGCGTCGGTTTGGCGAACTATTTCTCTGCTGAAAAACACCGTGAACGGTAACAAATAAATTGTAAAAAGACACACTGTGTGACGGGTTTTTTTGTGTTGGCAAATAGCCGTGTAATAAGCGGGATAATGTATAGAGCGGCGGTCATTATCAGGAAAATAAGTCCCTTCAGGACGGATCAGAACCCTCCGCTTGTTGTCAATATGCTGTCAAAGTTGTCTGGGTCCCTGATCTTCAACTGCCAGTACTCCTTGTTGCCCTTTTTTGCCACTGAAGGGTGATGGTCGATAATGGCCCCGTGCCAGGCTTCAGGTCGTTCAGTGTAGAAGATGAGATACTAATTTCTCCACTTTTAAAAAGATCAGCAAAAAGGGTTTCTGGCTGTCCCTTAAGAAGCTCCTGTGTCATTCTTGATGTTTGGTGGGTAGAGAATGTGGATGATGTCACTCATGCTGTGCTCTGGACAGTGAGGTAGGGTTGACTGCTGTTTAGGATGGCTCATTGGTCAGGTTTCTTTGAATAAATGTTGAATAAAAAAGATGGAACAAGATGGCTGTTTTCCAACTGCTACTTTTAGCATCCACTGTTGACTTCCAACCTCCATATTTAGCTGCCACTAGTTCCAACTGACAGTTTTGAGTTCCAAATGTTATTGTTTGACCACAGCTCTGAGTGTTTATGTGGATTTTTCTTAGTAACCTTTTGTAACCCTTAAACAAACAACTATAAATTAAAGTTGTCAACAGTCCAGTGGTGTTGTTTCTTCTGTTAGTTGTATGTAGGCCTACTCACTCCTTTTAGATTATCTGTTGTTTGTTGATTTTGTTGATAGTCCTTCTGTTTCCTGTCTCCTAGCAACAAGCTCCTACAGACTCCTGTTAGCTCCCGCTAACTCTTGCTAGCTCTGTCACTTTTTCGTTGGGGAATTTTCTTCTTTTCTCTTGTTTTTCCTCTTTTCCAGTTCGACTTTTCGGTTGTCCTTGGTCTTGTCTTTAAGTTGTTCAAAATTTAATTTCTTCTTCTCAATTTAAAAACGACAAAAATACATGCATATCTAGGAGCTCATGTAGTACATGTCCTCCTGCATTGGAATCTTCTCTTTCTCTCTCTCTCTGTTCTTCTGTTATCTTTTCTGTTTTTCTTCTTTCTGGAAGGTAATTCCTCTAAAAGTGTTTTCTCTTCAAAATTTGACACAAAATTAAAAGTTTATCTCATCTTAAAAAAAAAAAAAAGATAATCTTCAGGAGCTCATGTTGCTCAGTATCTGTTCAACACCCTGACCTCCACACACTTACCATCTGCATCACACCACTACCTGCGTTAGCGCTGGGCATTAACCACATTTTACCCACACGAATGTGAGGAGATTGAGCTGCTTTTAACTGTTCAATGTTAGAACCTCACCAACCCATCTACATAGGAAGCAGTAATGGACTATAAAGCCTTAATTAAATCAATTATAATCTGTAAGATTTCCATTATATCAAACCCCATTGTTGCCATTTTTGATGCAATACCCTTTTAAGCTATTTTCTTTCATTATCCATAATCATGCATTAGATTTCATAAGCATGTCCCTTTGCGGCTGCAGCTGTTTGACCAGTAACAAATGCATTCAAAAGACACTTTACTTTGCAAGGCTGTAAAATCACACTCAGTTCAACAAACTTGTCACGTTGGTTCGGTACATAAATAACAACAAATATTCCACAATACTGGAATTTCTCTCTTCCTTATAATACTGTAGAACATATCAATACTTCCATACAATGTTTGATACCACAGGGACCCAACACAACATGAAAGACATACAATTTTAGATTTTTTAAAAGCTAAATATAACAAGGTTGTAACATGAAACCCAATGTGTCTTTTCTTGGCTAGTACAGAAGAGCAGAGTGAACATTACCAATAATTCACACATAATCAAAAACAATATTCTAGGTAGTGCACGTGTTCAGATAGACTACGTGTTGTTTTCAATGCAGGTCGACTCTCCTCAGCTTCTCTCTGATACTAGAAGAGAAATATCACTTCTTCAAAAAACATTTGTTAAGCCTTTAAAACAAACCCAATCATCTGATTAACTAGTGTGTGTGTGTTGGTGTGTGTTTTTATGTGCGTGTGTTTTCTTCTGCTGAAACTCTGCCGTCTGAGAGTCCTCAGACATGACAGCTCTCGGGGAGATCAGCTTTGCTTGGAGAGTTACACATGGCTGTTAGGCTAACAAGACGGTGACACAATCATCCACTACAAATCACTGAGCTGTGTGTGTGTGTGTGTGTGTGTGTGTGTGTGTGTGTGTGTGTGTGTGTGTGTGTTTGTGTGTGTGCATGTGTGTGAACTCGTTGTTGGAGACAAAAGAGAGCGACAGAGTGCAGCTGGTACTGATGTATCTGTACTGTGGAAAATTATTACATTATTATTAAATAATTAAACTGTTTTAAAGATCATACTTTAATGATCCCAGACTGGGAAATTAAATAATTTCCCAGTCTGGGATCATTAAAGTATTTCTATCTATCTATCTATCTATCTATCTATCTATCTATCTAAAGATTCAGAATTGATATGTATTGAAAAATAGATATTTTTGACGACACTACCGTATACATCACAACATAATTTGAACGATCACCACAGCGCACATAGACAGGACACCCTGTATATGTACTGTTGTCTACTCTTCATTTAACCCGTCCTGAGACAGCAGTGGGCATTGTTCGTGCCCAGGGACCAACTCCAGATCGAAGCCAGTGCCTTGATGAAGGGGCCTGACTGGAGAATAACCCTGTTGTGCAAACCAAGGGTGGTTTTTATTGTGAAACAAGCACAGTAAATGCAATGTATTTGTCACAGAGGTCAGTGGTGCTTGTTGTCGGTGATGTGAAGCTGTGTCCTTAATCTATACTAATTATATAAAGTGTTCTAGTTCTAATTCTAATATTCAATATCTTAGTTTGATGTCTCCACCTGCTAACACGGCTAAAATCAGGTCTAAACAACAAGATGTGGACATTTATTGAACCATTTTATCGATGGATGAGTTGCAACAAATCACAGAGAGCTGTGAGAAGAAACCTACAAGTTTGTGTGAACCAGCACACCTCCAACACATCCTCAAGATAAACAATGCCTTCTGTCCCGCTGTGAGATGGAAAAGCATCATGCGTCGATAAGAGACTCTAAAAAAAAAAAAAACAGCACCCTGTGATGGTAATGACACCATTTTATGTGTGAGTTGGATGATTGGTGATGGTCTGTTACCTGGAACAAAGCTTCCCTGGACAATGTCCTTATACGCCCACCAACTCTCATCAAGCTTGGATGTAATAGGCTGAGCTGCAGGGAGAGAGACAGAGAGAAAGAAGAAACAACTGTTCAATAAAATATGTTTCTATTTCAACATGTTCCTCTGTCAGTGTAAAGATACTCTGACACTAAAGCTCCCATTGAACTGCAGTGGTAAAGAAAAGGAGTAAGAAGAACTGTGAACAAAACTAGCTTACCAGTGGCAACTGTGAGAAAGTCAGGAGCAAAACATGTAAACAAGACAACTTTGGAGTTAACAGCAAATGTATTTGTCCCCCTAACCCTAACCCTAACCCTTTCATAGACACCTACCGACTCCAGGCCCCTGCTAACACATCCAGAACCATCTGTCTGGCAGCTGAACTCACAGAGAATTTGCTATCAACCCTACATCAAAGTCACTGTCACACAGCACAGCACAGTCGACACAACAACATGTCGGCATTGTACGTTTCTGCAAACCATGGTGTCAGGGATCAAGCAGTATGGAAACACGGAAACAGGAATATCAACTTAAAAAAGGGGGTTTTATTTACCCAAAATGAAATCTTTCACAAAAAAACCAAGGCAAACCTATTAACTAAGCCTATAAAAGAGGTCAACAAAAGATAATTGAGCAGCAGCAGCACTGAGAGCACGCTTTAAACATTTTACAGTATTTTCAGATCAAACTTCTACTAAATTCTCATTTGTTTCTATCAATGGTGATTGTGGAGTGCTTGTGGTCAACTTATAGAAGTTGATTGACAGTTTTAAGGGGCGATATCTGGTGGATGCAGATTTGGGCCTGTCTGTCTGCATCAAACAGCAGCCTAGCTAGCTATCTGGCTAGCTACCTGGCCACACCTGATCAGATACCATCAAGCTGGTTCTAGCAGTAGCAACCACCGGGCCTAAGCAGTTGAAGCTACCTGGACTTGACTGCTCAGACACCATCAAGCAGCAGCTACCACCAGGTCTGCAGTAGCAGAAGCTACCTGGTCCCAGGAGCAGCTGCCATCAAGTTCAAGAAATTAAAGCCAGTATTCATTTCACACAGAAAGAGGTCGATCAACATCAAAATGGGTAACATTAAACAGACTGATCATTGTAAAGACATGCAATCTGAAATTTTAAAGATATGTGAGAGTCTGTTGGCCATCACTGACAAGGTGGATTATCTAGAAGGTCAGTCCAGAAGACACAACTTGGTCATAGATGGAATTGAGGAGACACCAGGAGAAACATGGGCTGATTCTGAGGAAAAGGTAAAGAGAGTCTTCATGGAGAAACTACAACTGCAGGGGATGATTGAGGTGGAGCGGGCTCACCGTGCAGGGGAACCTGTGTCAGGGAGTAACAGACCGAGGCCGATTGTAGTTAAGTTTATTAAGTACAAGGACAGATTAATGATTCTCCAGAGGGCCAAATACCTTAAAGGCTCCAAAATGTACATAAATGAGGACTATACAGATGCCGTCCGTCAGAAAAGAAAAGACCTAATGCCCAAGTTGAAAGCTGCTCAGGACAGAGGGGACATCGCTTTTCTCCGTCACGACAAGCTGATTATACATCCCCGCAACAGCACCCCAAGACAGCAGGGAAATGTCTAACCCCAGCAGGTATGCGCTGGAGCTGATTTCAACACCATTTTAACTGATCGAATAATTATAATTATATGGACTGCATTGACTCACATGACCCTGATGTCAATTTCTTTAGCAGATTTAATAGAGTCTAATTCATGCAACTACTATAATGAAGATGAATTCCAATGTCTTCTCTACAATTCACTTAAATATACGCAGCCTTCCTAAGAAGAATGATCAATTTATGCATTTCTTGTCAACGCTAAAACATGAATTTTCAATCATTGCCTTGACGGAAACATGGCTTTCTGATGAAAGTGATGAGCTTTACAATATACCTCAGTACACTTTAGTATTTTCAAATAGGAAGGAAAGAGCTGGAGGAGGAGTTGTTGTTTTTGTTCATAACAAATATCAGATTAAAGTAAGGAAGAAATTGGATTTAATCTCAAATGAAACTGAGGTTGAATCTGTCTTTCTGGAATTAATGTCTTGCCCTGTTTTTGGTGGCAGAAATGTCATAATTGGTTGTATTTATCGTCCACCTCATGATGAAATTAATTCTTTTAATGACACACTCACAGCTTCACTTGATGTTATTAATAAGGAAGGTAAACTTTGTTATTTGCTTGGAGATTTTAACATCAATCTTATTGAGAACCATTCTTCTACTGTTAATTTTCTAAATGTTCTAATTTTGTGTTATATTCATCCTATTTTTTTCCTCTTATTGACAAGCCAACCAGAGTGACCTGTAAAACAGCCACTCTTATTGATAGCATTATAACTAATACATTTGATTATCCAGTAAACTCAGGAATATTATATTCTGACATTTCTGATCACTTTCCTGTATTCCATATCACTACAAGTAATAGTTTCAAACACAAGGGCCCTGATGTCTGAACAGGTTTCCTCGAATTTAATGAAGATAATATCAAACGCTTTAGAGAAATGCTTGAAATAGCAAATTGGAATGATGTTTATGATCAGCAGGATGCCAACAAAGCCTATCAATCTTTTATTCATCTGTTCAAGACCGTATTTAATGAGTGCTTTCCACTTGTAAGCCTCAAAATCAATAAAAGACAGGGTTTTAATAAACCCTGGTTCACTACTGGATTCTTAAAATCCTCAAGGAAGAAAAACAGATTATATAAAAGGTTTATTTCTAATCCAACTCCACAGAACTCTAATACATATAAAAAATCTAGAAACAGGTTCACTTATTTACTTCGTATGGCAAAGAAGAAATACTATTCTGATAAATTCAAAGAATCTACTAACAACATAAAAAATACATGGAATATTATTAGTGAACTATTAAACAAGAAAAAGGCACCTTCTTTGTAAATGTTGGTAGCACTTTTGCCAAGAAAATCTCTCCATCTAATAACTGCCCTATAGATAATATTACTGGTGTCTTCCCTGTCCTGCAAAACTTCGAACCACCCACAGTTAATGAAGTGATTAACATCATTGTAAATCTTAATAATTCAGCAGGGGGTCATGACGAAATCAAGGCTAAGTTCCTAAAGGAAGTAGCTCCCTTTATTAGCAAACCTTTAACACATGTCTTTGCTGTGTCACTAAAGACTGGGGTAGTCCCTAGTGATCTTAAAGTGGCAAAGGTCTTAGCTCTTTTTAAAGAAGGCGAACCCAGTGTTTTTAACAATTATAGACCGATTTCTATCTTACCATGCTTTTCCAAGGTCCTGGAAAAGTTAATTTACACAAGAGTTATTACACATCTCAATGATAATGACATATTGTACAAACACCATTATGGTTTTCGCAAAAAGCACTCAACATATATGGCTCTTTTGCAACTTATTGATAAAATTTCTACTGCTCTGGACAAAAATATGTTTGCTATTGGTATTTTCTTGGATCTCTCAAAAGCGTTTGACACAGTTGACCATGATATTCTTCTGTTAAAACTCCACTCCTGTGCCTCAAGGGTCAATTCTTGGGCCCCTTCTCATTTTGATTTTTATTAATGATTTTGCTGTAATGTCTGAGTCTTCTCTGCCCATTTTATTTGCGGATGATACTAACTTTGCCATGTCTCACCCTGACTTTGGATGTCTAATGAGAAATGCCAATACCACGCTGAAATTATATACTTTTTAGAAAGAAAAATAAAACTTTTCCTAAGCAGGACTCAAAGCTGCAAATTAATAACATTGAAATCAAACAAGTCTCGTGTGCAAAATTTCCCCAGGACAATCTTTCATTCACTAATATTAGTTAATGAAAGATTGTCCTGGGGAAACCATATTGAGCATGTATGCAAAAAAATTATGAAGTCCTATGGCATTATCAGAAGAGTCTCTTCTTTAGTTAATCAGTCCTGTCTTATGACATTATATCATAGTTTAATTTATCCATATTTGACATACTGTAATATTGCTTGGGGTGCTTCATATTCCTCATACCTTAATCAGCTATTCTCAATTCAAAAAAGATTCTTGAGATTGATTTCAAATTCCACTAATCAAGCACCATCTGCACCCTTATTTAGCAAATTTAAACTTTTATCAATTTTTTCTATTAATATATTTCAAACCTGTCTGTTTATGTCTAAATTTATTTATTACCAACAAGACATTCCAGGCACTTTTCATAAGTTTTTTTTGTTATCATCTGATATTCACTCTTATTCAGTGAGAGGTCTGCAGAATTTTCATTTACCTCTTTGTCGTACCTCCAGTCATAAATCTTTTATCAAATTCCATGGCCCCCGACTCTGGAACTCTTTAGATAGGTTTCTTAAGCTTATATCATCCTACAAAATGTTTGGGACTAGTCTGGTGAGGTATCTTCTATCCAGGCAAAATAATACTCATGTCTAGTATAACTGAAATGAATTTGTAATTTTATGGATATTTTTCACTCTCTGTTTATTTGTTTATTGTGTCTTTTCTTTGTTTCTTTCCCTTTTTTGCTTTTTCTTTCTCTTTTCTTTTTTTATTAGTTAATCTGTTTTAGTGATTTTTGTATGGGGGGGGGGGGATTTTATACAAGCCCTATGGGCTTCTTTTCCTCTCCTGCACAAATATTTGCCTTTGTATTATGAAATATAATTCTGTTTTTATCATTGTGCATATGAATAAATAAATAAAAGAAAATAATAAAAAATAACTATACTCAATATAACAACAAAGAACTGAGATGTTAACTGAATAGAAATGACATAAGGGAGCACATATATAGTGGCTTGGCCAAACCAAATAATACACAAGGAGAAAACAAAATGGTCACCAACTACAACTAAATACAAAGCAAGCTAACTAAACCCAAATCCCCCCATGGCACAGCAGGAAGTGGTCCAGCCTGACGAGCTTGGCCCAAGATTTAAGACCGCTCCACTTTTAGCCCCGCCTTTTGTTCCACCAGGAAGAGGCCTCACTCAACCACGGTAAATCGAGACAAAGAAAGAAACGATTAATACAACAGAAAATTATACAGAACCCTATGTGTGCATTCTGACAACCCAGGGCTCAAAGTAAATATAAAACTTCTAAACCAAACAAACTGTGTAGTATCAAATTGTGCAATGTTAATTGTTTGGTGTGGCTGGAAACCCGAACCCGAAAAATCAAACTACAGTGGAGAGTGAGTGAGTTAGATTTTGCCGTGTGGCTGTGGCCATCACACATGGATAGGTTAAATTTGATTGTTTCGTATGTACCTTAACATTTTTTCAAAATGTGTCATACTATAATCTATTTTCAATATAAGCAAGCTGCCACCACTGAGGGGACAGTGGTGGCATGATGGCCAGATGAGACAGCTGACAAGCAAGATCTTTACATGGTGCACCCTTTTCAATCATGCCTCAAGCTGATGCAAGCAGAGTAAAAGTGCAGCATCAACCACAAACAGCTTTTAGCATAAAAGCTAACATCAAGAAAACACTTGATGTTGTAAATATACTGGGATCGCACCGATACCGATACTGACATCGAGTATCGGGCCGATACTGCGCTCATATACTCCACGCACCTATACCACTTTACCAGACCGTGATCAGAGGATGACTTATTATTTCTTGTCTTCATTTCGGATTTTAGTGTCTAGGGTACTTTTCTAGACTTTACGGTACTGGTTTAGTGGATCAGGAAATCCACTGACCAATTGCATGCAAGTTAAGCCATCCCACGTGATGCTACTCAGCCAATCAAATCTATGCATTCCAGGCGATAAACATTGCGACTCTGAAAACAAATGAAAGAGGTGAAAAGTGAGTGACAGACGGAAAGATGAGTGAGCGATAGAAGGAGAGAAGACAGAGAGACAGGTGAGGCAGAGACAGAGAAAAATAACAACACATGGCTTCTCTAAGAGCTAATGAATGTCCCCCCAGAGTCGCTTGGATTTTGGGTCAATACAAAAAGCCATTTACTGATGGAGGAGTTGTCCAGGAGTGCATGAGTGCAGTAGCTGAAACCTTACTTGAGGGAAAACAGAAACAGAAATGATATTTTTCAAAAATTAAGTACTTTATTTTAAGATACACAATTACCATTATTTTCATTTAATGTATTATTATTTGTTGTAACAAGCATTGATATTTGTGTGGTAGAAATATTGGTATCGGTACTCAGTATCGGCAAGTACACAAATGAAAATACCTGTGTTTTAATAAAGCCATACAACCCATAAAGCATTAAAAGGGGTACTGACATCAGTCTGATTTATACTGTAGCTTCAAAACTGAATAAACTTGTAATGGAGCTGTCAAAGTAGGTAAAAATGGAGATTTGTTCATGTGGGATGCATGGAGTAAGTCCCTATGGTGGGTCTGAACTGGTGTGCACAGCCACCAGTGGCAAATATGACATGACACTTTGTGTCCTGTGTGTTTCTGCCCTCAGGCTTCCACTGAGCTGCTGTAACTCTGCCATCCAACCAGCCTGCCTTGCAGCAGCAGCACAATTAAAACAGAGCCGCCGGGGTCTGACAGGTACATGTGAGAGGTAGAGTTTGTGTTTCACCAACACAGAACCAGGTCACCTTAACCAAACAGAACAAGACTGCAGGTGACTGAGCAGATTTGGATAGGCAGTGCTGGAGGAAGGATTCAGATCAGTGATGTTAATCAATTAAGTTGGGTATTTCGAATTGATCAAAATCATCATATTTGATATGTTCTTTGTATGTTCTACAAAAATGTTAATTACTAAAGTAACTGGTAACTAAAGCTGTGGAGTAAAGACTACAACATAGTGGACAAAGGAAAGACTCAAGTAAAGCAAAGCTGCATTGGTTAATCCATTAGAACTACTAAGTCAGTCGCTGATATGAATACAACTACGATTTGAGTCATATTTGAGTCACTTCTTCAATTGTAGCTCCTTAAAGCAGCTCCTTATGTTCACTGTAAAAAAAAACGGTTAAAAACACGATAAAAGCACTGGCAGCAAAGTTTCCAAATGGATACCGTAAAATTACAGTAAATAACCATATCACAGAAGAACATACAATAACTGTAAACATACAGGATTAGATTTTACAGTCAAAATTAATTAAAATACAGTATATTATAGTTTATAAATGCCGATTATACTGTATAAAAACATACATATTATGCCAAAAAACAATAAAAATCAGATTCCTTTCAGTTTAATCTCTGTAATTTCACGGTATCATTCATTTATTTTAGAAAACAGTAAAGTCTATCTACAGTAATTTCATGTTAAAACACTATTTTTTCCCATCTACAATAACAAAGTTATAATGTATAAAAACAAACTACGTTCATAAAACTAAAGATAAATGTCTGTAAATTTATAGTATTAATCTGTCATTTTAGAGAATTAGTAGATTAAAAAAACAACCATTGGACAGTGGAAAAACAAGCTAAATACATTACAAATACATCAAAAATAGCTACATTTAAGGCCAATCTCTGTAAACTAAGGGTTTTTAGTAGTCATTTCATGAAACTGTCTTGTCCATCTACACCGATTTGCTGTATAATTGAGATTTCCACATTTCTGCACATTTACAGTATTAGTTCATTCAGAGAATTGGAGGATGGAACTGTACATACACTGTACACTGTACATCAAAATACATTAACAGGCATATTTAGCGATAATATCTGTAAATTTAGGGTATTAAACAGTCATTAAAAGGCATTAAATAATTTTAGTAACCTGAACAAATATTGTTAAAAAATTTCATTTGACAGAAAAAAAAGGATAGTAATCATTACACATCAAAACAGCTAAGGCTGGCTTATATGAAAAGAAAAAAATAAATAGGAACCCTGGGCCCAAATAACATGTTATCAGTCACGATCCCTAATAGTAGAAACCAGATAGCTCCCTGCTCCGCCCATCCAGTAACACCAGAAAGTCCCCCCCCCCCCCCCCCCCCCCCCCCCCCCCCATTCTACTGCATGGACATAAGCAACAATCTATGATAAACTTTTTACCATGGAGTTCAAATGGTTACATGATATGGTATATATCAAATCAATTTTATTTATATAGCCAAAAATCGCAATCACATTGCCTCAATGGGCTTTACAATCTGTACAGTGAACGGCATCCTCTGTCCTTAGAACCTTGATTCGAGTGAGGAAAAACTTCACATGTTGGAAAAAAAAAGACCCTTTTAACAGGGTAAAAAAAAAACAATGTAAGAAACCTCAGGAAGAGCCACAGAGGAGGGATCCCTCTTCCAGGACAGACAGACATGCAGTGGATGTTGCTTGTACAGAAAGGAGCAACAAATCAAAGTTTACAAGTTACATCAACAGAAAGTCTGATTTCAAATTTTTCAAATTATATGTAAAGTGAGTGGATCCAGGAGACCACCGAGCAGGACAAGGCATCACCAAGTGGTGCCCGAGCCACACGACCTCCTGTCCACCATGGTGACCTGGAAGAGGGTAGGCCACACAAGATAATTAGTAATAGACAGAGAGAGGCATCAAGATTAACAGAAATATAGATATGAGGAGATGGTAAAGCAGAGGAGAGCAATGATCCAGCAGAACCCAGGGTGCGACGATCCAGATCCGTCAGTATTTCAAGGCAGCAGGAGCCTGGAAACCGTAGATGGTCCCAGGGGGCCGTGGTCCATCAGAAGGGAAAGTGAATGAAAGAAGGGAGGAGGAGAAAGGGGAGGAGGAGAGAGAAGAAGGGGGGGGCTATACAGAGTGTAGAGAATGACATAGCTTGCAGCTTGTGGGAACAGAAAACAGAAACAAAGGTTAGAGAAATGCGATATTGATCAGAATAAACAGATTGTTTCTCGTCAGCAGCACAATGTAAAATCTAATACTATAGGAACTCATTGAGACTGACACCAACCCACTGAAGAAGTTTACAATTGATATCAAGGGCTAATTAAAGGGTAAATCAAAGAGTTTTGAGTTTAGATTTAAAGGTGTCAACAGAGCCAGGCCGTCTGATGGCAGCTGGGAGGTTATTCCAGACAAAAGGAGCCCGATAGGAAATAGCCCTGCAGCCAGCTGAGTTCTTCTTAACTCTGGGAACCATCAGGAGCCCTGAATTTTCAGAGCGTAATGCCCGAGTTGGAATATATGGTGTAATGAAATATGACATGTACGACGGGGCAAGGCCGTGTACGGTTTTGTATGTCATCAGCAGCACCAAATAGTCTGATCTTATAAGTACTGGGAGCCAGTGCAGAGATGCTGGCATTGGTGTAATATGATCAAATTTCTTGTATGTGTTAAGACTCTCGCTGCAACATTCTGAACCATCTGGAGACTTTTAGTGCTCTTACGCGGAAGACCCAAAAATAAGGCATTGCAGTAATCCAGCCTAGACGAAACAAAGGCATGAATCAGGATGTCTGCATCCGCAGTGGACAGGAAGGACCTAATTTTAGCTCTATTGCGCAGTTGGTAGAAGGCGATCTTGGTAATTTCTTTGATGTGCTGATCAAAAGATAGTGTAGAATCAAAAGTGACACCTAGATTTTTGATGGTTAAACTTTGAGAAATAAGACAGTTGTCAAGAGTTACAGTCACCTGATCAACGTGGTGTCTCTGTCTGGTGGGGGCAATGACCAGCATCTCAGTTTTATCCGAATTTAGGAGCAGGAAGTTTTCTGACATCCGCTTCTTCACCGCGTATAAGTAGGTCTGATTTGAGATTTGTCATCAGATTTCACTACATGAAAAGTGGGATTTTCCTCAGTATGCGGCACTGTAGATTGTCGTTGGAGTTCAGGTTTACAACTGCAAACGGCAATTTGCATTCATAACACCGAAAACTGCCGTAAATTGTCGGGCCTTGCTTGGTAGTTGTCCCCCCATGACCCCCCTCCCCCTGATTGTAGTCAATCAATCAATCAATCAAATTTTATTTGTATAGCCCTTTACAATAGCCGGACGGTACCCAAAGTGCTTTACATCAAAGCATTAAAATAATACATAAAAACAATACATAAAAATATAAGAAAGTGCTACAGTGCTGCAAGAAAACACAAGAAAGTGCTACGAGTGCTGCAAGAAAACACAAGAAAGTGCTACGAGTGCTGCAGGGTGTTTAAGGCCCTCTAAAAGTGCATAAAGTAAAAAACAGGCAGAATAAGTACACCTAAGAGCAGGACTTCCCTAGTCAGAGTTAAAAGCCAATCTAAAAAAGTGTGTCTTCAGCTTCGATTTAAAAAGGCTGAGGTCGGTAATGGTGCGAAGATCAGGGGGCAGTCTGTTCCACAGCCTGGGAGCTGTGACAGCAAAAGAACGATCACCCCACTGTTTAAGTCTTGACCTCGGGACCTCTAACAGGAGCTGGCCGGAAGAACGGAGGGCCCTACCATGATCACGGACAGTTAAAATCTCTGACAGGTAGGAGGGAGCCAGGCTGTTAAGGGCATAAAAAACAAACAATAACAGTTTAAAATCAATTCTAAAACGAACTGGAAGCCAGTGGAGTGACGACAGCACAGGAGTGATGTGTTCACGCCTGGATGTGTCTGTTAAAAATCTGGCAGCAGCGTTCTGAACAAGTTGGATACGCGAGATTAAAGACTGGCTGAGGCCGACATAAAGTGCATTACAATAGTCCAGTCTTGAACTGATGAAAGCATGGATCGCCTTCTCGAGGTCCTGCCGACTCAAGAAAGGCTTCACTTTGGCCAGGAGGCGCAGCTGAAAAAAGCTTGTGCTAACAACAGACCTAATCTGTTTGTCGAATCTGAGCCCACTGTCAAATGTTACCCCAAGATTTTTTACATGTGGTTTAAAAAAGGGCGCCAGAGTCCCAGAGTTTGTGATTAAAACATTTGACATAGAAGGTGTACCGAACAAAATACATTCGGTTTTGCTGTCGTTCAAGTGCAAAAAGTTCAGAGCCAGCCACTGTTTTACATCAGTGATACAGTAACTGAGTAAGTGCAGTGTTTTCATTTGGTCTCATGGGCAAATATAACTGTAAATCATCAGCATAAAAATGAAAAGACAGATTGTGTTTTTTTATAATTGATCCCAGCGGTAGCATATACAATGAAAACAGAATAGGTCCAAGAATAGAGCCCTGTGGCACCCCACAAGAGAGGGATGCCTGTGAGGAGCAGAGGTCACCAATCATCACAGAAAAACTCCTATTTGCCAGGTACGACCTAAACCATTGGAGGGCGGTGCCACGGATGCCTGCATACTGCTCTAGGCGAGATACAATGATTTCATGGTCAACTGTATCAAAAGCCGCTGTGAGGTCCAGTAGTACCAGCACAGCAGGGTTCCCAGCATCCACGGACAAGGCAATATCATTATGCACCTTTAACAGTGCTGACTCTGTGCTGTGTCGGGATCTAAAACCAGACTGAAATTTGTCGAGAACAGAGTTAATCTCTAAAAATGTTTTAAATTGAATAAAAACAACTTTTTCCAATACCTTCGAAAGAAAGGGCAAGTGGGAGACAGGCCTAAAATTGGACAGCACAGAGGGGTCAAGATGTGGTTTTTTGAGGAGGGGCCTAACCACAGCGTGTTTGAAGGCAGCTGGGACAGACCCTGAGCTAAGACAGGTGTTAATAAAAACCAGCAAACTTGGTCCAACAGAACTAAAAACCTCCTTCAGAAACTTGGCTGGAATAGTGTCTAAGGGACAGTTAGTGGGTTTTAAGCCACTAACCACCTTAGTGAGAGATGACAGAGTAATGATCTCGAATTGCTCAAAAACAGCAGATTGTGCAGGAGGAGCACACACATCGTCAGGGGGCATAGGCATATTACTGATCTTCTGCCTGACTGATGCCACTTTGTCTATAAAGAAAGAGACAAACTCTTCACAGGTTGTGGTGGAGGCATCGGACAGAACAGTAGGGCACGGATTAATAACAGAGTCAATAGTTTTAAAAAGCACTCTCGGATGATTCGAGCTGTTGGCTATAACAGAGGACAAATATTTGGACTTGGCCTCCTTCACAGCTCTCTGATAAGCAGCCAAAGAGTCCCTTAACCAGCCCAGTGATACATGCAGTTTGTCCTTTTTCCATCGCCGCTCAGCCTGTCTGCATTGTTGTCTGAGCAGACGGGTGTGGTCGTTCAACCAGGGATCGGCCTTGGTTTTGGTGTTTTTTTGCCGAAAAGGGGCAACAGAATCCAGGATTGCAGAGCATGTAGAGTGGAAAGTGGAGAGTAAGGTGTCAGGACAAAGGGGAGGAACCAGTGCACTGTCAGCTTGCAGCTGAGAGTCCCCAAAGGCAACAGCAAACTCTCTGGCCGTTGATGGAGTAAAAATACGGCGTCTGCGGGCTGGGGAAACGGGCTTATTGGCAGGTGGGGGGGCAGCAAAGTCAAAGACAATAGGGAGGTGATCTGAGATAGCAGTGTCTACTATTTCTCTAAGGGAAACTGAAAGCCCATGAGAAATGACAAGATCAAGAGTGTGCCCATGTTCGTGTGTTGGTGCATTAACAGACTGAGTGAGGCCAAACGGATCCAAAAGGCCTTTAAACTCATTTGCCAGTTGATTTGCTGCACAACAAACATGAATATTAAAGTCCCCACAAATCAATAGTTTATCAAACTTTGGAATTAAATCAGACAAGAACTCAGAGAACTCTTGGAGGAAGTTCTTGTTAAAACTGGGTGGGCGATAAACTGTGGCACACAGCACAGGACAAGGGAGGTCGATCACAAACAACTGCAGCTCAAAGCTGGAATAATCATTAGCAGTTATTATTTTGCATCTGAAACTCTCCTTAAATATAGCAGCCAGACCGCCGCCACGACCGGCAGCTCGGGGGGTGCTGAAGAAGGAACAGCTGGGTGGGAGGAGCTCCGAGAAGGCGCTGATCTCACCTGGTTTCAACCAGGTCTCTGTCAACAGGAGGAAGGGGAGGCTTTAACATGTAAATGAAAGTGCTGTGAGCTATACAAATGCAAATCAGGGTAGCAGGGGGAGTTTTACCTCAGGTGACATTTTTCTAAAAGGTGTTGGGAAAATCTCTGGTATAAATAGATCAGGCTCAGTATAGCCTAATATAGACTCTTAAGTTTTAGCTTGAATTGATTCATTTAATATAAGTATGCTAGATTAAATACTGTGTATGTCATTAGCAATGGTCAATGTTGTGTAAAAAAGATACACAAAATTATTTATTTTATTTTTTCTCTCCTGGGACCAAGTTAAAGATAAAACGCCAGTTGTTAAGAAGTTAAAATTTGCATGAAATATTTTGAGATAAGTAAGATATTAAAATGCATTAATAATTACTGTTTAAAATTTGTGACTTTAAATGTCATGGGTTCTGAATGTTTAAAAGAATTTAAAGTAATTCTTATAACGTGTGAGAGTTCATGACCTTTAAGAGTTTTTACACTTCCGGGTTGACCGGAGCATGACGAGGAAGAAGGAGCAGAGAGTTAATGGCGTTGAACAGCTAACAGTGGACTGTGTGTGTCGTCAGTGTCGTGTTTTATCACCAACGGACTGTGAACTGTTGTCGGACGACGTGCTGTGAGTGTGAGTTGGACTCTCCATCACAGTCGAAGTGTTTGTTTTATTGGACACGAAGCTAGTTCGGCTAAGCTAGCTAACAGGAGCTAGGCTAGCTAACAGTAGCTAGGCTTGCTGTACGGTCATTGTCGAGAGGAGGCCTGCGCTGACGGGAGGAGCTTTGCCGGGTCGCCACGGAGAGTGTTGCCGACAGAGGTCGCTTTGCTGCCTGCGAGCATTTTGTTCCTACAGACTAACCTTGCATCAAAACGAGGCTGTGACCTCCTATTAGCTCGGAGCTATGTCTGCAAGTCCAGATTTACATGATGTTGATAATGACGCCATCGTGTGTAAGTAACTTTTGCTGTTTTCTCTTTCCTTGTTTAATTTTACCAAGACAGTATGCAGGAGCTTCAGGTACAAACAACCAGATCTTGCATCGCAGGTGGAAGCTGTGAAGAGTTCCGCTCGGAGTCAAAGAGGGTAAGATTTATTAGATTAGATCCGTTTTTGGTCAATGTGACTATTTTTCAGGTGCATTAAAAGATGTGATGTTTCCATACGCAGTGCATCGCGCAGTACTGATTGTCTTTATTGATTGTTTTTACAGCTGCTGGAAGCGAGACAGTGTGCTAGCCGAGGATGAGGTGGGGCTTTGGAAGTGCGCCACACCGCCACCATAGACCTCATGTCTTAGGAGGAAGATGGCGGAGTTCGTCAAAATTAATTAATTTATTCTTTAAATCTTTTTTTATTTTGTTTAGTCAGCAAGTTATTGTGTTGCTGTCTTTTATTTTATTTTCATGCGAGGCTTTTTACCGGTATGTTATTTATTTTGACAGTTGGTGGTTGCTTAGCAACGGTAAAGCGTCAGCTCGTCCCCTTCTATGTTTGTCCGCAGTGTGTGTGGGCAAGGAGCTGTGCTTGGTGTCTCCGTCAGTAACCATCAGCTGTTTCTCTGTTGTCAGAATAAATTCCGTGAACTTGACTATAGCCTGTGTGTTGTCTCTACTGACCCGAACTGAACAAGAGGGTTACATCTGGTGCAGTGACTTCGTGACTGTAGAAGATCAGTCTACCACTAATCTGACGTGAGTCACAATCAGACTCCACATGGGCATTCCGGTTTCACTGGTAACGCAGTGATTTGTGAATCAAGACCCAGACTCCTTATACGTCTTCCCCAATTCATCCCCCAGCCCAGTGAAACAGATGCCACACTGAAACATTTGGGCGTTTTAATCACAGAACTAGGGAAACAAATAGTAGATTCAATCACAGCAAGGCTACTGTCAGACAAAGAAACAATGAACAGCGAGAGCAAAGAAGGCAAATGTGCGCAAGCTTGTGGCACTGCAGTAGATCTCACACAGCTCACTATGGCCCTTAAGTCAGATGTTAAAGAACCCTCCATCTTCCGTGGTGAGGCAACTGACAAATACTCTGTGCTTGAATGGGTTGATCTGATGTCAATGTATCTGAAAAAGAAGAATGTTAACATTACAAATCAGCCTGATGAAATTATGGGCAAACTAATGGGAAGAGCCAATGATGTAGTGAGAATAGGCATACGCAGTGACTCATCACTAAGTGTTGAACAGCAACCTGATGCAATCTATACCATCCTTAAACAACATTTTAGTGACCTGTCTTACTCATGCATGCCTCTCGCCGACTTTTACAGTACACTTCCCAAAGCTCATGAGAGTCCCATTGATTACTGGGTCCGTCTGAATAAAGCAGCTGACATAGCTGAGGAGTGTCTCCAGCGTCAAAGAAAGAGCATGGGGAACATCAACAAAGAGGTCACTATGATGTTTGTGAGACACTGCAGCGAACCTTCACTGTCAGTTGTATTCAAAAGAAAACTAGCCGACAGCTAGACAGCTAAAGTGGTCCAAGAAAGGATTGATGAATATCACAGAGAGATTAAATCCAGACAGAATAAACCTGCAGCAGAACACCACTCCAAACAAGCTGTTGCAGTAGTGAGCACACAGGAGGTAAGGAGAACTGAGCCTGAAGTTATGTTGCATTCACACAAGCAGAATGTGAGCCAGCCCCAGCAAAGTGTGGAACTGACTGCAATACAGAAATGTATGGATAAGATGGCTGAGAGGCTTGGTGCTGTATTGAGTAGTCTGTCTTCTTCTCCAAGGCCCGCTGTCTCCCGAGGCCACAGTCACTCATTCCAGAGAAGGAGGGTTTCAGGGCCTAGAGGCTGCAGTATCTGCAGTGACAATTCTCACTCTACCATCGCCCACTGTCAGTTACATCGCTTGTGTTTTACTGTGTCACCAGCCTGGCCACATGAAACTTCAGTGCCCTAACATGTCGTCTTTTGTGGCCCAGTATACCCTGCCTCCCCCCCACATCAGGAAAACTAGACAGGCCACATTTTGAGAGGGACAATGTGGACCTTAGTGAGAATTCCCTCAGTGATGATTTACAGTCAGTATATGAGTCAGTCTGTGAGAGTCTTCCCAGCCATAAGACAGTCATCCTCCAGAGCACACAGCATTTAAATGGCAGTGATAGTTTGTTTTACACACCTGTAGTTGTTAGTGGATGTGTAACCGTGACTGCTATGTTAGATACAGGTTCTATGGCATTTTCTGTGAGTGAGGCTGTGGAAGAAAAACTCATTGCTGCAGGCACTTTGAGCAGTGACGTTGAGCAGGATTTAGATATTGTTCTAATTGGATGTGGAGGACAGAGAGTCCGTCCAAAGAGAGTTTGTGATCTGCAGCTTGAAGTATATAGATGTACAGTGTCTGTGCCCACATTAGTTGTTCCTGGTCAAGTGGATGAGCTCATCATAGGGACAAATGTAATCAAGTATCTGTCACGTAAACTCAAGGAGTCAGACAAATACTGGGAAATTATTTCTGAAATGACTGGTCCTAACACTGGAGGGCATGATGACTTCCTTGCCATGCTTGCCAGTGTTCATCGGTGGAAAGGTGAAGATGAGCCTGACATCGTGGGCACAGTCAAACTCACCAGTGCTGCAACACTCTTGCCTGGACATGAACACCTGGTGTGGGGGAAGCTCCCGGAGAAGTCACGTGGGGCCCAGGCTGCACTGTGGTTGTTGAGCCAACACAGTCTCGTTCTATTCCAACAAATGTTCTTGTTGGCAGAGTGATAACTCCCCTGTGGAGTGATGGATGGGTCCCTATGAAAGTCATAAACCCCACAGATAAATCAATCACAATCAAGAGAAATGCAAAGTTGGCTGATGTGTACCCATGCCTGGCT
Source organism: Diplodus puntazzo (assembly GCA_963678695.2). Taxonomy (NCBI): domain Eukaryota; kingdom Metazoa; phylum Chordata; class Actinopteri; order Spariformes; family Sparidae; genus Diplodus; species Diplodus puntazzo. The sequence goes on from OZ023174.1 coordinate 28,597,446, forward strand.
GCTGAGGAACTCCAGCTTAATGATAGTTCATATCTGAAGTCTAACAGTCTTCATGTTACGGCTGAACAGACTTCAGATTTGTCTGACATGGCTAAAGCCCTAACAGAATGCGGCTTGAGTGACTTGGATCTTGATTCCTGTGAGGTGTCAGATGGCTGTAAAAAAGAGATGTGCAAGCTTGCTCTGACATCTTCTCAAAGCACAAGCTAGACTGCGGTGAAGTAAAGGACTTTGTTCACAAAATCCATTTAGTGGATGAGAGACCATTCAAACTCCCTTACAGGAGTGTGCCGCCAGCTCACTACCACAAGCTACGCATGACACTGAATGAAATGGAAGAGAAGGGCATCATCAGAAAGTCATGTCATGAGTCATGCTTCGCCACTTGACTTCTGGAAGAGAAATGGAGAACTGCACATCTGCACCGACTTCCCCTGGCTCAATGCTCGTACAGTGAAAGAAGCGCACCCTCTTCTACATCAGGCAGACTGCCTTGCTGCTCTGGGAGGTAATGCACTGTTCAGCACAATGGACCTCGCATCAGGGTTCTGCAACATTCCCTTCACGAAGAGCACAAGAAGTTCACTGCCTTTTCCTCACCTGTTGGCCTTCATGAGTATAACAGGCTACCTCAGGGACTGTGTAACAGTCCGGCAAACTTCATGCGCATGATGATGATTATTTTCGGAGATTAGAACTTCATGAGCTTGCTGTGCTATCTCAATGACTTGCTGGTTTTCGCACCTAGTGAAGAGGAGGCTGTAAAGAGGCTAGAGCTGGTTTTTGAGCGGTTGCGTGCACACAACCTTAAGCTGGCCCCCAAGAAGTGCCACCTGCTGCGCCGCTCAGTCCACTTCCTTGGCCACGTCATTGATAGCAGTGGTGTGTCAACAGACCCTGCCAAAGTAGAAGCCATGACTAAGGTGTCCAAGACAGACTTGATGTTTCCTGATGGCCAAACACCATGCCCTAAGAAAATCAAGTCCGTCCTGGGCCTAGTCATGTGGTACCAACGCTTCATTCCAAACTGCTCTACTGTGGCAAAGCCTCTCTTCGGGTTGACATCTGAAACAAAGAAGAACAAGACAAACAAAGGCAGAGGTCGTAAGCATGTGGGTACTTACAAAAAGCTGACTGCTGCAGACTGGACCCCTGAATGTAACCAAGCTCTACAAAACCTTAAACATGCCCTGCTCAATAATGTCATACTGGCTCACCCCAACTTCTCCAAGCCATTCATCCTCTCCACCGATGCTTCGTCTGATGAACAAGCTCATCCCATAGCCTTTGCTAGTAAAACCTTGAACAAGGCTCAGAGTAATTACCCTGCTCACCGGTTAGAGTTCCTGGCACTGAAATGGGAAATTAGCCATTAGCTAAAAGGTCATGTTTTCACCACTTGGACAGACAACAACCCCCTTGCCCATATCCTCACCAAACCAAAATTAGATGCATGTGAGTAACGCTGGGTGGCAAAGCTAGTTGCCTATGAGTTTGACATCAAATATGTCCCCGGGCCAAAGAATGTTGTTGCAGATGCCCTTAGTCGATAGCCGTTTGCAGGGAAGAGAATCAGTGACCATCTAATCAGTGAGCCATACAGATGTCTGTTTAAGGAATCCAAAAACTTGTCTGGAGGAGATATTCAAGAGGTCTTCAGGTGGTCAAATGTCCATCAAGCTGTCCAGAAAACTTCAAGGAAAGGCAAAGTGGCAACGCCGTAGAAATCAGCTCCATCAGTCAGCTCCCTGTCTGCAGAAGAGGTGTCACCTCTACTAGACTGCCATAATGACTGGGATACAGCTGTGGGAATTAGATCTACAGTGCTGGTTGACCATATCCAGAGTGTGATGTCCCCTGGCCAAGACGTATTGCCATTTATCTCCAAGCAAAATCTCAGAGAAAGACAGCAGGAAGATGCTGACCTAGCAAGAGTGATATTCTACGTTGAGCAGCATCGTAGACCATCAAGAAGTGAGAGGGCAAAAGAAACTGTGGGTGCTTTGAGACTAATGAGGCAGTGGGAAAAATTAGTGATGGAGGATGGTATCCTGTACCGTGTGTCTAAAGATCCAATCACCAGGAAGAAGAGACATCAGTACATTGTCCCTTTGTCACTAAGAGAGGATACTTTACGTGGTTGTCATGACAAAGCAGGTCACCAAGGTCAAGACAGAACCTTCTCTCTCGTGAAACAACGGTTCTACTGGAGTTCTATGGAGAGGGATGCAAGAGATCATGTTAAGCACTGTGCCAGGTGTGTAGTAGGCAAAAAACCAGAGCCAGAAGACCGTGCACCACTTGAGAGCATAAAGACAACAGCACCATTGGAATTAGTATGCACAGACTTTTGGACAGCAGAAGATTCCAAGAACTGCCCTATTGATGTGTTGGTCGTGACTGACCACTTCACCAAGCTGGCACATGCTTTCTACTGCCCTGACCAGACAGCCAAACAAGTAGCACAGAAACTGTGGGATAACTTCTTCTGCTATTATGGGTTCCCTGAAAGAATACACTCAGATCAAGGTGCCAACTTTGAGAGTGAGTTGATAGCAGCCCTTCTTCAGGTCTCTGGTGTAAAAAAATCCCATACTACAGCCTATAATCCAATGGGGAACGGATCAGCTGAGCGATCAGAACACTCCCACCATGAGCAAAACATGTTTGGCCTCAATGCTACACACCTTGACATTCATGTACAATAGCACCATCCATGAGACTACTGGATTTCCACCTTTCTATCATATGTTTGGCCGAGTCCCCCGCCTACCTGTCGACGTCCTGTTCAAATCCGCTCTGAGAGACAACAGTGATGTTTCATTCCCACAGTACATCGAAGAGCTGAGAAAAGATCTTCATGAAGCCATAATAACGGCAGAGAAACATGCCAGTGATGAGCAAAGGCGGCAGGCTAAAATATACAACAGGAGAGTCAAAGGAGTGGAGATTGAAACTGGCGACAGAGTTCTTATAGCAAACAAGGGGGAGAGAGAGATTGAAGAAAACTGGCAGTCCGATGGGGAGATGTGGTCTATATCGTGGTCAGCAGCAATCCTCAGAACCACACCTTTGAGGTCTGCCATCCCATCTCAGGCCAGACAAAAGTTGTCCACCGTAATTTGTTGCTATGTGTAAACTTCCTGCCAGTCCTGCCTGAAGCTACTGAAAGTGCCGCTCAGATCTCGTCCTGTGCTTCAGATGAAAATGAAGCTGTGGATCTCTCCACCGAGCAACACTCACAACTTGACTGTGCCTCTCTCACTCCCTCCTGTGATTCAGATGAGAATGAAGATGTGGATTTCTCCAGTGAGCAATTCACACCTGACTGTACCGTGGACCATACTGCCCGCACTCAGCACTGGGTCTCTCAGATTCCTCTGGTGGACACACATCATCTGCCCAAAGCTCTAGTACCACCTGCAGACACCTGTGTTACTGATAATATCTGTGAAGATGTGAATGCCAAGGATTCATCTTCAGTTAGAGGTGTCCTCACTTCTCAAACAGATGTGCATGACCTATGTCCTGAAACTGTAACAACTGCCAGGACTAGAGCTGGCCATGTTGTTAGACCTGTCAGTAGGCTTATCCAAACTATGAACACCCAGACACTGCACACACAGACTAATAAGCTGAGAACATGGGCAAATTCTGTTTAGTGTGAACACAGTGTAACCTGTTAGACTTCCTCCCCAGTGAATGGTTAAATGTTTTTTTATGTTTTTCTTTGTCCCATATCTCTGAGTCATAATATTGTAGATTAGTTCAAGTTTGAATTGAATACAAGAAGTGTATTCAGGCACTTTTTATGTCATCTGTGATGGGTTTGTGATAAGCGCTGCACTACCCTCCTGAGTTCTTCACTGAACAGCCTTATGGTTTGACAGGGCACATTTTAGTTGTATGTGTGTTATTCTTTCAAAGTGTCGCTTAAGAGATATGATGGGACTCATTTGACATATTGGAAATGTTATTCTATATGTTTCCCACATGCATTGTGTGTGTTTTGTAATTTTGCCGAATTCAGGGGAGGAGAATGTAACAGGGTTGTAAATATGAAGTTCGTCAAAATTAATTAATTTATTCTTTAAATCTTGTCTGGGCATCCAGCTCTCCTACATGAAGACTCCTCTGATGACAGAGACGACTCGTCTAATGAGTCCTCAGAGGAGAAAACTCAGATTCAGTACAGTAGACTGAGTAAAAACGGGTCTTACTGGAATGAGAATCCCCCCACTAATGGCAGAACAAGAAGCCATAATATCCTGAGGAGCTGCCCAGGACCTACACCTGGATCAACAGCTGTCTCACCTAAAGATGCCTGGGATATGTTCATTACTGACAACATCATTGAGGAGGTTTTAAAATGCAGCAATTTAGAGGGACGAAGAATAGCCACAGCAAAGGGAAAGAGTGGAGAAGCATCAATAAAAAGGAATTCATGGCCTTTATTGGCCTGACCCTCCTTGCAGGGGGGGAAAAGAGCTGGGATGTGTCCTTGCGGGAGCTGTTTATGGATCCGCTCCAAAATCCCATTTACAAAGCCACCATGAGCATTGGGAGATATGAAGATATCCGCCGTGTCATGCAGTTTGACGATAAGAGGACCAGGGCTCTGCGACAGGAAACAGACCACATGGCGGCATTTAGGTACGTGTGGGACTGTTTCCTGCACAACTGCAGAAGACGGTTCATACCTAGTGACTGTGTCACCATAGATGAGCAGCTTGTGCCATTCCGAGGCAGGTGTAAGTTCAGGCAATACATGCCCAGCAAGCCTGCAAAGTATGGGATAAAAATCTTCTGGATGTGCGACGCAAGGCACCCTGTGCAAAAGATGGAACTGTCTATACAGGGAGACAGCCAGGACAGGAGGTTCAGAGAAACCTTGGTGAGAGTATCCAACAATTGTGTAGTGGAATAAGACAGACAGGTGAATATACAGAACAATGGAGAAATTAATGCATACATTTTAGCAAAATACATAATTTTTGACAATCTTTCATAATAAGTTTTTTTTTGTAGACTAGAATAGAATGCAATGCAATGCAACAGATGTCTTTGGAATTTAGAGAATTCGATGTTGAGTAAATTTACAATCTTTCCCCCTCTCATAGGCCGCAACATCACAATGGACAACTTTTTCACAAGTCTCCCTCTGGCTAAGAAGCTCCTCGAGAAGAACCTGACCACTGTTGGGACTCTTCGCCAGAACAAGCCAGACATACCACCTGTCACAAAGCCATCGAAATCATGGGAGCTATGAAGAATTTGGATTCAATGGCAACGTGACCATGGTGAGCTATGTGCAGAAGAAGGGAAAGGCTGTTGTCCTCCTGAGCACCATGCATGACGACAAGGCGGTGGATGACAGTCAGAAGAAGAAACCAGAAATGATCCAGTACTATAACAAGACAAAAGGAGGAGTGGACACAATGGATCAGATGTTTAGCAACTATTCATGTAAGCGGAGAACCTCAAGGTGGCCCATGGTTCTCTGGTACAATATGCTGGATGTTGCCACCCTCAATGCCTACACCAACTTCACCGCACAACACCCTGATTACATGGGTGGTGTGAACAATGCACGCCGGCTTTTCATCAAGGAGCTGGGCAAAGAGCTTGTTATGCCACATATGGAGAGGCGCATGGAGGGCACACCCAAACTCCAGAAGCATATCGTTGAGGCAATGGGAAGATGTGGGATTCTGTTTTATGTTTACTTCCTGTCTTTGTTTTTTCTCACACCTGTGTTTTGTTGTATAGTTTGTTGATCCCTGCCTCCTAGTGTCCTACCCAACAATCTGTGTTCTCCTCACTCACTTCCCCCCCCCCCCTTTTGGATTTTTCCTGTACTCTTTTTTTGTTCATATAAAAGATGCTTTGTACAAACTGTCTCGGCCTGTGGTCTCTGCATTTGGGTCCACCCACTTCACCAACCCCAAAACCTGACAATATGTGTATGTGTGACAAAATGACAATGTTGCAAATATTATATACAGTAAGTAAGTAAATAGGTGTTTGGCCCCACTCACTGCTAAAGTAATTACTTGAAACAAATTATCATTATTATTATAGTATTAAGTCTTTTATTTTTAAATCACACTTGGATGAATGGGTCATTTTTGACCCATGTGTGTAAATTTGATGTAGTAATATAAAATAATATTTTTGTTCATAAAGTATGAAAGAAAAAATGGAAAAAATGATCAGTGGTAATCAAAAACAAGATATTTAAAGAATACTTGGAATATTAAATCATAAAATGAATTAATTTCAAAAGACAGAACAAAGAAAAACTCAGCCAGCATGAAATAACAGGGGAAATGAATGCGGGTCATTTTTGACCCATGTGTGTAAATTTGATGTAGTAATATAAAAACAATTTTTGTGCATAAAGTATGAAAGGAAAAATGGAAAAAATGATCAGTGGTAATCAAAAACAAGATATTTAAAGAATGCTTGGAATATTAAATCATAAAATGAATTAATTTCAAAAGACAGAACAAAGAAAAACTCAGCCAGCATAAAATAACCTGGGAAATGAATGCGGGTCATTTTTGACCCATGTTGTGCATTAGAAGGGGTGTGCATGTGTTATGCATCAAAGGGTTAAAAGTAGTGGTTTCATCCAATACTGAGTAGCCAGGTGTGGTTTCACTGCTATTCATATGCTAATTGGAGCCGGTCGCACCTCTGCGAGCTCCACATACGTCATGGTTTGTTTCCGTCAGTATGTGGCACAGACACACGCGAACTTCGCAGGCTGTAAATTGTCGATAACTGCCGAAAATTAGGGATATTTTCAGTCGTTTACGGGGACGAAAATCCCACTTTTCATGTAGTGTTTTATGGGCACATACAGCTGAGTGTCGTCTGCATAGCAGTGGAAATGTATCCCATAGCTCCGAATAATTTGGCCGAGAGGTGAAATATATGAAGAGAAGCGCAAAGGGCCCAGAACAGAGTCCTGGGGAACTCCATACTTCACAGCAGTAAAATTTGATGAAGTACCATTGTAAGAAACACATTGTGTTCTATCAGACAGGTATGATTTTAGCCAGGCTAGAGCTAGGCCAGAGATGCCAAATTGACTTTCAAGTCGGTCTGACAATATGCCATGATCTATAATATCAAATGCAGCGCTGAGATCCAGTAACATGAGCCTGAGGTCGAGTTAAAGTCTAAGGTACTTAAAATGTCATTTACCACTTTAGTAAGGGTGTTTTTGGTGGAGTGACAGGCTCTGAAATCTGACTGAAAAGGTTCCAGGAGATTATTATTAAGTAGCCTGAAAGTTGTTGGGATGTGACTCTTTCTAAGACTTTAGAGAATGAAGGGAAGGTTGGATACTGGTCGATAATTATTTAGAGATTCTGGGTCGAGGTGTGGTTTCTTAGGGACAGGCTTAACCACAGCAGACTTAAAACTAGAAGGGACAACACTGGTAATGAGTGATGAGTTAATAGTTAACATTGTAGGTCCCAGTGCTGGCCATAGGTTAAACAGTTTTGCCAGAAAGGGGGCCAGGACACAGGTAGTGTGTACTGAGAATCAGCAGAAGGATATTTTTTAATAAACTTCGACGAAGAAGCCAGAGATGATGAGTTAATGTTGGTTCTGATCTCATCAATTTTATTGCAAAGGAAATCTAAGAAATCATTTGCATTGAAGGGTGCACAGCTCACCGACTGTGGTTTTTGAGTAAGTTTAGCCACGGTGTTAAAGAGAAATCTAGGATTGTGTTTATTATTGTTTATTAGGCCTGAGAAATATGCTGTTTTAGCAGTATTTGGAGCACACTTCAAGTCCATGGGAAATTATCAAATCCAGAGTGTTACCACTGGAATGTGTAGGCTCATGGACAAGCTGAATAAAGTTGGAAATATCAAGAAGTCTCAAAAAAGCTTTGCCTAGAGGGTCAGAGGGCTTGTTTAAGTGGATATTGAAATCCCCAATAATTAGGATTTTATCTGAGCGAGTCACAAGATCTGCAAAAATTCACTGAATTCTTCTAGGAATTGGGAGTAAGGCCCTGGAGGTCTGTACAGTACAACCAGGTGAAAGCCTGTTCCCTGGACAAGGCTGTTACTATTTGATGAGGATGATTTTAAAACCAGAGCCTCAAATGAAGTAAATTTCATATCCTGGTTGGAGCTTAGGCTGAAAAGAGATTTATAGATTAGAGCAACACCTCCCCCCTGTTTAGAGGCCCGAGCAACATGGGCATAGTTATAGTCAGGAGAAGCTTCATTTAATGGCAGAAAAGTATTAGGTTTCAGCCATGTTTCACAAAAGCCAATCATGTCCAGTTTATGCTCAGTGATTAAATCGTTCATCAGTAAGGCTTTGATTGACAGTGATCTAATATTAATAAAGCTAAATTTGAGGGTTTGAAGCTCATTGGTGCAGTTTCTAATGACTGGCCGTTTGGTAGAACTTATGGTACATAATTTAGGAATTGAAACAAGGTACCGTTTAGTAGTAGTAGGTTTTGGCTGCCTGTGCAGGTAGGGATGCCGGGATGCAGTAGTGATTAGCTTTGGTATTTTATTATGTAAGACTGCGTAAAGGTGCTTGCTGAGACATTTCTCCACTGTCAGAGGTGGAGATCAAGATTAGGTTATTATGATTTACACATTTAGAGGATGATTTAATGAAAAAGTGATGAGGGAAGGTTGACTCAATGTTATAAACTAAGCTATCAGTCTGGTACTCTGCGCTATGTCCCTGACTAACCATGTTAACTAGGCTAGTGGACTCCATACCAGCACTAACAATAACACTAGCAGGCTCTGTAGAGACCTGCAACCTGCTGAGTGCTACATCCCTAGTGTCAAACCTATAAAATATATATATATATATATATATATATATATATATAATATATATATATATATATATATATATATATATTTCTGGCGGTGGATAGATGGAGTTATTAACAGAAAAGCATTGCAGATTTTGCTCTTTTCACAGGCCATGTTTACAGTAAGTAAACACTATGCCAGTTGTATCCTTTAAAGTGACATTCTTAACTTTTGTGTTGTACTGTCCATACTGCAAGTCCAAAATATTGAGCAGCTTCTTCAGCAGTTGCTCCTGTGCTCTACAAGTAAGTTACATTGACTAGACCTCCATATACATTAATTGCAGGGCAAAACTGGAAACAGAAACGATACAGAAAAGTATCCAACTGCAAACTATTTTCATCTATAAGTAGCATCAGCACAAGAACTACCTATAATGATAGAAACCATCTTAAACGTGTACTTGGAGTTTTTCTCAGTTTGGCCCATGTTCAACTAGACTACAGCCACCAGGGGGCGGTTGTGATGTTTTGGCTTCACTTGAGGAGCTGTCATGCTGTCCATCATACTGTGTTACTAATGTACTATTCATACTAAGTCAGATTGAGTATGTATTGTTTCAGCTGCATAGTATGTGGATTATGTATGCAAGAAAGGCAGCATGTCTACTAAATTATCAAGAATTTTTGAGTATGCAGTTTGAGCTGACTGCACATACTCAACTCAATGTATTGCTAGCCTGATACTTAGACAGAATTGTGAATTTGTTTCATTGCATTATTCAGTCTGACCGTGCTCTCATAGCAGCCGTTAACAGAGCAGCGCAGTCTCACACAACTATACACAACTTTTGGAGACAGATGGACCTGGTTTCGTCCAGAAGCCATCAAAAGGGATTTGCAGGGGTAATACAACTCTGATACGAGGTGTACTGACAGGCTAGGTGATGGGGTATATTTCATCCCTGACATCCCGTTTCCTAAACCACGTCTAAAAAGAGCTAAATGTCTCTGGTGTGGTTGACCACATTCAACTCAACGTAAAGAAGATAAATGTGGATGTCTACATTTGTTATAAGTCAACATTGTGTATGTATGGTATGGTTTCTTTTTTTAGCGCAGTGAAAACGAAACGTATCTCCGTGGGGTGGCGATTAAAATCTGACATGATTACATGGGTTTTGTAACATAAACTAGCAGAATCTACTTATTGCCTGTGGGGCTGCAGCTATCGAATATTTTTAGAATCGAGTATTCTACCAATTATCCCATCGATTAATCGAGTAATTTAATAAAAATAATTTTGCATTATTAAACAATAATACCAAATAATGCATAACGAAAATTACAGGACTGTTAAATAGACCAAGCAATTGTCTTTTATTCCTGAAAAAAACACCGGGAGTAAGGGTGTGTGTGGGTGTGTGTGTGTGTGCACGTGTGCGTGAGGGAGACCGAGACGAGAGGTGTGTGTGTATGTGTGTGTGGAAAGGAGTTATTTGGTGTAGGCTATTCACTCTCCTGCAATTTAACACGAAATAGTTTCCACATATTAACATAACTAGTCGAAATAGTTACTAGAACAATAGATAACTCGAACAAATAGTTGTTCACTGTCACTAATGTAATGTAATGGGCAGTCACAGTCCGGAAACTTTCAGTAACCCTGGAGGTCCATCCATCACTAGTAAGTGCTACATAGGCGGTCAGACAACTCTAACAATTCCTCGTCCGGTCTCTTCATAAAGTGCGGGAATTACCGTGTTGCTGAAGTGTTTGCGGGAGGGGATTTTATTTTATTTTATATCGTGGCTCGAGTGTTTTAATCATACAAAAAAATCCCGCACCCTCCACCTCGGCAAAAGGCTGCATATCTTAGGCTATGAAACACCACTCCTTTCGTTATGCATGTTGCCCCGTCTGACTCGTCACTGTCAGGCTGTTTAAAAGCTGCAGGGAGCAGAAGTTGTCCTGTCGACTCTCTCCCTTTCCTCCTTGTGCTGCCAGTTGTCTCAATGGGATGATGTCTTTGCAAGATGAGCTGACATGTTAGTCGTGTTACTGTTAGCATAAACAAGGCAAGGCAAGTTTATTTGCATAGCACATTTCAGACACAAGGAACTCAAAGTGCTGTACAGGCACACACAAATTACATTAAAAGACATAAAAAGTTCATTTAAAAGACATTAAAAATTGCATTAAAAAACACTAAGAATTGCATTTTAAGACCAGTAAAAACATTAAGAAAAAACAAACATCAAAAAGAAAGTAGGCTAAAATAGAAAAGCTTTAAAAGAAACAAGACTGTAGAATCAGAGTCATAATGCAGTTCAAAGACTTGAATTGCTTCAGCTAAAAGCAGTGGCAAAAAGAAATGTTTTAAGTCTTGATTTAAAAGAGGTGAGTGTTGGAACAGACCTGCAATTTTCAGGGAGTTTGTTCCAAATATGTGGCGCATAGTAACTGAAAGCTGCGAAGGCGATGATGTTTGCGCGTGCCTCAGAGCGAGGACTTACTCAAAACACATCCATTATTACAAGCCTGTACATCTAAATGCCTTATGTCAGCACATATAAGCACATATCACATCCAACCTCCACACACGCATCAAATCTAAATCAAAACCAAAACATGCCAGTCTGGCTACAAGGAACCAAATCCGCATTAACACGCGCAAAAAAACCTCTGAAATGCTATAACACGCATCAACAGTGCCGGTCAGAAAGAGCTGCAAACAGAATAAAACCTCGGACACTTGAAATGCCACAAGCCAGTGTGTGTAACTGTGCAGAGAGCGGAGGTAATCTGACTGGGATCAGTGATTACAACGAGCTAGCTATAAAGCCTAGCTCGACTAGCTCGTTTCCAGCTTTTTCGATTATTATTATTTTTTAAATTTATATTATTAAGTGTTAAAATAAAATGTTTCATAATCAAATATATTATTCTTAATCGTTAATTTTCGTGTTCTGAGTTTTCTCTATTAAAATCTTGTGTAAATGCATAATTACGGTTTACTATGTGCGATGATATGAATATTGATAAATGTATAATTAAACTTGTTAAAATGTACATTTTGGTGTTATTTTGTTATTGACACAATGAATGCATTCATCACTCAGTTGGTTATTTACATGAGAGAATATAGAGTTTAAAATCTATCGGTCAGAATGACCGTTTACGGCCATTCTAGCAGTGTTGAATTCCGGCGCTTCTAGTGTTAAACAGATTTATTTCTTTGCATGAGCCAAATACTTCTTGTTAATGAAGATCATCTCTCTCTCCGCTGTCCGCGGTGCTGAACCAAAGAAGCCCTGACGCGTCACTACCTGCCAAGTCTAACATAATAGTTACCACATTTGTAGGAAATCGCATGTTATGTTTGTAGAAGGCAGCGGCTATTACATTTGTGGAAAATGTATTACATTTGTGGGTTTATTACATTAAATGCTGCAGATTTTTATTACCTGGTTTATTACGTTTGCGGACATTATTACATTGGCGAGCATTACATGCTGCCTACAGAGATCCGATCCTCAGCAACATCATATACAACACAGTGCTAACAACCAATAATACAGTTTATACAGATTAGCTCTTACCGCTTGGCGCAAACTCTGTCTGCTGAAACTGGCGTAAATGGATCCGGATCTGTTCCTTGTGTCAGTTCTGTTATATCTATAATTACATGTCCACGTCTTCTTTCCCATCACACATAATGAGGTATGAGGTATTCTCTCCACTGCGCGCTGGACGGTCCAGGTAGCCGGGAGAGAGAGGCAGGTGGAGTCACCGTCATCAGCGGCCTCTGAGCTGTCTTTAACTCCATCTCCAGCCTCTGTCGGCTCGTCCTGTATCATGGTCACCCCGGGCCCGGCTGCTGGCTGGCTTTCACCAGCAGCAGTCCCCGCAGGTGCAGCGGGGGTGTCGGTCCTCAAGCTAGCACCTGCCGAAGAACTCGCCTCAGAGTCATTCGTCTTCGATTTCTTTGTAAATCCGAAATTTGCGAGTAGATTTCCCTGTTGTCTTTTAGACATAATGACTGCAAAACATGGCAGTAAAGACGACTCATCACCGAAATTGAGCGGGTCCAGCATCTCCAGCGCGGTCTCTTTTTTTTGTTTCCAATGTCTGATTTAAAGTGACGTTTAAGAGAGAGAGAGAGAGAGAGAGAGAGAGAGAGAGAGAGAGAGAGAGAGACGCCTCTCAGTCACAGCCTCTCAGTACAGTCGGTTCCTGGCCTAATGACATATGGTAATGTGCGACTGGTGGAACCGGGCGTCAGCGCAGGGCCGTAAAGTGGGGGGGGCCAATGGCCCCCTGGCCCCCCCTGTTCCGGCGCACCTGCCTTGGATCCAAAAACATTTATTTCAGTCTTATCTTTGTTTAACTGAAGAAAACGCTGACACATCCAATCATTGATTTGTTCAATGCATCTACTCAGGGTATGTATGGGATTATAGTCCCCTGGTGATATGGTTATATAAATTTGTGTGTCATCTGCATAGCTATGCAAATTTCATTGTTTTCCATTATCTGAGATAGAGGGAGCATGTAAACGTTGAATAGTAGAGGCCCCAGAATGGAGCCCTGGGGTACTCCGCTTGTCATTTTCATCCGTTCAGATGTGTAATCACCAATAGACACAAAGTAATCTCTCTCATTTAGATAAGATTTAAACCACTTTAGTGTTGTACCAGAGAGTCCGACCCAGTTTTCCAGTCTGACCAGTAGTATATTATGGTCGACTGTGTCAAACGCAGCACTGAGATCCAGTAATACTAAGACTGAGATTTTTCCGCTGTCTGTGTTTGACTGAATGTCGTTGAGGACCTTAACAAGAGCCGTCTCAGTGCTGTGATGTGGTCGAAATCCTGATTGGAAAACATCAAAACAAACAACCTGTTGCACAATCCTTGCACACTGTCGCACTTTTGTCAACAACTTTCATACCGCCGTCATCGTAGGTCACTCTAAATGCAAAGTGGTCCCGTACAGCAGACCTATACAGTGCTGCTGGCGCATCTTCTAGCTCTGACTCTTTTCCACTCGCAGTGCCCACAAACGTCTCCACAGCTGACCCAAAGATACATATTACTATCTGGGGCGGCTGTGGGTCAGTAGGTAGAGCGGGTCGTCTAGTATAGGATACTGAACCCCAAATTGCTCCTGATGAGCAGTTGGCGCCTTGCATGGCAGCCTCCGTTATCAGTGTATGAATGGCTGAAGGTGGCATGTGTTGTAAAGCGCTTTAAGCTGTCAGTAGACTGCTGCGCTGGAGTGTACACGCTTCGCCTCGTTAGTAAATGAGAAAAAGAAGTTGTGCGTGCCTATGAACCGAACGGTACGCACGCGCCCCGAACCATGACAAGCGTACCGAATGGGACGGATTTTTTTGATGAACCGTTCCACCCCTAATGTTGTGTCGGCGAGGCTTGATGAGCTGGTGCTAACTGGATGCTTTCGGTTCAGATGTTGAATCATTGTTGACGTGCTGTTGTGGTACGCCAGTTCTGCTTTGCAGTAGACACGTTGCACTTTGTTATCTTCTTTTTTAAGTGTGAAATGATCCCAAACTTTGGACATTCTCTGTCTTTTACGGATGATTTCTTGGCTCTCCACCATCGCATCAACTCAATTCTGAACGTAGTGGGGTGTGTCCGCAATAACAGTCTGTGTGGAAACATGATCCCTGAGCTAAGCAGGCCATGACCAGCCATGAGAAAACCAGCAAAAAGTCTCCCGAGAGGCATTTTGAGTTATTTACAAATTCTGAAAGTGTAGTTTCTAAGCTTTCCAATGATGTCTAACAAATGGAAATCTGATATTTGAAGAAGTTGTGGCCATTTGAATGTATGCACATCTCGAAACTCTTTAGGGAGAAAACAGGCCTAAGACATTTGCAATTCTCACAGCAGGAAATTCTTACCCCCTGGCTAGTCAACACAATGGTGCTCATTTGCATCTCATTTAGATAAGCCCTCCCCCTACATTCATTCAGTGACATCTGGTATCTGTTAGCCTGCAGGGCAGAAAATATTGTAGTGGTTTGAACAATGGTTATCAAAAGCAGTTGTCATGTAGTTAATCTTGATGTAGTGTTATTTTCCTTAAGCACTTTAGTGGACTGATCAGAATTAGAAGGTATTTTATTGAAATGGAAATGCTTTTGTTACAATTACATTGTCACCTGACTCTGGACGTATTCATCCAAACTATCCTCCAGTAAACTAGGTGCTAAATCATGAGCATCAGTCAATTCAAGCAATTTAAGCATTATTCAAATTAATAGCAGATGCTCACATTACTAGACAAAACCTCCCATTACAGCTTAGTTTCGATGTGCATATCATTTTAAAAAGACAGTACTGAGCTAGCTAATAAAAATGTAGGCTAAGGTATAAACATAAAAACAAAAAACATGAGATAACAGTTTGTAATTCCTGTGACTTTGACTGCGACTTCGAATGAACACATAACGCAAAGTAGATGACTTGGATGTTAATGGAAACTCACCCCATAAGAAACTGAAAAGTATTCCTGCAGACGTCATTGCCTCTGATGGAATAAGTGGTTTCTCTTCGTCTCGGGCTTTTTGGTGGATGCAGTCATGTCCGAAGTAACTACTGTGCATCTGTTTGCCTCGAGATGTGCAATTATTCGCATGTCCTGCCACTCTCTTTCGGTAGCTAGGAATCCAACCGTATGCTGTACATAAGCTCTGGAGAAAGCTTGTCGCTACACGAATGTGTCCCAATTAGAGAGTTCTCCTTTCTTCTTACGTAGCATTTGCAGTCAAAGTTACGGATTTTCTCCATTTTGCTGTCTTTATCCCCTTCACATGTTACCGTAGATATAGCGTCTGATATCTCATGCTCCAGCTCCTCTGCTGCGAGGCCGAGAGAGTCTTCCTCGTCTTCATCTTCGGCTAAGGTCAGCTGTAGATTAGGCATGTTCTCCAGTGTAATACAGTCACTTTCATCGTCAGTGCACTCATCAGAATCAGAAGTGAAATCGGCGTCGGAATAACCAGAAGTATCTGGCGTCTCGCAAAAGTACTGCCATAGATTTGCGCTGTAACAGCCATGATTCAGCTCTTCTGCAAAGCATTTTTCCTGGTCCATCTTCATTCAATGATGAAATCACATGCAGCTTCCAGAAGTGGCAGAACTTATGCTGGGGGGCTGCATAAGTAGCTATGCGGTTCACTACTAACGTGCACCTGATTGGCCGAAAAGAAAAAACAAAAGCCTGTGAATGGTCAAAGGTAACCAGTATGCAAAATAACTGTATCGTCGCACACGCCCAACAATGCGCCAGCATTTCCTGAAACTCAACCCGATTTCAAACATAAAATGTATACTTTTAAGGCAACCAATACTGTTATCTGAAATGTGGATTGGCTTCTTCATGATCTCAACTTGCACATTCTGCAAAAAAATTAAAATCAGTAATTTAGAAAAAAAACGATAGTTTCTTCGTTTATGTGAATTTCTCCCAGCCAACTTGCTGCTGGTTTTGCCGTGGCGCGTCACGTCTTAAAAAGGTATTGAACTTCAGAATTCCCACAGTGGACACAGTAAGACTTTTTAAAAGACCTTCTCAAAATATTTTAAGACCTCATTGCCACTTCAAGCTGTAATCAGCAACACATCTTTAACTTACTAAACAGTTGTAGTTTGCAATTAAAGCTATAGAGCACAACCATACAACAGAACACAGATAAGCTGGGAAGAAACAAAGCTCAAAAGAAAAGGATTAAACTGAGGAAGAACTGATATATTGAGAGAGAAATTTCCAAATAGTCAAATTTACACGTAGAGTAATAAGGATTGCTCCAGACGTTCTCGTGTAGACTTTTGAGTTGTATCCAAAACATTTGATAAGGACAGTATCAAGGTTGAAGTTTTATCTACCACCTCAACAGAGCACAAGGCAATAACAACTAATGTTAGTCTTTTTCCTGATAAATCTGGATTTTAAAAAGTATCTTATTGGAATGAACAGCTCCCTCTTAAATCCCAATTGTGTAAAAGTAGAGCTAGAAAGGCTTATTTAACAGTACTGGAATAAAGCTAAAAAAAGAAGTAATTTTGGAATAAACTGGGAACTCCTTAAATTTGTTTTAATGCAATCTGCTGTGCTCTGCATGTGTGTTAATCAACCAGACACACGACAGCAAATGGAGGAGAGACTGACTTGAGTGAGTTAACAGCAGTAGCAACAACAGACCCGATGAATGAGAGAAAACGTTTACATTTTTAAAAAATGTTCATGATTGATCAAAAATAATCATGTGACGAAGTATGGTGTAGTTATTTTTCCGTGACATTAAATTACTTATACTGTGATCGAAGATTTTGGCCATATCACCCACCCAACTACGGAAAATTCAATTGATTTCATTTGATCATTTGTAAGGCTCACACCTGTCTATATGAGGTCTCACAGCTTACAATGCATATCAGAGCAAAAACCAAGCCATGAGGTGGAAGGAACTGCCTGCAGAGCTCAGAAACAGGATTGTGTCGAGGCACAGATCTGGGGAAGGCTAAAAATTCTGCTGCACTGAAGGTTCCCAAGAGCACAGTGGCCTCCATAATTCATAAATGGAAGAAAATTGGAACAACCAGGGCTCCTCCTAGATCTGGCCGCCTAGCCTAACTGAGTAATCAGGGGAGAAGGGCCTTGGTAAGAGAAGTGACCAAGAACCTGATAGTCACTCTGGCTGACCTCCAGAGATCCTGTGTGGAGATGGGAGAATCCTCCACAAGGTCAACCATCACTGCAGAGGATTTTGTTTGTAGCCCTTCCCCAGATCTGTGACTCGATACAATCCTGTTTCTGAGCTCTGCAGGCAGTTCTTTCCACCTCCTGGCTTGGTTTTTGCTCTGATGTGCATTGTCCGACAGGTGTGTGCTAGGGCTGCACGATATGAGGAAAATCTGCGATGTGTGATAACACTGTTAAATATTGCGATGACGATATAAGTTGCGATAAATAAACAAATATTGAAGTGTGCATATCAGCTTGATATTAAGCATTTAGCCAAACTTACCAAATTTCTTGTCTGAAATTGGAAAATGTAGGCCTATTTATAACTCTATAACCCTCTGTAGTCCTCTAGGCCTATTTAACATTAATAAGAATAAAAATAATGCAATTTAATCACATTACCCCTTTTGACCCTAGTCACCTCCCATAACTTGATACACTTGTTGTTTACCTTCCTGAGTCCTCTGACACACAAACTGGGAGAATGATGAGTGAGCAGATATCCCCTGCTCTGCTGAACAGATCATTTCATTATAAAAAGTTTATAAACGGACCTTTTGATTAAACCAGTTGTTGCACCGTCGCAGTGATTAACGCTCTTTACAACGAAGCATGTGAGCATGTTGCTAACCTTAATTATGCTAGCGGTGTTTCCCAGTGTGACAGAGCCGACAGTTACTGCACCTTTACATCAGAGAACAAATGGAATATATCACCATTCAACGTTACGTTGTTGAAGATTCCAATGACCGATAAGTACTTGATTACTTTGAAACACTGTAACACTGGCCATGTGCCTGGTAGTGAGACCGAGACGCTCCATCTGTCTGTCCTGAACCTCCCCCTGTTGCGGGCCTCCGTTAAACACTAAGCAGAGTCTCCCATATATGTTCTCTCCATGTTGTCTCGCTTCGTCCTGCCGCTCCCGGTGCCGCAGTCCACAGCGCGCATGGTGCATGTAAATAAAATGATTTTTCTTATTCATCACATTTCAGGCAGTCTTTTGTGATGTGTTCATCTGTGTTCATATCGCGATGACGATGAAAATTTGATTTACCGTGCAGCCCTAGTGTGTGCCTTTCCAAATCATGTCAAATCAATTGAATTTACCTAATCAAGGTGTAGAAACATCTCAAAGATGACCAACATAAATTGAAGCAACCAGAGCTACATTTCAAGAGTCATAGTAAAGGGTCTGAAAACTTATAACAATGTTATATTATTAATTAATTATTTTTTAATAAATGTGCTAAATTTCCTAAAATTCTCTTTTCACTTTGTCATTATGGGGTATGGAGTTTAGATTGATGAGATTAAAAATGAATTTAAACGATTTTAGCGAAAAGCTGCAACATAACAATGTGAAAAAACTGAAGGGGTCTGAATATTTTCTGAACCCATTGTATCTATTTTACAAGCTAACCAGGGCTGTGCAGGCACATCAAGGGAACATGTTAAAAAGGGGCACATGGAGGAATATTACACCAATACCACGCACCAACATAATTTACAGCACAGCCAAACCATATCTTAATATATCATTGCCCCCTACCTGATGTAACTGGAGAGAGACTATGATTCGTTTTCTATTTTCTGTGTGTGTGTGTGTGTGTGTGTGTGTGTGTGTACACTCACTTTGGCTGCACAAGGTGAAGCGTCAAGGAGTGTCTGTTTTCTTAGCCAGATGACTCCTTCTACAGCAGGTACTGTCAGTGATAATAAAGAGAGAACCAGGTCGCCGATCAGCTGAGCCAGAGCACAGTGCGTGTGGCGCTGTACAGCTGTAGCAGTGTGTGTGTTTTATAACGGCAAAAAAAACATCATCGATCATCCTCTCAGGATGGAGGATCGGGTTGCCGATCAGCACAAGCCCAGTCACAGACACTCAGAGCATTTTAATCCTATCAGTTAATGGTTATTAACCACAGACACCATGAGCTGTGTGTGGCTTGACTCTCCTGGTGAAAAATTAGAGCAGACTTTAGCGAGGAAAGACAGCAGTGAGCAGGCCAACTTAGCATGCTAATGCTAGAACAAAACTAATTAAAAAACTTAAATTAACGATCTGAAGTCTCTGCGGGTCTCATGCAAGACATTACACAGAGCAGCATACAGCAGGTTGACCACATTCAAATCACGAATAACAACGTTTATGAACATGTATCAGCAGAGAGCAACACAATTACGACTAACCTCTGGCCATGTTAGAAAACGCTTTGACCGAAAGCGCGTGCTAACAATTAATAGTTTAGCTGTAAAATAAAATGACCTGGCTGCCATCAGTCACTTAGTCAAAAAACCATACAAAACGATAGCTATCTGCTAACAATAGCTAATGTGATGGTTGCAATTTATCAGAGGGATGCTAAAGTTAGCTTCAAGGCTGTCCACTCGAGGTATGACATATTGAAGATATCATTCACATGCATTATCTGGGACACTTACCTCAAACGGCGTTTGACTGACATGTCTGCTGTGACTGTAACCAAGATAAGGCCAGCTGCAGTCTAATACATCCTTGGAGTTCATGCGTCACATTCATGACTCATGACATGCCCACTACACAGCAAAATCAGCAGAGTCAAATTAACTCCATGGGAGTTAATTTTAACACTATTCCTGGTGTCCTATACGTTCCACACTAGAAAATGTTAATTTAACACTTAGTAAGAGAGTTGGCATTTTAACACCATGTTTGGAGTTAAGCATTGACTATGTGGGGAGTTGGGATTTGACACCTATGGATACCTCCTTACACCCACCAGGTGTTTCTCAACACCAATGCAGTGTCATTAAATAATTCTCAAGCAGGGGTTAGTTGATGACTCCCGCAGGGGTTGACTCCATAATAACTAGTACAATAAAAATGAAAGCATTTGACTTTAGTCATTTTTATTTTAAAAATACATTAACAAATTTGACCAGTTGGAAGGTGCACCGCAACACATTGAAATTTCATTTCATTGGAGGCTTTCAAACAAAATAGTACCAGCAACTCAAATAGGCTGTACCACACCACCGTCATGCTAGTACAGTCATCAGGTGTGGTATCATACAATCCAGGCAATACTGGCCTCTATAGACAACACTTTGAAGCATATACAAGTACATAAAAACAGTTTCAAGCATCTACAACTGCATTACATAACCAAAATAAAACAACATGGAACAGGGCACCTGTGGTCTCTGTTCTCATTTGAATACTGTCCATCAAATGGTTTAAAGTAGATAAGCTGCTCCATGTGTACCGCAAGTTCACGTAGAGTCCATGTTAAAACTTTAAATGTCGACATAAAATATAAATTGTGTTCTGGTACTCCTTACAAACAAAACATAGGTACATGCTTTACCCAAACAGCTCGATGGAAAGTTTGTTTTCTTGCTGCAACTCTGTGTCAACTTCGTTTTCCCACTGCAGCAGGTGCGTACGAAGTTCCTTCACATATGGGGTCTTCTTCGTGGTCTCAGCATCGATGTGGTAGACTGTTGTCTAAAGGAACGTGTAAAAGTCGTGGAGCATGTCGTCGTAGTTGAGCTAGAAGACATAATGAGCCTTGAATAACTCATCAAAGGCTGCCACAGCGGTCCAGCCTTTGCAGGGGATTGCCTTTTGATCCAGGATGATGTAGAACCTGTGATAGAAATAACCATTACTAAAATTGAAGATCTGAAGTCAAGCCATAGTTCTCAGGATTTCATGTGTAAAGTACCCCAGCATGTGAACAGAGGGAATCAATCACTTCAAGGTTGGAGGGGGATGCACCACAGGCACTTTGCACCAGTAAAACAAATTATATTTTCTCTACACACTACACACCTTTGGATCTTGTTTTTTTGCTGTCCAAGAGCAAGGAGGAAGGGTTGTCAGGTTTGCGCTCCCGACGCATCAGTCCGCCCAAGGAAGGTTGAAAGACTGGCTCCTTCCTGTTGGCAATTGAATGTTATGTTAGTGATTGTTTGTTATAGGTATTCCTTTTTTTTTACTGGGCAAGACAAAAGTTATTTTTGTTTTATCATAAGGCACCACAGGATAAACATATACCTGAAGATATGTCACAACACGATTGGCCGCTTGAGCTGAGCTGATTTTGGCGCCCTTCTTCTGGCCTCGTGAGTTTGGGGGGAGGAGGTGCAGCAGCAACAGAATTGCTGACATATCAGCATCCCATCCTAGAGACAAGATGATATTGCAATGAAAAGTTTTTTTTAATTTTCTGCAAATTCAGTTCATTGGACATGCACATAATGAAATGTATGACAATTTGTAATTTGTGAAACATTGTTACAGGGCATTTTACTTGACACGTGCTAAAAAAATAAGATAAGATTTACAGCCTCACCCCACACCATGTTCTCTAATACAGATATCAAGTTTAAATATTTGACCAACAGTGTTTTACAGGAGGAGGATGATCTGAACAGCTGTTTTATTCACATCTAAAATGTTTTGTTTTTTCAATGTAATTTTCAATCTATGAAATCAAACTGTGCCTTTTTTTCGCCAGGCTTCTCTCAAGTTTTACTCTTTCAAATAATCAACCATCTACAGAACTTTTCAGTACACTATCTTTCTACCTCTTATCATCATTGTCATTAATTATTATTAGTGGGCTGTGTTCCGGCATACGTTCACCTAGAAACACCATTCCAACTTTAAAATGTAGGCACAAGTCCTGGCTATTTAAGTTGTATTTGAACTTTTTTCCTATGATGTGTAGTTTTTGGACCCTGACCCTTGAATGATAGTGAGTGATTTGGGAAAAATTCAGGGTTTTCAATGATTGTGTATGGCGGAATGTTCGTGCAGCAGAGTGGAGGGGCCAACTGACAGAGTGGCAGAGACTCAAAAATTATCTCAGAAATCTTCTCTTTCCGTGATGATCCCGGCCACAAATCATGCTCAAAAACAGCGATATTTTCCAGAATTGTAGCCACACTTGTCTTCTCTCTCCCAATGTGTCTACTTTCTCGGTAAGATTTACAGTTTTTGAATTATAGGCCTCTAACCGACAAGAATAGCTCTCAACCGGCCCAATCACTCCAATGTAAATCGGGGAGAGGATTTTCCAAACTGCACCTTTTTTAAACTCGCTCGTATTACCACATTTCTGAAACGAGGACCACAAATCTGGATGAGTGTCTTCTTTAAGGCCTTTCTGGCTTGATCGTGAAAAAATTTTGCCGACATCATGTACGGTTTTGAAGAACTAGCACTAGTTTGACGTCCAAGATGTGAGGCTGAAAGGGCTCAGAAATCAACTGTTTCAGTCCGTTACCAGGGCTGGTCGGCAACGATCACCGTGGCAACCGAGATCAGCTGGGCCAACAGAGAGAGAGAGACTCTCTCCCTGTCTGTCTCTCTCTGTCTCTCTATCTGTCTGCCTCTGTCTCTGTCTCTCTCTGTCTGCCTGTCTCTCTCTGTCTCTCTGTCTCTCTCTCTCTCTCTCTCTATCACACACAGACAGACACACAGTGACAGACATAGACACACACAGACAGACACACAGAGACACACACACACACACACACACACACAGACAGACACACAGAGACAGACACACACACACACACACACACAGAGACACACACAAACAGAGTCAGACACAGAATATTCAGAATATTCATATCCTGCACAGAATGCAGGTTTTCGCGACTTACGTTGCGAAAACCTGCATAAACTTCCCCATAATGAATGAATGGGACAAGGTCAAAAAAGTCGTAGACACACAAACACACACGCACACATACACACACACACACACGCATATACACAGATTATTAATCAGTCTTCCAGAATATTCATGTTTTCGCGACATCACAGACACACAGACAGACACAGAGAGACAGAGAGACACACACACACACACACACACACACTCACATGCACACAAACACACACACACAAAGTGAATGAGACCAGGTGAAAAGATCGAAAGAAAGATTTCAAACATCAACATCTTTGGCATACTTTGACCTAGACACACCATTCAAACTTTAAAATGTAGATAAAAGTCCAAATTAACGTGGGATTCAACTTTTAGCTTTCATAGTTTTTTTCGTCACGGGGCAAAGCGCACAGCCCACTATCGCGATTCCCCGGCGGGGAATTGTCTAGTTATCAATAGTACTGTTTAAAGTGAGCCTCTTTTCGTTTAACAGAAAAATACATCATACAAACAGCAACTTTTGCAGTCTTGTCAGTCTGATGGCGAGTTATCACCTTTCTGTCATCACTAACATAATGTTAATCAAAGAAGCTCTGAGGCTTTACATTTGTTCTATAATTATGTTATAATACAAGATTTCAGCATTAAGCTACAATCAGGCTACATTCAGGATTTTGTACAGTCAAACTAACCAAAAACTTCTTATTGATCATTATAAAGTTTCAGGGCGTTCCTGTAACCATGGTAACTCACGGTGCCAGAGGGGAGGGAGAGACGCTGAATGAAGCCATTTACACAGATACCCTGCAGACAGTCCAGACTAGATAGTTGTCTTTTCACACATGTAGCACACAACAGGAGACTCCGTGTCAGACGAGTTCTCACATGTTGACTAAACTCAAGAACTAATTGATAACGTAGCAGCGCGACGAGTCCTTGCTAGCTAAGCAGCTAAACTTTAGCGCCGCTTCGTGTTTAGATCCCGCCCTGTGCCTGTCAGGTGCACACGCTGTTAACGATACCATTGACTGTAGAGAGTGACAATCTGTCAATACAAATCAGCCAACACTTTTCTCCTGATCCACAGTGATCTCATAAATCGCCACTGTGAAGTTTGAATGACGGAATTCCGTCGTAGCGACGGAGAACTTTAATCCATGTGTTGAGTAACGTTAATGGCGTGGAGAGCTAAGGCTGACGCCAGGGAGATAACCAGCAGCAATTCAAAACCGACCTACCCAGATAACAAGTAACGTTATTAAAAGCACCGTTGAAACACTCACCACCATCGCCACCTCTCCCTGCCGTGGTGTCGGGGAGAACTAAAGTTAACGTCAAGCCAGGAGGTAACCAGTAGCAATTAAAAAACACACAACCAGGAGAAAAAGCACCGTTAAAACGAACCACCAACAGCCCGACCTTAACTCTCCACAGTTCAAAGCAAGCAATTAAAAACTGAAGGAACACACCGACCTATGCTTGATAGTTAATGGCTCAAAACAGCCTCCTTTCCCAAACTAAACTCTGAGGTGCAACTGCATCAAAATGACGGTAAATGCTAACAGCTCCAAATTGAAATGTGCTAGTTACTTGACATCAATGTTAAAATTCACCGGTCTCGTGCCAAGTTTAGACAGGTGACTTTTTAATGTTACAAATTAAATTTTACGTTGTGTTCGGTAATATGGTTTAAAGAAATAAACTTCAAAACTACAATAGAAGTTTGCCTTTTGCCAGCTAGCTAGCTCACAAGCAGCCCTGCTGAACAAAGCTAAAATGTATCATGAATTCCATAAAAAATATGATTGAGTTGGTGGATTATTTACATTCCGAATTTACCCTGACGCTTTACAGTTTGATGAGGCACATTAAGATAATATATTAATACTTACCAAAGGGTCTTGATGCACACCGGGTGATGCGGCCTCCACCTTCTGTCCTTTTTTTTTTAATGTGGCGCAAAGGGAGAACAATGAAGAAGGGACGCCCCCTTCCTGCACAAGCCTGTCTTGCACGGGTTTACCTGGGCTGAAACACAAGGGCAGGGACCTATGTGCATGTTGGAAAAAGTCATTTTGTTTTTATCTGCTCCCACTTGGCACTTTTGTTAGATGTTATTGTAGCCTATTGTATGTCTGTCTGTCTATAACTAACTGTTACATTGTGTTCGTCTGAAACACGTTGGAAAAAGAGGTCTGTCACAATTACCTTTATTAATACAGCTTAATTAAACATTTCGAAATCCCGCCATGTAAAATAACAGACAACTGTGTTAAATGGTCCAGTACACTATGTGTTAAGCTTTTAGGCTGTGACAACACATTTTTTGTGTTATTTTTTAACATATCCTTTCTGAGACTTTCCCTCCATATTAACACTGCCATCCAGAGTTGTTTTGCAGAAAATTACACTCACACATTTGACACCCAATTCTATCAACATCAACACTCTGTCTTTGTGGACAGAGTGTTACCATAAACAGATAAGACACTACATGGAGTTAAATTGACTCCAATGAGTAACACTTTATACTCCCAACACATTGACACCGAGAAATCAACTCTGCCGGTTTTGCTGTGTATGAACCTTTTAGGACAGACACTAATCCCAACCTTTTGTCATTCTTCAAACTTGTCAAACATCTGGCCAGTTATTGGTGTATTCAGCCTGCAGGTTGGTCTTTATGGGCGGGACGAAGCAAACTGGAAATCGGCGCAAACTTTGAAATATGAATCTGTCTAGTCTGATTGCACGAAGTGAATGAAGTAAATGATGAAATAAATAATTAAATAAATAAATAATTAAATAAATAAAAAGATATATTAAAAAAACAAAAAAAAAATACATATATATTAGGGGTGGAACGGTTCATCAAAAAAATCTGTCCCGTTCGGTACGCTTGTCATGGTTCGGGGCGCGTGTGTACCGTTCGGTTCATAGGCACGTGCAACTGCTTTTTCTCATTTACTAATGAAGCAAAGCGTGTACACTCCAGAGCAGCAGGTGGCGGTACTGAGCTGGATGCCAACCGCCAGTAAACAAGAAGAAGAAGCGAAGCGGTGTAGCGGCTGTGGAGACGTTTGTGGGCATGGCGAGTGGAAAAGAGTCGGAGCTAGAAGATGCGCCAGCAGCACTGTATAGTTCTGCTGTATGGGACCACTTTGCATTTAGAGAGACCTACGATGACGGCAGTATGAAAGTTGTTGACAAAAGTGCGACAGTGTGCAAGCATTGTGCAACACGTTGTGTATGCTAACAGTACCACGACTAACATGTCAGCTTATCTGCAAAGACATCATCCCAGTGAGACGACTGGCAGCACAAGGAGGAAAGGGAGAGAGTCGACAGGACAAGTTCTGCTCCCCTCAGCTTTCAAACAGCCTGACAGTGACGAGTCAGACAGGGCAACATGCATAACGAAAGGAGTGGTGTTTCATAGCCTAAGATATGCAGCCTTTTGCCGTGGCGGGATTTTTTTGTATGATTAAAACACTCAAGCCACAATATAAAATAAAATCCCCTCCCACAAACATTTCAGCAACACGGTAATTCCCGCACTTTATGAAGAGACCCGACGAGGAATTGTTAGAGTTGTCTGACAGCCTATGTGGCGCTTACTAGTGATGGATGGACCTCCAGGGCTACTGAAAGTTTCCAGACTGTGACTGCCCAATACATTACATTGGTGACAGTGAACAACTATTTGTTCTTAGCATTTGTTAAAGATAAGAAAGGTTGAGGGTTGTCAACGTATTTTCCAGCCAACAAGTCTAGATTTATAAACACAAAAGGTATATCTTTTCTGAAGATTTTCACCAGTAATGTTGGGGAAAACATCACACATGATTCCATTGTACTTCACAGAAAAATCCATCCATCCATCCATTCATTTTCGTTTGCTTATCCGGGGCCGGGTCGCAGGGGCAGCTGCCTGAGCAGGGACACCCAGACTTCCCTCTCCCCGGACACTACCTCCAGCTCTTCTGGAAGGATCCCAAGGCATTCCCAGGCCAGCTGAGTGACATAGTCACTCCAGCGTGTCCTGGGTCTTCCTCGGGGTCTCCTCCCGGCCGGACATGCCAGGAACACCTCCTGAAGGAGGCGTCCCGGGGGCATCTGAAACAGCCTGAGCCACCTCAGCTGGCTCCTCTCGATGTGAATTACTTTTATGCATGATGCATGTATGTTTTATGTATGATACCATTAATTACCCTTTTCAAAAAAACACTTTAAACATATGATTAGTGAACCGCAATTTTAAGGAAAACACTTTGAATGCCTGCTGATTTCTGTAACTGACATTGAATAGGAAAAAAGCATGTTAAATTGCCTTTAATATAATAATTTAATATCTCTCTATAAAAGCAAGGAATCTCTGTCTGTCTGTCTGTGTATGTGTGTGTGCCTCAAATATCTCTGCGGATCAGGATCAGACTGACCTGAGAGTTTCAACATGGCTGCTGCGCGGTTCAAGGGTGTGCAACGTCGCATTTGTTTGGACTGCAATGATACCGTTAATAAATTATTTCATAAATGCTTTACAAATTCCACGAGCATTGTCCACCGGAGCCACCACAGCCACGTGTGCACCAGAGCCAATCACTGTAGAGCTCAAGCCCACGACATACCTTAAGAAACAATTGATTCATACCTGGAGCAGCGTGAGCTGGACCGGGATTTTGCCGGCGGTTCGGCCCCGTTCTGTTCTGTGCATCTAAACTGACTGTTGTGGATTAATGAGACTAAATGAGTCCGGACCGAGTCTGTTTGGGTCTGAGGAGATCCGGAGACGCGCGGACAACAAAATGGAATCGGAATCTGTGGATGTTCGTGTGTAGTTAACTGCTAGCCGCTAGCCCACACGGCCCACCTCCCGAGGTGATGGACCGGACGCACCGGCACATCCAAAACCGGACTTAGGGTAAATAATGTCCGCCACGCTTTTTCGCGAACATTGCCGTCACGTTTGCTTTGTGTCTGGTGCAGGAAGAAACAGTAAAAACGGGCTTTTGTCACGAAAGTGTCCAAGCAGCAAGTTTGGTTGTTGAGGAACAGGAAGTTGTGGGAGGAACGTCTGCGGTGATACAGACAGCAACAGAGATAGCGAGTTTTAAGAGTTGAGAGATTTGTGACATATAGCGTGTTTTGAGTGTATAGTTAGTGTGTTATATAGTGTTTAGTGTAGTGTGTTTAGTGTGTAGTGTAGTCGTTTTTTTGTGTTGTGAATCAAAACAAGGAGGAGACTGCTGAATGTGGAATAGGCAGGAATGAGCTGAGCCCTGAGCCTGAGGCATTGCCTGCATTTAAATGTAAATAGTTACACATAACTTTGTAAATTTCAAAAACTTATGCACAAATTCAGCAAACAACAATTTATATTTGCATTATAACTAATGCAATTGGTTCATTAAACTGTTTGTGGTTTTCACAGTTAAAAATCTAAGTTTTTCCTACTCAGATTTTATGTTATTTTGTGATTTTAGGTCCATAGTGTTAATACAGTATGTCAAAATGAAAAAATAACTGTACGGTCACACATGTGAGGTTGTGCTGAAAATAATGACAGCAAGCAAGGCAAGGTAAATAGTTTTTAAGGTGAAATATAATGGTATAATCAAAAGTAGTCTAACAAGGCAAGGTAAATAGTTTTTAAGGTGAAATATGATGGTATAATCAAAAGTAATCAAAATCAGCCTATAATATCCCTGATGTCCAACCTTCAAACGCAACCTCATTTGGCCATCCATGAAAAAGCTACTTAACCTCCCACTTTTCTATAGGAATACATGCTTCCTACGGGCATTGCACTAGTTACAAAAAAAAACACAAAAAATGTATTATTTTCCATATAATTAGTAGCAGGCTGATATGGCTTTGGTGGTAATTAGAGTATTGGATATATCAAAGATTAGCAACAAAATGTATTTGATTGCATTAGTATATTTTATGTAGTAACAGATACTCCCTCTAACCACCTTCATGGCCAAAAATGCCTCATTGACATCCGCTGTGTGTGTGTGCGCATGCGTGTGTGTGTTGGAGAAATGGAGAGAGAGTGTGTGAATCTGTAAGCACGCACTGATCATTTCGGGGGTGAAAAAAGGTCATCTTTTGAGAAATGTGTTTCATGTGTCTTTGAAAAAGTGCTTGAGTGAAAACATGCCTTTGCTGTACTCAAAATCAAAGCAAAAACAACTGTTAGTGTGTTTATGCACCTGGATGCTTTCACAGCCAATGATAACATTGCAACTTGGCTGAGGGGTCATTTCATTAGTGAGCAGAGAAGGAGAAAGACCTGCAACAAAATGAAGAGGCGTTTCAGAGGCAAAGAGGCATTAGAGATGGTAATGCAGCCTTCATCTGACAGCGAGCTGCAGGATTCCTCAGAGGAAGACACAAGCTTCGAGGGGGAGTCTGACACAGAAGGCTCACTGGAGTCCTCCACTTCGGTGAGTGCCTCTGACCCGTCCGCTGAGAGCAAAGAGGACACTGAGGATACTGTCCGTAAAAATGAGTGGACAGCAAGGAGCGGGCAAGTCTGGGCTCCATCTAATGCTGAGACGCTGTGCTACATGGAGGCACCCACCGGCATGATGCCAGGGCCCTCAAGATATGCTATATCAAGAATACATGATGTAGCATCATCTTTCGACCTGTTCTTTACTCCTAACATGATCAAGCTCATTGTACAAATGACAAATGTATACGGGAGGCGTTCAGTGTCAGGATGGAGTGATGTAGACGACCAAGAGATTTGGGCCTACGTCGGTCTTCTCATCATGGCAGGTGTCTATCGATCGTAAGGGGAATCTACCCGCCTGTGGGATGACCAAAATGGAAGAACAATCTTCAGGGCCACCATGTCCCACAAAAGATTTGAAACAATAAGCGCCAGCGTCCGATTTGATGACCAACTCACTCGTCCTGCCCGACACAAGGAAGACAAGCTTTCTGCTTTCCACAATATGTGGGACAAGTGGACAGAGCGCCTCCCACTCCTCTTCAATCAAGGGGCTGACATCTGTGTGGATGAGCAGCTCGTACCCTTCAGAGGCCACTGCAAGTTCCGACAGTACATGCCCAGCAAGCCAGCAAAATACGGGCTGAAAATCTGGGTCACTGCAGATGTTGCCACATCATATGCCTGGAGGTGCCAGGTATTTACCGGAAAAGCTGCTGGTGGAGCTCCGGAGGTGGGCCAGGGAAGGAGAGTCATCCTGGACATGACTGAGGGGCTGACAGGTGTCACAGTAACTTGTGACAAATTTTTCACCTCCTTTTTGCTTGCACAGGAGCGTTTGAGGAAGAAAGTGGCCCTGATAGGGACCATCAGGGCTAACAAGCCTGAGCTTCCCCCCAAACTAAAGCAGACAAAAAAGAGAGCTGTCTTTTCCTCTCTGTTTGCGTTCACAACCACCACCACAGCAGTAGGCTACATCCCGCGGCGGGGAAGAAATGTCCTCCTGCTGAGCACCAAACACCGGGAGCCAGCTGTAATTCAAGGTGATAAGCAGAAACCCCAATCGCTGCAAGGGTGGTGTGGACAACCTTGACAAGGTATGTGATTGTATGCTTTTATTACTATATAAATTGATTCCAGTCTATTTATTCTTACTGATTTCATTTCATAAATATGTATTTATTATGATTGCTTATCATTCATTAGATATATTTCTTGCTTTATATTTTTATATAAAGAATGAATTATGTAAAATACTTGTGAATGATGAGGAAGGACATTTATTTATTTACATTCTTTTTTTTCTTGGCCTTTTTTAGGTGGTCAGCACCTACAGCTGTAGGAGGCGGACTCGTTGGTGGCCTCTTGTCCTCTTCTTCAACTGCATTGATGTCTCTGCCTTCAATGCTTTTGTGCTCTACACTGCTGTAGATCCTTCCTGGAACCAGCAAAGAACCTACAAACGGAGGTTGTTCCTAGAGGAGCTGGGGAAATCCATGGTGTCCTCGGAAATTGTGAGGAGAGCCCACCCCCCGCGTACAGCAGCTGCTGCTGCCATGGTGGAGGGGTTACAGAACCCTGTTGCTGCCCTAGCAGAAACCTCCAACAGCGCCATTTCCACTGCTGCCACCAGCTCCACTAGAAGGAGAAGTGTGTTCTGCTTGTGCAGAGGCCTGAAAACAAGGTATTCCACTACCTGCACCAAGTGTAACAGATGCATTTGTAGGGAGCACAAGGTCACATGCTGCAGGACCTGCTGGTCTGCTGCTGAAAATTAGCTGCAAGCATGCAGGCGCACACATGCACGCACAAGTACACACACACACACACACACACGCAAGCGTGCATGCTCACACACACACACACACACACACACACACACACACACACACACAAAATCGATGTATCTGTTTCTCTCAAACACACACATCATATATCCAGTGCCTGGATATTTCTGTTCATAATGTTCTGTTTTGTTTTTTTGTTGAAGTTTCCAAAGTTGTTGCAGTTTGCACAATAAATGTTCACATTGATGAATCAGAAGTTGATTTGTAATGTTTTCACACACACACACACACACACACACACACACACACACACACACACACACACACACACACACACAAAATCACTCTTGGGGGGCCCTGGTTGTCAGCCAGCTCCATGACATAACTGGCAAAAATACAAGAATTTCATGCATCAGCCTACAATGGGAAAATGGTTGAATCTGGTGAAATATTGTAAAAATGTCAAACATCACTACTTTTCTTCAAAATAAAATGCTGACATTCCAGAATGCATAGTTTTATACTGTTATGGCAGTGACATTAAAAAATGTGGTTTTAATGGAAGTCAATGGGGCATTTTTGGCCACAAAGGTGGTTAGAGGGAGTATCTGTTACTACATAAAATAAACGAATGCAATCAAATACATTTTGTTGCTAATCTTTGATATATCCAATACTTTAATTACCACCAAAGCCATATCAGCCTACTACTAATTATATGGAAAATAATAATTTTTTTGTGTTTTTTTTTGTAATAAATAATTCCTAATTCAAATAATAAAACCGGCATTTAAAGGGTTAAAATCCTAAAAAATTAATGAATGGTTGGTAGTTTTGAGTAAGTCTGAAGTTGTTTAAGTGATTTATGAAAAAAAGCAGAAAAAAATATTGATCTATGGTGATTTAATGGCAGTTTTTTGTGCGTGTACATTTTTGCCACGAAGGTGGTTAGAGGGAGTTTTTTTGAGGAGGGCACAAGGGTTAAAAAAGGCAAGTCACTACTCTGATGAAGAAAAGGGTAAGACTTCTTACTGTTACCTATATGCATTCTTTATTTATCAACAGTTTTGAGTCAACTAATTTGATATGGATTAAATGTGTATTCAATGCAGAACAGAAGAAGCCTGAGCAGGATCTCTCTCTCACTCTCTCACTCAATCACCATAGCCTATACCAAACACTTAACGTATACAGTTACAGATCATCTTAGTTGTAGTTTTTGTGAGGCAGCACCACACACACACACACACACACACACACACACACACACACGCTCAAATACTTCAGTTATAGTTTCTATTGACTGCCGAATGTTGACCTCGGTATCTCAAAAATCCTGGCTACGGCCCTGAAGAAACAGCATGACAATGAACTGCGGGAACAGCAGTCAGATAACTCTCCTCTCCGTTCTTGTTTTAAGAATAATTTTATTTCATGGATTAAGTTGCTTTATTCAGCCCCACAAGCCTCAGTCAGGACGAATAATATCCAATCAGAATATTTTCGCCTCTATCGCTCTACTAGACAGGGCTACCCCTTGAGCCCCTATTATTCGCAATCGTCATCGAACCTCTCTTGATAGCCCTTCGGTCTAATCCTCTTATTAGAGGCATATTTAGTAACAATACACAGCTACGAGTTTCCATTTATGCGGATGACCTCCTTTTATATGTTTCTGACCTGCCTGTCTCAGTTCCCGCAGCTCTTGCCACCCTTCATTCATTTGGTCAAATATCTGGTTACAAATTAAATATAAACAAAAGTGAGATATTTCCCATTAACCCCGCTGCTAAGATTTATCCCCTGAAAAATGTCCCCTTTAGTTGCCCATTATAGTTTTGTATATCTTGGAGTTCATGTTACACACAAATTTGAAGACCTCTACAAAGCTAACTTTGCCCCCTACTGACCCGAATCCAGAAAGACTTTGAACGATGGTCTCTGCTCAATCTGTCTTTGATTGCACGTGTCAACTCTGTTAAAATGAATATACTCCCAAGACTCTCCTACTTATTCCAGTGCATACCACTCTTACTCCCTCAGTCTTTTTCTCCGTAAACTAGATTTCAGAATTTATCTGAAATAAGAAGATTCCTAAGCTGCGCAAACAATATTTGCAAAGACCGAAGCCTCTGGGAGGGCTGGCCCTGTCAAATCTTAGGTTCTATTATTGGGCTACCAATATCAGGATTAGGGCTGCACAAAAAATCGTTAAAAAAATCGCGATCTTGATTCACACATACACGTGATCTCATTTCTACACACAGCGATTCTGAAGCATGTTATATCTCGAGCTGAATCACAAACAAATGCTCCTATTTTCCTCCCGGATTTTTTGAAGCGCCCCCAAACGCAGCACTGCCGCTGCCTCCTCCCTCAACCTGTGGTAAAGCGTCTTTACAACACGAGATTCAGTGGAGGAAGCCCGCCTGCAGTTGAGTGTTTGGAAGGAGTAAGTGAGAAGCCGTTGTTAGACGGGGCAGCAAGCAGCCAATTTGCCCGTCGTTTTGGCGGCTCGGTCCGCGGTTTTAGACAGAGGGCCACAACTTGGGGGTCTGTTTTGGTCTGCCGATTTGCCGCCTCGGAGGGTACACTTATTTCCACCTTGCCTGCTAGATGTGCAACTGGACATCCGCTGAGCCCGGGAGATGCTAGCATCTCCTGGATCTCTAGCTGTATGGTTGTGTTAGCTTGTTGTTGTAGCCACAAGCTAGGAACGGTCGCTACTTTCAAACTGCAAGCCCCCCGCTAAGAACCCAGTTCTAAACTCCAATGTGGTGCAATGTAAAGCTCTTATTTTGAAGACAAATTCGTTGTTAACTGTTCACAGCCCAACTTCGAGCTTCACGTCAGGTCACATGTTTACGCCTACCTCAGAGACAGCTTTTGGAAAAGGAGGAATATTACACCTCCGTTTTAGAAAGCCGATCACAGCAGCTATCACATATCACCTAGCCAAAGATACGGCCCCAGTAAACACTGTACAACACGACGTATTAAAGTTTGCCTTCTCATCTTGTAGACTAATTTTTTTTTTACTTTTGTAAAAATCATTTCTCATCCAATGATAGAACTTGAACAAAAAAAAACAAAACATTGCTTTGGCAGAGGCATAGTAGCATGCCTCTGCCATTCTACGATGTATTTTGTATTGTTCAGTGAAACATTTTGTGAAAAAAATCGTGCCAGAGAATCGTGATCTCAATTCTAAGCAAAAAAATCGTGATTCACATTTTTTCCAGAATCGTGCAGCCCTAACCAGGATTCTTAAATACTGGAGTCAATATGAGGCTTTTGATCCTCCCCCAGCATGGCTGGTTATGGAGGCAAGTTCAGCAAAGCCAGTCTCCCTGAAAGCCTTAGTGCACTCTCCTATCCACTCCTCCACATTTCCCTACATCAAAAATGTGATTGTTAAGACCTCACTCAGGATCTGGGTTCAGTTTAAGAGCTACTTTGGCCTACAGACATTCTCTACTTACGCACCACTAGCAGCTAACCATGCATTTCCTCCTTCCCTAATAGGCAGTGTTTTCTTAAGGTGGACACATTTTGGCATTCATAACTTTAAAGACCTGTATATTAATAATGTATTAGCATCATTTCAGCAACTTTCAGATAAATTCTCACTTCCTAAGCAACATTTCTTTAGATATTTGCAAGTCTGAAGCTTTGTTCATGACACCCTTTCTAGCTTTCCTAATTTACCCTCTGATTCAGCCTTGGATAGTTTCTTGATACCAATCACCATTCTTAAAGGCTCTATCTCATCTATCTATAACCAAATTAATATTTTATGTTCAGAGCCCTTAGGCTTGATAAAGTCTCTCTGGGAGGAGGACCTGGGGGTGGCGATATCAGAGGAAGTCTGGACAGAGATTTTGAGACGGGTACATAAATCTTCTATTTGTGCAAGACACAGTCTTATTCAGTGCAAAGTTGTACACCGATCCTATTACACTAAGGCTTGACTGGCTAAGATTTTTTAAGGGTGTAACTCCAACTTGTGATAGGTGTAAGCTATCTCCTGCGAACTTAATACACACACTCTGGCATTGTCCTTCTCTATATAATTACTGGTCTGAGATTTTTAAGATTCAAGATTCAAGATTCAAAGGTTTTTATTTGTCACATACTCATACAGTGAAATGTTTTTGTGACATGTACTGTACTTCTGTGCTCAATTGAAGTAAAAATACCCTGTCAGAGGTAGTTGGGGAAAAAATAAGGCCAAATGCTTTGAGTGCACTATTTGGGGTTGCCCCTCCTCCCCTCACTAAGTCCAAAAAGGATGTACTTGCTTTGCTACCCTGCTGGCCAGAAGATTAATTGTAATTAATTGGAAATCAACAATACCGCCCTGTCACGTCCGCTGGATTAGGGACACCCTTTATTTTCTTAAGTTGGAGAAAATCAGACTGTCTTTATCTGGCTGCTCCAGTAAATTTGAGAAATTATGGGGCCCATTCCTTCAATTTGTTAAGGAGACAGATCTGCCACTCACCCCCGACTGACATGACTGAAGCAGCTTAGAGAGGTGGATATGTTACCTCTGCTGTGATGAGGGTTATATGCCGCAACTTTGACTTATGATGTCTGTTACTTTCTCTATTGCAGGTTACTATTACCAGACTGATGTGCACAGCCCCTTTGTTGACAGTTTCTTACTGAGCACATGAGCTCCAAGTTTTCTAGCTTCTGGATTTCTTTCTGCTTTGTGTGTCACACTGCACACGCTCATTAGTGCTTCTCCCACCAGCTCAACCCACATGTTCCTGCTTGGTCCAGTGACGTTTACAACAGGTTATCAAATATAACAGCTCCATGGATTCAAAAATGACACAAGACAAAGGGTAATAATTTACCTCGTTTGTAACCCGAGAAATTTCACACATGCACATATATTGAAAAGTGAATGGTATGGACGGGACATGGAGGTGTACCAGAGATTATCAGTGAACTGCGAACATGTGTGCGCCTGAAGGGAGCCTTGAATTCGATAAAAACAACTTTTCTAAAATCTCTACAACTCATTTTCAATACATGTGGATGATGCTGAGGTGAGGCGACTGACTGGAGGCTGAATGTAAAGTACGTTGCATTCTCTGTCAGAAAGACAACAAATTTGTCTTCAAAATAAGAGCTTTACATTGCACCCCATTAGAGTTTAGAACTGGGTTCTTAGCAGGGGGCTTTTAATTTGAAAGTAGCAACTGTTTGTAGCTTGCTGCTTCAACAACAAGCAGACAACGAAGACAGCTACAGAGACTGGGGAGATGCTAGCATCTCCCGGATCTCAGCATCTTTCCAGTTGCTCATCTTGATGTCCACAGATGAAGTGATGGACTGACTGCTGTGATCAGCTGTTCCCTGGTTTTAAAACTCCCCGGCTGTGGGTCGCACAACAGTGCACGTCATCGACACCTCCGACCATTTCACGCAATTGCCGGCACATCGACGTCTCGGATTTAGATAGCAACGGAGGTGGAAATAAGTGTATCCTCCGAGATGGCAAATTGGCGGACCAAAACAGACCCCCAATATAGCGCCCTTTGTCTAAATCCGCGGACCTGGCCGCAAAAAGGACAGCCAAATTGGCGGCTTGCTGCCCGGTATAAAAACGGCCATTAACTATGTAAACAAGGGCAGCCATGCACTGCAGGCACACTGTCAAACAGAAGTGCACAAGAAGAAGGTGTGGGTAATAGCATCAACACACAGTGTAGCCAGCACTTTTCTTCCAAGCAGAGAGACAGAAACTTTTTCAAAACCTATATACATCTTGTCAAAACACACTCTTTAAGGACTTGCTTTTTTTATTCTGGGGCAGATTGCGCAATTAAAGTTGTGCTGTTGCGCATTTCATGAGAGAAGCTGTCAGTTTAATTTCTTATATAGTATAATGTGACCATGTAGATACTTTATTATACATTCATACTGTCTTGTAATCCTGCTTGATTTTTCTCTCAAAATGCATCAGATTGATGCTCTTAAATATGAAATATTCCAAATTTCTTCCAGGGGAGCATGCCCCCAGAACCCCCCGAAAGGGGTCGTATCCTTCTCACCTTTTTCACCCCTGACCCGTTTTCATGCCTGATATTGTACAGCCAATACAGCTTATGCACAAGAAACATTAACCTGAATGAGGAAAATGACCTGCTGCTCTTTCCAAATGTGATCTGACCGACTGGATCAAATAATGACAGTGAGGAATCATTTCACAGGGGTTGAAATGCTCCACAAAAAAATAATGTATCCACTGTTTTACAGCAGTTGCTTTCACAATGTAAGCTTATGGGAAAAAAGTATTTCTGGGTCCTCATGCATCACCTGATGTTGTCGCCATTGAGGGTAAAAGGTAGGAATTGTGGGATAAAAACCCTTGTGATGTCATCAGGCATTTAGGCAGAGCAAAGCATTTACAGATTAAAAGATGTGGTCTAATGAAAGATGTTATGTAGATGCGTTGTGGGAATTGTAGGATGCAGCATTTTGGAAGGTCTCTGAGAATCCTCTCAGCCTCTGCTGCTTCCAGTTCTTTTTATTTTCTTTCTTGCAAGTGTCTAAACCTCGTGGAGTTGCCATGCTAAATGGGTGGAGTGCTTCATTAATATTGAAATAACATTCACTTAATGAACAGCATTGTTTTTTTAATAATCAATGTCTGGGTGATTATTGGTCTGAGAGTCATTTAGCAACATTCAACAAAACTGCATGTTCCACCTCTGTCTCTTTCTCTTGTATCGTTACTGTCTCTCTCTCTCATAAATGCAAAGAAAATCTATAAATGAGTTTTCTCTGTTAGCAGCCAACAATGTGAGTGAGTCTGTTTCCTGTGGCCTGCCGTCGGGACAGTTTGTTCAAGTCCTCATATCCACACATCATTTGTTCAG
Organism: Diplodus puntazzo; assembly: GCA_963678695.2. Classification (NCBI taxonomy): domain Eukaryota; kingdom Metazoa; phylum Chordata; class Actinopteri; order Spariformes; family Sparidae; genus Diplodus; species Diplodus puntazzo. The sequence continues at coordinate 28,635,842 of OZ023174.1, forward strand.
AAAGTGAAGCTGGCAGCTTCAGCAGGTATGAGTAGGAAAATCTTCACTCATCCCATTGTGAGAATCACTGTGTGTCTGACTGAAGGCACACTGACTCAAGGACATACTGACAGTGATATCCATGACCTATTTATAGTCAGCCTGTGTGTGTGTTTGTGTGTGTGAATTGGGTACTATATAATGTGCATGTGTGTGTTCAGTCACACCGATAAACTGTGTCTTTGAGCCTGATGCCTCATGATGATTTAAAGACAAACACTTGAGGTAAAGTGAGGTGAGCAGAAAGCAGTGGAGCTCCACACACACAATACAACTCTCACAGTGATAAAACACCTCTGTAGCTTCTTTAAGTATAACTGGTGACCTCTTGTGGATGATGGCACCACTGCAACATTTTCATTCATTTAATTCACTTACACATTTGACATCCTAATTAAATGGAGCAGCGTTTTCTACTTGGTGTCTTACCTAATGAGGAGGAGATGAAACATGTTTGCAAAATCACACATAAATCCCAAACGACATGCATTCTTCGTTCAATTCATGCTCATTTTCTGCAGCTGTTGCGGGACGGCGCTCTGCGAGCTTGCACTTGTAGACGACACGGCCCGAACTTTGAACATTTCTCGCCCTCTTCTTCGGTTACTCTCGTCCCCCGTCTATCCAACGTGGAGCGCAGAGATGGTTTTGAATGCAGGCAAGGAGATCCGTCCTCAAATCAGCGTCGTCCACCGTCGCTTCCCGTTCGCTACTCAGGCAACATTTCGAGCTTCTAGCTCGCGTCTCACGCATTTATCTCCACCCCAAAGACATTTCGGCTGTGAAATCCGTTTGTGAAGCATGTCCTCCTACTCTCTATTCACCTTTTTGAGCGGGTAGATATTGGTCGTGCACCGCTCGCTTGTCTGCAGTGGATCAGGCAACTTCACTGACGACGCAAAGCGCATCGAGGGCGCACAGAGAGACAACATATACGATATTGTGTCCTGACTCAGTTGTATCTAGGCAAAAAAAATTAAAAAAAAATCAACTTGGTCGTGTGTTTCAGCGAATGACACACAGAAATGATACACCTTCAAGTTTAAGAATTGTTGGAAAATCATACAAAGTGATTCAAATGTCATATTTATACTTTTATTCCACACAAACTGTGAACGTGGGAGTCTACAAAGTGACTTAAGCAAACACTGTGATATTCCATCATTAATTTCAAACAAACAAATCAGATCATGAGTGATACTCTTATTTCTCCACTGATCCAGACGTCACACAGTACTTTATTTTTAAGACTGACGGTAACACGGTCACAGGCAGCTGGAGACGCACAGGCTGTGTCTCAATTCAGGGTCTGCACACTCAAGGACCCGCCCTTTGCGGTCTCACAAAGTGAGTGCACTTAGGTGCGCCCTGCAGGCAGCGTCAGCCGGTTGTGAAATTGGACGGTCTACCCTTTGCAGCACTTCCTGGTTGCGTCACCAGATGTTCCCGCCCCTACCTGTTCGTCACTATTTATGCAGCCCAGGTCCGCAAAGTGACACGAAGAGAAATTTGAAAAGTTTGACTGTCAGATCTGTTTGAGCTGCAGGAATTCCTGATTTCCTTTTTTATCCTCCTGCTTGTGGAGGAAGAGGAGAAGCAGCTCTGGTTTATCTCCGGCTGAGAGGACCGTGGAGAGGTAAACCTGTTACTGAACCCACAGTAATGTTATCAATATTATCATTATTAGCTAGCTGACAGTTTGGGGTCATTAACATACCGATACATTACGTTAATGCTGACATATAAACTGCTGATCGCCACATATGGTTTTATTATGATTTTAAAGGCGTTATTCCAATTTAAGATGTTTGGTAGACAGTTTTGTTTGTTGAAATGATTTATTATCATTATAATTATATAATGAAATTGCCTCTTTCTTAAAACATTCTTAGTGACATTGCAGCCCTGGATTGAGTCAGAACTGCAGACCCAGTTGATGGAGGATGTGGTGGACAGAGGAGACTGGACCCCCAAACACCCTGAGTACCGACCCAGATGATGTCCCACTGACACCATCCAGCCCAGCAGCACTGCAGGGACTCCTGCTCAGCCTGCTACTGTCCATCATCTCCAACTGTTTTAATATTGTTTTTAATAATAGTTGTTTGTGTTAATAGTGAATAATAATCTGTAAATAGTTATTTATGTTGTTATTTTGTAAGTAGTTGTAAATGTTAATAATTTAAAAACCTTTATAATAAAAGAAAACATTCAATCCCTTGTTGTCACTGAAAAGTAGCACTTGATGCTGTTTGCTGTTATAAATTGTACTTAAGCTGTAAATACTGAATGGAATAGACACCGTGTAACAATAGAACAATATTTTATTTCATTCATTATATCAAATGGGCTCGACCTTCCCCTGCAGGCCCGTTGTTTCCAGAACTGTTATGAACACAGAGAGAAACAAGAGAAAAGGTCAACACAAGATCACATTAACACAGGGATGCAGAGATTTGTGACAGCAGGACTGACAAATCGGGTATTTATTTTTTATTTTTTATTGCCTTCCATCCAGCTGGCGGAATGTTTCGCCCAGTGAACTAATGTTGTTCTGACCTCGGACAGTGATGAAGCTCTCTGTTTGCTCCCTAAAACACAATGAAATGTAAAAGACGTTTTGTGTTACGTCAACACACAAAAGAGATCTAATACAGCAAAAAATATATAATCATCATAAGGATAATCATAAACTTATTCAATTGTAACTAGACTTTACAGCTTTACAGTCTGGAAATAAGGCAGCCTGATCTGGATCTGTTCATCTAGGTCCATTTATGTAGTCTATATCATCTCCACAGTCACAAAAAGATCTAAAATACAAGTCAACCTCTGAACATCTTACGTTTGAAAGTGAAGGCTTTTAAGGCTTTACTTCCAAAGGGATCAAGCTGAGCATTACCAACGTATTTTCACTGAGATGTGGAGGTTTTAATGTCCCTTGAAGTTTAACATATCTGGCGTTGGATGTTCAAAGGAGTAAAAACCGAGTATAAACCCAATACTTACATTTAAATGCGAGATCTGCGCCACTTGAGGTCGCCATTATTTATTTATTTATTTATTCTCTTAGGGCGCGCGATGAATCTTGGGATATGTGAGACCACGAAGTGTGGTGGCGGTGCACACTCAAAAAACAGGTGAAAGGAGTGCGCATTTGTGGGGTGCATTATGAGAACACTTCGAATTGGGACACCCTTCGCCGCGGTATAATGACATAATCGCACTTCAGATGCGCACTCGAAGTGTGCAGACCCTGAATTGAGACACAGCTACAGTCTTGTATGCAGGCGGCCTTGATGAGTGCTCAATTGTATTGACCTGCATACAAACAGTACAAACGCCTTCCTGTGGATGCTGTGCGACCTCTAGCGGTAACGTTGAGTTACTTCATCCATAAGCAGTATTAAGTTAAAGGGTAACTCCACCAATTTTTCACATCACAGTGTTTACAGTTGTTGGGGAGTTTACTGCATATGTAAAACAACAACAACAACAAAAGCTATAAAGCCATTAGTGTCATCTAAAAAAAAGGTGCATCCACTGATGTCATTAGAGGCAATTTAGACCCCAGGTTTTAGGAAAAATGGAGAATATTAGATCTGATCAGTTGACTCATAGTATACAGTACACACAAGTATATACATGTATGCTTTACTTGTACTTTAAGTAATAGTTAAGTACATTTAATATCAGATACTTGAAGACTTTTTTATAAAGTAGGACTTTTTGTATGGGTGACTTCCACTTTTACCTGCAGGATGTCTTTACTTTACAAACTAATGACTTTTGGGTGCTTTTTTCTCGGTTTCACCAACTGAGAACAATAAGGCCCTTCATGAGCACCTCACAAGCATTTCAGTCACTTCCAACATGAATCTCTGTTAACAGTGACACTGTATCAGCCTACATAGAGTTCAATAAAAGTCAAAGAAGACAGACTCTGCCACACATGCAATTGATAGTTCTTTATAGTGTCAGTCCATAGGCACAACACTGTTACTGAATAAGAAATGGCTATATGCGGTTACATGACATGGTTGTGTATTGGTTGTGTTACGCTGTGTTATCTCTGTCTCCTGCGACTGTGTCACATGTGACACACATGTAAAGTGAAGTGTATGTCATATGTTCATGAGTCACGGCTCAGGGACAACCTACAAGAGAGAAGAGAGAGAAGAGGGCATGTTAAGTCAGTTATTCATCTCTCAGTCTCACACACTCTGACACTCACATATTACATAAAGCCCTGTTATTGAATCTCTTTTCATCTCCTTTCACACAGACGGTTTCCTCAGAGACACAGCTTTGACCTACATTGACATGGCTTCAAGATCATCTCTGATCCTTTTATGTCTCTCTCTGTGCATCACTCAACACCTCCCCCAGCTCACAGCCATCCCTACCTCTAGTTGTGTCGACGGAGAACGGCCTTGTTTATCTCCCTCAGCAGAATTTCCTTGTTGTTCCTCACATTGGCTTTTGCAGTTTCCAACACAAACTCAATCTTGTCCTGGCTGAAAGCACGCTGGAAGGTGGAGTACTCCTCCATCTTTGCTTTGAACTCCTCTGCATCTACAGAAAACAGTGAACACCTGTTTAGGTTTCAACAAACTGTTACCATTGATGGCCTCAGGGAGGCTAGGGGTCCCTGGTGCCGAAAACACTACAAAGCGCACTCTGGTACGTCTCTATAAACCGTTATGAAGTTCCCAGAGTGACCCAAAGTGTAATGCAGTGCCTTACAGGCTTCACTACATGCCAAATGGTCTTGATTTATACCACCATAAATCTCTCATGACTTCCGGAGTAACAGTGCCCCTGTGCATGCAGCTGTTCACTTTTCTTTTTTTCTTTTTTTGCCCTATCCCTCAGCAGCCCCAGTCCTCCACAGCAGCACACTCTGGAGCTGAACAGTATACCTTGGGCAGCCAGCCACATGACCTGAGAAAACGTACTTTACCTTCAGCCTCCAGTCAGTCGCCTCACCTCAGCATCATCCACACATCTTGAAAATGAGTTGTAGACATTTTGGAAAAGTCGTTTTTATCGAATTCAAGGCTCCCTTCAGGCGCGCACATGTTCGCAGTTCACTGATAATCTCTGGTATACCTCCATTTCCCGTCCATAACCCCCCCCCCAAAAAAAACTCTCCGGTTCTACACGATTCACGTGAATGACCCAATTGACCAAGAAAACCAGGAAAAGTAACTATTGCGTTACTTTTAATTATCCCCCCTTTTGAGCTCGGCATTCATTTAACGTACTTGGCATCTATGTATTTAAAAAATGTGTTTCTTGCATGGCGGACCAGCACCTGCTCTCCCCGGTATTTCGCCAATGAGGGCTCTGAAGGAGTCTGATTCAACTGTTGATAGCGGGAGCATGTTCTCAACAACATACCTGCCTATCATTGAATTCAGCTCAGTCTGTGTCACAAGTTTTTGTGAAGCTGGAGCAGAAAAATCCAGCTTTAGCTGCTTGGACGGCTCCGTGTCCTTCTTTGTTAGCAGAGCTCACGTGAGCCACACCTTGGGTGTATTCCAGAAAGCGTTTTTTGTGAAAACTCTGAGTTTGTTAACCCTGAGATGAGAGAAACTCTGAGTTTTCAGTTCCAGAAAGAGAGGTAACTTAAACTCTGGGTCTGTTACTGCGGTAACTTGCTCTGTGAACCGAACCTGCTCACTGGCAGGTTTACCTGAAGAAACCCTGAGTCTGACGGAGCAGTCTGACAGCGGCTGTCCTTTCCTTCTCAGTCCGATCATGTTGAAGCAGAAATAATTCACATAGTTTTACACCAGGAGGAGAATTTAGATTCATTTAGATGAGCTCTCACTCCCTGACAAGGACTGAACCGAACAGTAGACCGCTTCTCATCAGTCTGTCATTTATATTCTCCTGCTGCAGAGCGAATATCAGGCTACACGTCATTGCTGACGTGCTCTCAGATCTGAACAATCCTCTAAGTTTTTTTTTGTTTTTTTAATCACTACGCAGGTTAATCAATCACCTTCCAGCAGCCAGAAAAAGAGAAATAACTCACATTTAATTCTGCCTCTTTCGGACGTAGTGGAGGTGGAGGTGAGCACCACTTCATGTTCAACTACTCAGCAGGATGTTAGGACACAGATGTGTGTTAAACATTATCTGTTGGTGGTAAAAGCTACTACAAGTTAAAATGTCCACTGAATAAAGTTTTACTTTGTTTAATATGTGAAATAAAACCAAAGTGAGGAGCCATCGTGAGACTGTTTTCATATTTCATTTTCAGATGATTTAAATTAAATAAAATAGCCTAAAATAAAATAAAACAAAACATTGAACAACATTTAACCACTTCCTCAAAGGCTAATATAAAAGAAAGTGATGTTAAATTCAAAATGAAAAGACGACTGCATCTAAAACTCTGTCAGTGATTTTTATTACGGCCGCAGCTGTGTTGCTTTTTTTTCCCAGAAAATGTCTGCTTCCTGTTTTCTCCCCTGTTGCCATGGTGAATCACAGTATCGGAGCTCAATTGATGATGGCTTTTTACTAGTCGTCAGGCACGAGCTCAATTCAGAGTTAACATACTCAGTTGACTTACCTAACTAAGATCAGCTGTTCTGGAACTGAAAACTCAGAGTTTCACTTCACAGGGTAAATCAACTCAGAGTTCAGGGTTAGGCTCAGAGTTTGTTGAACCTCCTTTCTGGAATAGCCCTCTGGCCTGCTATCATCATCAACAGTCAACAACGGTGTTTTTGGCCACTAGTGTTGTAGAAGCATGTGCCGCTGAGAGATGCATTTTCATTAGATTAAAGTGGTGTCTGTACTTCCACTTTGAAAACGTTAACTTTCCCTCCGGACTCGCCTTGCTGCAGCTTACCTCTGCCTCTGATTGGCTTACGAACTCTCACTCTACCTTAGAGAGCCAATCATCATCACTTATGCGGTTGTCTCGCCCCCCCCTCCTCCCTCACCAAAGCTGCAGCTTCTGTGGCTGAGAGCCGAGTCAGATGACAACATAATCCTAGCCTTTCAATGAGCAGCTTCAGTTTGTAACGCGACACATTTAATAGTTGGTAACGGTAATTGTAACGGCGTTGTAACGATGGAAATCGTTATTAGTTAGATTACCTTTACTGAAAAAAAGTAACGCCATTAGTAACGCCGTTTATTCTAACGCCGTTATTCCCATCACTGCATATGTCGAAGTGGTCATACGTTTAGGGTTTTTATAATTATTGACCATTCATGGTATGAAGGGCTACATTTGAAATAAATTGGATATAAACTACAGTTTTCTATCACATGGGCTTATTGTGCAAAAAGCAGATTGTTAAAATTGTTCAAGACCCACAAACCAATACTGAAAATAACGTTAACAATGGTTTATGACTTGGATCATCGTCAAGATCAGTCCCGTTCACATTTTTTTCCAACACAAAGTTAGCTAGTAGTAAGTTAGTTTTGAACCAGTTTAATTTTATGCTGAAGATCATCATTCCATCTGATGACTTCCTCATTAATACAGATGTATACTCTCAGCTTTGAGAAATTTGATTTGCTCTATGTAAATCAATCAGGATGGATACTGATGACTTGTTTTTAATATGTTATAACTATTACTGGCTATAGTTTAGTGTTTGCTGTAGTGGCACTAGAGAGATGAAGAACATAGAACCAGAAATGGAACACATGGAATAATTCAGTTGTTACAAATAAAGGCCTGATGATTATCTGCCCGACAACAGGACATTTTAATTATTATTCCAATAAAGACATCATAGCTTATGATTCCCCCAATGCAGTGGGTGGCGACATGCCACTCAAAAGTTGGTTTCCTGTCTGCCACTAAAACAAAGTAGAATGACAACATGCACAGTATGCTAGCGGTTCAAAGATGCCGTCGCCCATATGGACATTCTTTAGTTTCAGAGGAAGGCAACATGATTGCAATTGCAAGACATGTTCCGCAAGAGTCTAAGAGGCAAATAAATTAACATCTGAAGAGTCAGAACTGTTCTTTGTCTCTGTGGGTAATAGTGATGTTAGTTAGATGGCTCGAGCTTTGGAATATTAATTAATTCATCTTCACTCACTTGATAATATTCTTTTTTACTTTTGGGTGAACATAATTTACAAGCTTGGAACTTTTTGAAATACAAAATGCAATGTAATGTAAATGAAAAAAATATATCAATACATTATTAATGAAATTATTAGTATTATTATAAGTTGCAAAAGGAAAGTTATTATCAGTTATTGGTTTTCAAGGTACATCTCATAGTAAAGGATAGATGGAATCATTTTGGTGTCATATTGTTTGTGATGTATCAGTATTTGAATCAGAGTTTTATTTCAGCAATTACCAACTGCCAAAAAAATCACGGGTATTCAAACTATGGAAGTTTGACGAACCATTATTTTGTTCACAGTACTTCTGCTTCTGCTGTAACAGACCTTTACAGTTGTTTCTGTTGAAGAGCGGCATGTAGACAATGGTGGGCTCCTTCTCTTTTCCCTCAAACACGTAGCAGTCCTTCGGCCAGTCTCTCTCCTCTAGGATTTTCTCGTCTATCTCTGGGAAAGGCTTGTTCACTGCAGCTGCGTAGTCTCTGGCAAGAGTCAGAGTCTGTGAAGGGAGCAGAGGGTGAACGAACGTTGTGTCAGACTCCCAGGTTTCACAGCTTTCGTGTTCTGGAACAAACATACTTAAGTGATAATGTGCTACTTCAACTGTCATCCTTCGCTTCAAAAGTTAGACATAACCAGGTACAAAGGGTTATACATTGGTTAAGGGTTTATAATTTGTAAGTTCTTAATAAAGGTTCTAGGTCAATTTAAAGTGACATACAGCCACATAGCATGGACAAAGGAAGATTACAAACAAAATGGCGTATCAAAAAGGACTACATCATGGCCGATGAGGGTTGGACTTGAGATCACAGTAACACTCAAACAGTGAACAAACACATGGATTGAACACATGTGCATTACATCAACCAGAGTTTAACAGTCCTGTGCTAAGCCATGCTATGCTATGCTGTGTGATATCTAGGCCCAGTTCAACATTACCAGTCTTTGAAGAGAAGGTGGTGATGGTTCCATGGCTGATTTTTGACAACATTCATTTATTGATTCATTCATTCCATCGGCAATGGTTTAATAACTACATTTAAACTACATCATGCCTTCATTCATCCGCACAAGTTGTACATATGTACATATGTATATATAATAATAATAATTCATTTAATTTATATAGCGCTTTTCAAGGACCCAAAGTCGCTTACAGAGATAGGTACACAAGTAGCAGACAAAGATAATACACAGATAGGAAACAGATAACAGAACACAAAGCAGAACAGGGAGCAAAAGCAATGGTGGGGCATAGAGTAAATAACACTGGTACAGACAAATGGACAAAACAGGTACAACAGTAGTCAAGTAGTCAAGAGGTGGCAGGGATGGATTGAAGAGCGGTGGGGTGGCTGATGAGTGAGAAGAGTGGAAGGAGAGCGTGGGGGGGGCCAGGGGGACAGGGCAGGAATGAAGGTGGTTATGGGTAGGGGAGATCGTAGGCTTGTGAGAAGAGGTACGTTTTTAGGCGGGATTTAAATGTGGTAAGGCGTGGATAAGGGATTCAGCAGCAGGGGGGGAGAGACAGTGTCTGATTTTGGCAATGCAACCGAGGTGGAAGTAGGAGGTCTTGACAGTGGAGCTGACATGGGAATCAAAGGAGAGGGTGGGGTCCAGGATAACGCCAAGTTTGCGTGCCAGGGGGGAGGGAGAGATGATCAAGCTGTCAATGGTGAGTGAGATGGGTCCAGTTTTGTTAAGAGTGGATTTGGTGCCAATGAGGAGGAGCTCTGTTTTGTCACTGTTGAGTTTGAGGAAGTTTTGGGACAGCCATGTTTTTATTGCAGAGATGCAGGTTTCGATGTGGTCGAGGGGAGGATTTTGGGTGGGTTTGGTGCGAATGTAGATCTGGGTGTCGTCAGCATAACAGTGAAAGTCGAGGTTGAGATTGCGGATGATGTGTCCAAGGGGTAACAGGTAGCAGATGAAAAGAAGGGGGCCGAGGACTGAGCCCTGAGGGACCCCCTGCGTAACAGGAGAGAGGGTGAATGTGTGGCCAGAGAGGGAGACGAACTGTTGCCTGTCAGTGAGGTAGGAGGTGAGCCAGTCGAGAGCAGTGCTCTCAACACCCTGCTGGAGCAGCCTTTCCAGGAGGATGGAATGATTGACAGTATCAAAGGCTGCGCTAAGGTCTAGTAGTAGCAGGATGTTGAGGGCACCGGAGTCTGCAGAGGTGAGGAGGTCATTGACTGATTGATTGATGCGGGGGCGGCTGTGGCTCAGTGGGTAGAGCAGGTCGTCTAGTGATCGTAAGGTCACCAGTTTGAATCCCGGCTCCCCCTAGTTGCATGTCGAAGTGTCCTTGAGCAAGATACTGAACCCCAAATTCCTGGTGAGCAGTTGGTGCCTTGCATGGCAGCCTCCGTCATCAGTGTATGTGCATGAATGTGTGTGTGAATGGGTGAATGTGGCATGTATTGTACAGCGCTTTGAGCAGCGCTTTGAGCTGGAAAAGCGCAAACCATTTGCAAACCATTTACCATTGACGACCATTAACAAGGGCAGTTTCGGTGCTGTGAAATGGGCGAAAACCAGATTGGAGGGGTTCATAGAGGTTGTTTGACTGGAGGTGGGTGTGAAGTTGGGCAGCGACAATGCTTTCCAGAGTTTTGGAGAACGGCAGGTTGGAGATGGGACAGTAATTGGAGAGGTTGGCTGGATCAAGGGTGGGCTTTTTGAGGATGGGGGTGATGGAGGCAAGTTTGTAGATAGAGGGAACAAGACCAAGGGATGGAGATCGATAGATAGCGACTGATGAGGAGGGTGGTGAGGAGGTGGGGGATGAGGACGGGGAGGCAGGCCTTGGTTAGAGCCGTTGGGAGGGGGTCGAGAGAGCAGGTGGTTGTTTTGGATGCAGTACAGATCAGGGTTGGGTAATAAAAAAATATCCCAAACTTTGAACATCCCATGTAGTACCATTAAATCCATTATTAGAAAATGGAAAGATCATGCCACTTCAACAAACCTGCCAAGAGAGGGCTGCCCACCAAAACTCATGGACTGGGCAAGGAGGGCATTAATCAGAGAAGCAACCAAGAGGCCAAAGATGACCCTGAAGGAGCTGGGCAGATCTACTGCAGAGATTGGAGTATCTGTCCATAGGACTACTTTAACCCTCTGGGGTTGATTGACGCGCCTCGTGACCAATTTAAGATGACGTAGCAGCGAGATGACGCCTCTGTGAGTCTCGGTTCCGACTTTATGTGTTCGAGCAGCCTTCAAACTATATACCAGTTTTTGAATTGTGTTGATAGGCCAAGTAAAACCGGATTTACGATACATGATGTACGGCACGCTTTTTCGCTAACGTTGCCGTCACGTTTGCTGCGCGTTTGGTGCAGGAAGAGACGGTAAAATCGGGCTTTCCTCACGAAAGCGTCCGCAAACAGCAAGTGCTTGAAAGCAAAAAAACACATCCCTATTGGTGGAAAAAGGCACCACACCAGCCAGTCACAAAATTATTTGGCAAGTCACGTGATTTGATTGCTGAGGGACAGGGGGAAGTTGTGGGAGTGACGGGACGGAAAAGTGAAAGCAGCTGTGCCGGTGACAGAGGCATCAATAGAGATAGCGAGTTTTGAGAGTTGAGAGATTTGTGACATTTAGCATGTTTGGAATGCATAGTTAGTGTGTTATGTAGTGTTTAGTGTAGTGTGTTTAGTGTGTAGTGAAGTTGTTTTTTTTATTTAATGAGTCAAAACAATGAGGAGACTGCTGAATGTGGAGCAGGCAATGCAGCTCTCCATTGAGCTGAGGAGCCCTGAGTGTGAGGCATTGCCTGCATTTAAATGTAAATAGCTACATATAACTTTGTAAATTTCAAAAATGTATACACAAATTTTGCAAACAACAATTTATATTTGCATTATAAGTAATAAAAATGGTTTGTTAAACATATATGTGGTTTTCACAGTAAAAAAACTAACTTTTTCCTACTCGGATTTTATGTTTTTTTGTGATTTTAGGTCAATTGTGTTAATACAGTATGTCAAAATGAAAAAATAACTGTACAGTCACACATGTGAGGTTGTGCTGAAAATAATGACACCAAACAAGGCAAGGTAAATAGTTTTTAAGGTGAAATATATTGGTAAAATCAAAAATCTTGAGGGAAACCTGTTTGAGTCTGCCAGAGATTTGAGTCTGGGATGGAGGTTCACCTTCCAGCAGAACAGTAGGACTTAACACACTGCTAAAGCAACACTCAGGTGATTTAAGGAGAAACAGTTAAATGTCCTGGAGTGGCCCAGTCAAAGCCCAGACCTCAATTTAATTGAGTCTGTGGTATGATTTAAAGATTGCTATACACAAGAGACACCCTCCTAACTTGAGGGAGCTGGTTTTACCGTGTAGAATGTTTCCAGTTGCTAGATATGCCAATTTCATCTTGCAGTTGTAATTGCTGCAAAAGGTGGCTCTACAAAGTATTGGCTTTGGGGAGTCAAATAGTAATGCACACTCAGGTTTTCTGTTTGTCATATTTCTTGTTTGTGGTAGTTATGTTTTGTAAATCAAATGATAGGACCCCCCCCAAAATTCCAGGTTGTGAGGCAGCAAAATAGAAAGAATTCCAAGGGGGGTGAATACTTTCGCAAGACACTGTGTTTTTGTTTTCATTTTTGACAACATGGAAGTCAGTGTATTACTTAATTAATGGATTAATCAATTGATGGAGGTTACCCCCTTTCTAATGAGCATTTAGTAATATGTCATATACTGTATGTGGTGAGAACATTATAACACACTTTACAATACCTCAAACATGTTTCCAGCACTGTACTCTGGTGCGATGAGGAGGTTGATGTCCCTCTTGTCTCCCAGAAATGACGGGTAGGCTACATTAATCAGCAGCCCAGCGTCTATCAGGTGGAATCTCTCCTTCAGTTGGAGGCAAGGTGGAACGCTGTGCTCTGCCCAGGAATAAAATGCTAGACCTTCAAACAAACTTGTTTTAACTTGTTGATTTACTTTAATAGCAAAGAGGCTTACAACTTAAAAATATCTAACATTACTCACCAAAGAGCAACAAAAAGGTACGTAAACTGACAAAGCATTATTATAAGTACGGCCTACAATCTTAATACAGAGCTAGTGTAAAATAACAACAGTGACACTGAGTGATTAAACTGTCAGTACAGACATTTATCATCCTTTAATTATTGGGGAGATGAAGTTGTAACATTATAACCAAACTAAATGGTACACCGGGCGGCTGTAGCTCAGCAGGTAGAACAGGTTGACTAGTGATCGGAAGGTCACTGGTTCAAATCCCGGCTACGGTCTGGCCTGAGCTGCATGTCGAAGTGTCCTTGAGCGAGATACTGAACCCCACATTGCTTTTCAGTGAGGGCCCTGCGATGAGCTGGCGACTTGTCCAGGGAGTACCCTGCCCTCGCCCTGAGATGAGGCTGGGATCGGCTCCAGCAGCAACACCCCGCGACCCCATGGAAAGGGACGATGACATGACATAAATGGTACACCATCGTCTATTCCCTACATACACCATCACTATTGTCACAAATAAGTCATTGTTATGTAGAAAGTTCTAGATGTTTGCTTGCAAAGAGTATAACATCAGTGTCTAATGTATAATTTGCTCCTCCTCATCCTGCTCATTATCACATCTTTCAAAATTGTGTGCAATGCCATCCACTACTTTACACCCACTAAGGGCTTGGTGATTAAAACCACCAGAAAATCACTGGCACCATATACAGATTATCAGTGACATCAGTGAAGTGCACCAAAACAAACACCCACCCACCACAGTCTGTTTACCCTGCTGACATCTGACAACAGATACAGAAGTATCTGCTGCTGTACCACCAGACTACAGAGCAGCTTCTGTCCCCAAGCTGAGAGACTCATCAATTCATCATCAACATTCGCAAAAAAATAGTTTGTTCTGTTTTTTTTTTTTACAAAGCTTAAAGGGACCTAAAATCTTATTACAGCTCTGGTGTTAAGTGACAAATGAATGAGGCTTTGACCCTTTTAAAGGTGCTGGTAGGTTTCGTTTTGGTTGGCTAGCTTTCCCTCTGTTTCCTGTTTAAGTTAACTTAAGCTAAATTCATAATTACTGCACAGATACAAGACTGTTAACAATCTTTTTTTCCTCGAGAGGAAACATTACCATACAATCAGCTCACATATAGTCTATGGAAAAATGTAAATTGCTACAAATTCTTACCAGAGCCCCTTTAATTGTGATGACAACTTATGAGGTCTGTCTCCTCACCTTGGTATTGGTACAGGAAGTTTGCAGTAGTTCCCCACTCCCACTTCAGAATCAGAGGAAGGACTTTCTGAATAAGCAGAGAGACTGAGAAAAATACACAAACATGTATTAATGTCATTTAAGCAAAATGGGTCTGGTTTTGTGTCTGCAACACTGGCCAGTCTGGCTGTTTATCTGCCATACACTGACCATGTGTTTTAAAAGCTCCCTCCTCCAAGTTCTGGCTCCAGGTCTCCACTGCTGCCAGTAGCTCCAGACTCCAGTGCTTAGAAAGAGTTTTTCTTTCCTCCATACTCCTTGACTGCTGCCATGCAGACTCATTATGATTTACCTTGTCTGCAAAAGATACAAATCTCATGGACATTGAGGCATTTTGAATCAGACATCTGTTGTGTCATTATTTCATCACAGACACAAAATATTTGAACTCGGAGGAAAATTGAAACATTGATGAGTATCAGTGCTGCAGTTTTGTGAATTACCTTGCAGCAACCAAAATAATAAGATTTAATGAACAAATGTGATTGAGGTGCTCAATTTTATAATTAACCATCTGAGCACCATCATCATCATCATCATCATCATCATCATCAATACCTTCTAGTATTTTCTGCAGCTTGTCCAGGTCAGACAAAGAAGCAGGGTCCTTACTGGTGCTTCTGGTCAGGGCAACTAGCTTCTGAAGGGCATTGTACACGCGTAGGTACTCTTCTGCTGCACTGTCTATTTGCCCAGGCACTGAAACACACACACACACACACACACACACACACACACACACACACACACACACACACACACAAAGAGCAAGTATGTAACCATGAAGTTGTGACGACTTTTCCTCCTCAACAACAGATTTATCCCTGCAGCTTCTAAAGATGTGTTTAGTAAGTGTGGAAATGTAAAAAGGGGATTACCATCCAGCCAGGGAGGGAGGAACTCTCTGATAATCTCTTCATGAGCCAACGCACAACCAAAAACACCTGCATAGTTTCAGCACACACACAGATTGTGATTACAATGAGTATTACTGCACATGCATGATCAACACTTTCCTTCAGTATTTTTCTGTGCTCCACTGACTGGCCTGAGGACGTTTCATCTTTTTTGAAACTTTTAAACATACTCATTCAGGCTGCATTATCATTATCTTTTGCCATATAGGCACAGCAGAACATCATTGACATATTGTTCTTATCTCATAGTCGGCTGGTTAACTGTTAATAATAATGCACTTTATTTGAAGGCGCCTTTGAAAGCACTCAAGGACACCACACATAACAACAACAGTACAACAAATGACAGTACAAGTACAGGACAATTTAGTGCAAATAAATAAATCAGTAAGAGGATGCAGTTACATGGTGCCGTCTCAGCACAGAGTTCAGACTCTGCAGTCCTCATCATACAGGAAGTCAACCGGGCCGGTTTAGGCAGGGCTGAGCTTCCAGGGTGAGAATAGTGCAATAGTTAAGAATAGGGAAGAGTGTGTGCAGGATTCAGATTCCGTAGTCCTCACCATACAGGAAGTCAACCGGGCCGGGTTAGGCAGGGCTGAGCTTCCGGGCTGGGAATAGTGCAATAAAGTCGAACTGTTGTCGAACTGTTGTCTATTCACATCTAGCAGACGAAAGGGGTCCTGCCGCAGCGTTGCAGACTCAACATACCACGCCTTCTACTGAACAATGTCCATTAGCATTGTTTGTTAGCAGCCAATGACATCAAGCAGCTGCAGTGCCTCCAAAGACAAGAGATGACAGCATATCGCAAATAAAAAGAAAACATTATTAAAATTAGAAATTTTGGCAAATACGTCAGGATGTATTCTGTTCTATTCTATTCTATTCTATTCTATTCTATTCTAGGATAACTTAGTCTTTGTGGTCATTATTTTGCTATCACTGCAAATAATGTAAACTTAAGGTTGCTTATGAGCAATACTTTTAGCCAATTCCATCTTCTCCAGCCAGGCTATAGGCGCGAGTACGTCACGCAGCGGCATCAGTTCTGCGTCTGCCCCTCCCCATGAAGCAGCAGCCAGACTCACTCTGCACCACACCTGAGCAGCAATGATTCACAACAGGCTATATAATTTACAACCAGCAAGAAATGTGTTTTATGAAATGTGTTTTATAAAAAAGGAAGCCCGAGGCCCGACCCGACCCGGCTCATTTGCGCATCTTTTCGGCCCGAACCCGGCCCGAACCTGCGGGTCCGGTCGGGTTTGTCGGGCCGGCCCGACCCGTTGAGAACTCTACTCTGCATACAGTTGCCTTGCTCAAGTGCTCTGCCTCTCCGACGTGGTATAAAAAACTCCCATTTGCAAAAAAAACAACAAAAAAACGCAGCGCATCACACAATATCTGCTGGGATGTGAGAGCATGACTTCGGTTGGTAATGTTGGAAATGTAAGGACGGATTAGGTTGTGTATGTAAATGATGGACTGTGACGTGAAACGGTACTGCTCAAAAAGATAATTGTCTGGAAATGCAACAACATCCATGCGCGGTCTGATAATCATCTCCCGACGAATATTTAATTCTCTGCGCAGTAATGCTGCACCTTCATCCACGGGATCATTATCAAAAGGACATGCCATGGTAGTGAAAATAGTCGCCACCTAATATAACTTCTAATGTAGGCCTACTGACTGATTTTTGCAATGACTTTCTCAAAAAACAGACGGCAGAATTATACTACGCCAAAACTCGCCTGCTGACTGAATGAATGCGGAAATCAAATACCGTGTGTGGCTGAAAGAGGGCGGAGACAGAGAGAAACTCGAGGTTTGTTGAGAAAAACCTGGTCCCGACCAGGTTAGGTACATAGAGTATGTTACCATGGTAACTGACCAAGAGCTTAAGTTACCTCTCTCTGTGAAACAGGCTAGAGTTACCCCTCTTTCTCTGGTTTGAGTTACCTCCCTTTGTGAAACGGAAAAATCAGAGTTTCCCTCATTTCAGGGTTAACAGACTCAGAGTTTTCACTAAACCTGCTTTGTGAAACGGACCCCAGATGTAGTTTTTGTGTTGTTTTATTGTTGTGCGCATGCACGAAAAGCTGCAGGCTGCCTGTTACGTCGCTCCAGCCTTTGATTTCACTTTTTTTGAACTTTAACTTTTTTTACTCTTTTTGTTCGTTATTGTTTCTTCACTATAACTCTGTGAAGTCCTGCCCTCTCTAACGAGGTTGTTTTAGAGAGTTTTTTATGCTTTTTTCGTGTTGATTTTTATAAAATGCCACTTCCACCGGGACACGCTGTTTTTGTATACTCCGGAGAACAGCTGATCGCGCTAATGCCGGCCGGAATTGTGGCCAGACCAGCTGACATACCACCTGGGGTCCGTTTCACAAAGCAAGTTTAGTGAAAACTCTGAGTACATAAACTTCTGTGTGGACTGCAATGTCCCTGCTCGGACTGTAACCTGTTATGCTAATAATAAACCTTGGATCACTAAGGACATCAAGGTCATCCTGAATGAGAAGAAGAGGGCGTTCAGAGAGGGCAACCGTGATGAGGTGAGGAGAGTGCAGGGGGTACTCAAACTTAACATCAGAGAGGCGAAAGACAATTACAAGAGAAAGCTGGAGAATAAACTTAAGCGAAACAACATGAGGGATGTCTGGAGTGGCATGAGAACCATCACCGGGTTCCAAAAGACTGGTAATATGGGGTTGGAGGGCCGTGTGGACCGGGCCAATGAACTGAACCTCTTTTTCAATAGGTTTGATACTGCGGCCCCTCTCCCACAAGACTCTGCTGCTGGCTGCCCAACAAAAACTTCCACTTTACCTCCCCCTCCTCCTCCTTACAGACCCCTTGTCTGCCCCCCTCCACCTCAATTCACACCCACCTACTCCACCCCTCCCCCCTGCTCTGCATCATGTCCTCCACAACCTAAGGACCTCACCTCTCCCACAACTGTCACCTCTACAGTGTTCTGCACGCTTGACCTGGTGAGAAGACAGCTGACGAGACTCCACTCTGGCAAAGCTGCAGGTCCTGACGGTGTTCTTCCCAGGGTGCTTAAAGCCTGTGCCCCCCAGCTGTGTGGAGTACTCAGTCAAGTATTCAACCTGAGCCTGCACCTCCAGAGGGTCCCTGTTCTGTGGAAGACGTCCTGCCTCGTTCCTGTGCCAAAGACGTCACGTCCCAGCGGCCCTCAGGACTACAGGCCTGTGGCCCTGACATCTTACATCATGAAGACCCTGGAGAGACTCGTCCTGGAGCAGCTAAGGCCTATGGTCAGGCCGTTCACTGATCCACTACAGTTTGCCTACCAGCCCCGCCTGGGAGTTGAGGACGGCATCATCTACCTGCTGAACAGAGTCTACAGTCATCAGGACAAGCCGACGAGCACTGTGAGAGTCATGTTCATAGACTTCTCCAGTACTTTCAACACCATCTGTGCAGCTCTACTGGGTGAGAAGATGGCTGTGATGCAGGTTGAGGCCCCCATCGTGTCCTGGATTGTAGATTACCTGATGGGCAGACCACAGTACGTACACCTACAGAACTGTGTGTCGGACAGGGTGGTCAGCAACACTGGGGCCCCACAGGTGACTGTCCTCTCTCCCTTCCTCTTCACCCTATACACCTCTGACTTCAACTATTGCACACAGTCTTGCCACCTTCAGAAGTTTTCTGATGATTCAGCAATAGTTGGCTGCATCGAGAAGGGTGATGAGAATGAATACAGGACTGTTGTAGGTAACTTTGTCACTTGGTGTGAACGGAATCATCTGCAGCTCACCGTGACAAAAACAAAGGAGCTCATAGTGGATCTGAGGAGGGCGAAAACAACAGTGACCCCCGTTTCCATCCAGGGTGTCCTTGTGGACACTGTTGAGGCGTACAAGTACCTGGGGGTGTACTTTAATAATAAGCTGGACTGGTCAAGAAATACTGAGGTGGTCTACAAAAAGGGCCAAAGTCGACTCTTTTTCCTAAGGAGGCTGAGGTCTTTTAACATCTGCCGGACGATGCTGAGGATGTTCTACAAGTCTGTTGTGGCCAGTGCGATCTTCTTCGCTGTCACATGCTGGGGCAGTGGGCTGAAGGTCGCAGATAACAACAGACTGAACAAACTGATCAGAAGGGCCGGTGATGTCGTGGGGGAGGAGCTAGACACTTTAACAACCATGGCAGAGAGGAGGATGCTGTCCAAGCTTCAGTCCATCTTGGATAATGTCACACACCCTCTTTACGACACACTGGCCCAACAGATGAGCACATTCAGTGGTAGACTGACTGACTCCTCTCACCCAGATGCACCGCTGAGCGCCACAGGAAATCATTCCTGCCTGTGGTCATTAAACTCTATAACGCCTCCCTAAGAGAGTCAGACACCCCTCCTTCTGTAACCTGACTCAAACATGGACAGTCATTTCTTTTTTGTACTTCTTGCACATTATTTAACTGTATATTTGATCTTTTGTGTATGTATGTATGTATATATATATATATATATATATATATATATATATATATATATATATATATATATATATATATATATATGTGTATATATAGCTAGGCCCTGATATGATCCATATGTTCGGGCTGAAGAAGCTAACTGCACTCCATGAACACCTAGCAGCACAGATGAACCAGCTGCTGAGGGATGGGACCCACCCAGCTGCTGAGGGATGGGACCCACCCAGAGTGGCTAACCCAGGGCAGGACAGTCCTAATCATGAAAGACCCCCAGAAGGGACCTATCCCATCCAACTACCGGCCAACTACCTGTCTCTGCACAACATGGAAGGCCCTGTCAGGCATCATTGCGGCAAAAATGAGTAAGCATGTGGCTCAATACATGAGCGAGGCACAGAAAGGAATTGGCAGTAACATCAGAGGAGCCAAGCACCAGCTACTGGTTGATAGAACAGTCACCCGAGACTGTAAGAAGAGACAGACCAACCTGTGCACTGCCTGGATTGACTACAAGAAAGCCTACAACTCAATGCCGCACACATGGATACTGGAATTTCTGGAACTGTATAAGATCAACAGGAACCTAAGGGCCCTCATCCAGAACTTGATAGAAATGTGGAAGACCCTAGAGGCCAATTCAAAGCCAATTGCCCAAGTCAACATCAACTGTGGCATATACCAAGGAGATGCGCTATCACCACTGCTGTTCTGCATAGGCCTTAACCCCCTCAGTCAGATCATCACGAAGAGCAGCTAGGGGTACCGATTCTGTAGTGGGGCAACAATCAGCCACCTGCTCTACATGGATGACATCAAGCTGTATGCCAGGAGCGAGCGAGAATAGACTCACTGATCCACACCACCAGGATCTACAGCGATGAAATAGGAATGTCATTCGGATTGGACAAGTGTGGCCGGATGGTCTCAAAGAGAGGCAAGATGATCAGGACTGAGGGGATTGACCTACCAGAGGGCAACATAGGTGATATCCAAGACAGCTACAAGTACCTTGGCATCCCACAGGCTAATGGAAACCGTGAAGAGGCCACAAGGAAGTCAACCACAGCCAAATACCTCCAGAGAGTAAGGCAGGTCCTGAAAAGTCAGCTGAATGGTAAGAACAAGATCCGAGCTATCAACATGTACGCACTACCAGTCATCAGATACCCCGCTGGTATCATAAGCTGGCCAAAGGAGGAGATGGAAGCCACAGATATCAAGACTAGAAAGCTCCTCACCATGCACAGAGGGTTCCACCCCAAGTCCAGCACCCTGAGGCTATACACTAAGTGGAAAGAGGGAGGCCGAGGGCTAGTGAGCGTCAAGGCCACGGTCCAGGATGAAACATCGAAAATTCGAGAATACATCGAAAAAATGGCCCCAAAGGATAAACTGCTAAGTGAATGTCTCAGGCAGCAGAACTCTGATGAGAGTGCAGAGGAGGAGGAGGAGCAGACAACCTGGAGGGACAAGCCCCTACATGGCATGTACCACCGTCAGATAGAGGAAGTGGCTGATATCAAGAAATCCTCCCAGTGGCTGGAAAATGCTAGACCGACAGACAGCAGAGAGGCACTAGTCATGGCAGCACAAGAACAGGCCATAAGCACAAGAGCCATAGAGGCCAGGATCTACCAGAGTAGATCAGACCCATGATGCAGACTGTGCAAAGAAGCCCCTGAGACAGTCCAGCACATAGTAGCAGGGTGTAAGATGCTAGCAGGATCAGCGTACATGGAGAGGCACAACCAAGTGGCTGGGATAGTATACAGGAACATCTACAACCAGTATAGAATAGAAGTACCCAAATCCCAATGGGCCATACCACAGAAGGTGGCTGAGAACAACAGGGCCAAGGTTCTATGGGACTTCAGACTGACAAACAGCTCCTGGCTAACCAACCGGACATAGTGGTGGTGGACAAAGAGCAGAAGAGGGTGGTGGTGATAGATGTAGCGATCCCAGCTGACGCCAACATCAGGAAGAAGGAACACGAGAAACTTGAGAAGTACCAAGGGTTGAAAGAGCAGCTGGAACGGATGTGGAAGGTCAAGGCTAGCGTGGTCCCTGTGGTAGTGGGGGCACTCGGGGCAGTCACCCTCAAACTGGGAGAGTGGCTCCAACAGATCCCAGGAACAACATCTGAAGCCTCAGTCCAGAAGAGCGCAGTCCTAGGAACAGCCTAGATACTGCGCAGAACCCTTAAACTCCCAGGCCTCTGGTAGAGGACCCGAGCTTGAGGATGACGCAGATACCAGCCTACCAGGGTGAGAAGGAGATTTTTTTTTTTTTTTAGCTATAACATATTTACGTTTATTTATATTTATGTTTATATTTATATTTATATTTTGCTCTTAATAGATGTTGCTTGTATAATATATGTTTTTTGTATATCTGGAGCTTGTAACAAAAATAATTTCCCCCTGGGATTATTAAAATATTTCTGATTTTGATTCTGATTCTAATTCTGATTTTTGGTCTCTTTTGTGACCTCACTGGCCCCTGAAACATGCACAAACCATATTTGGATGTTCAGCTTTCTACATCTTCCTACGTGTTTGTGCTACATGTTGTTTTTCTGTTGCCCTGACAAATCCCAAAAAGTCCAATCTTGTTTTAGCTCTGTATTGGTCTTCACCAACTCCTGGGAAAATATTTGTCTCTTTAGATGCAAATACTCCATTAAGTTAATACATTAATCATTAACTTTGTCCATGTTGCTGAACAGTTAGTGTTCAGTGGGTTTATCAGTGTGGGTTTGTAACAACAGTGGCCCCTCTCACTTTAAACATGGTCGTGGAAACTCTTGTTGATGTAAAAGCTGTAAATACTAAAATGACTTCACAATAAAAGCACCACTGCAGCCATGGTTTCCAGGTGTTTACTTAAAGATGTAGTTACCACTCTACTGCTGCCATCAAACCTGTGAATACCAGGGGTGCACCGATCCGATATTAAGATCGGATATCGGCTCCGATATTGACAAAACGGCTGGATCGGGGATCGGTAAAATGAAACAGATCCACGGGCCGATCCAGTTTTTTTTTTTCGCCGTCGCAGCACATCCTACGTCATTCGTCAGCGTCAGTGTGTCGCATGCTGGAAGAGCGCAAGTTGTTGTTTGACCAACTCTTTATTAGTTTATTCTCAGTTTCAGCTGCTATGTTTTATTTTGTATTCCTGTTTGCAGGATGGTACCCGTACACACGTCACATTTCTCCGCTGATTAGCTCGTAGCCCCGCCATCAGTTGTTAGCCTCACCGGTCAGCTGTTAGCCTAGCAACGCTAACTTTCAAACCGACGTACTCAATACTATGTGGGCTGTCCATCGTTGCTCCGTTGGTCCTCCCTCCACCACAACCTCGGGGTTATTCACCGCCGGACTGCTTTGTCTCCTCCTCTGCTGCTGCGGTTTCCCCGGCTTGCAGTGATGCTGGATGGTCGCCCCCGCTGTGTGCACTGAGCCTCCAGATGCTAGTTTGTTTACAGACGGTGCTACTGACTTCGGTACTAGTGTTCCCTCCGTGCTGACTGACAGGCGCTACATACATTCTTCGCTTTGTTTGTTCCACTTTGTTACGTGTGTCCTTACACACTGACACTGACAGGCCGCTATATAAATAAATGTATTATTATTATTATTATTATTATCATTATTATTATTATTGTCATTATTATTATTATTATTATTAATGTTATTATTATTATTATTAATGTTACACATGTTTACAATGTTCGGTAACTGTTTGATTATTTTGTCTTAGTTAGGAAAGTCTGGTGCCTTTAGTCCCTTTCACATGGTGGAAGGTATACAGTTTATTATTAATTCAACAACGGTATCGGATCGGTAACGAGTATCGGCCGATACGCTCAGTCCAGGTATCGGTATCGGATTGGATTGGAAAAAACTGGATCGGTGCATCTCTAGTGAATACACACCTTGTAGTTGGACCATGTCCATCTCTGGCTTCTGTTCCAGCAGCTCTCCACCCTGGAATCTGCTGCCTAGCAGAGAAGTCTCAACAAAGACACCCAACTCAGGGAAGCCAGCCTCATGAGGGCTCACCTCAAACCATTTTCCTGACAGACAGAGGGGCAATTTTACACATAATACAAGTCAGTAGCTCACTACTGTATGTACTGCTAGTCCTAATGTGTGTGTACCTTCTATTGGCCCATTAGAAAGGCAATGCTTCTCTATGGCGCAGTAGATGGGATAAGGGTTGGAGGCATTTCTGCTGGCCTCATCAGAGAAACAACGTAGGTCCATCTGATGAAACACAAGTTATATCTCTGATGGACCTCATATATAATACTTAATACGGAGTGTGTTGTGTTTCAAATGGGAAATACTCAGACTGAAAGTGATAACTTGTTAGAAAGTATCTGTTACAGGCCTCAGATTACTTTTCCGTTGTAACGTAATGCATTAGTTCTGCTATTCAAGCAATCCTTTTTCATTTTTTCAAAAAATGCTGTCTTTCCCATATCTTTTGTCGGGGGATTTTCAGGGATGAAATAAAATCCCTAAAGCATTTCCTCGTTTCTTTTTCTCTCCTGCTGCTCAGCAGGTTGCTACTGAAGGTAAAGCTACAGTTGTCAGTACACATGTGTAGCTCACTAATTCAGTGTAGTGAAATGGCAGAGTGGACAGCATTAACTTTGAGGAAATATCCCCATTATTTAACAAAGAGGTTTCACTGTAAGCTTGACTCAGTAGAAAACACAGTAATGTAACACGTTACGTTTTAATGGCAGTAATCTTGCAACGTAATTAGTTACTTTTTAAAGTAATGTCACCCAACATTGGTCCTGGTACCTGTTTCATGATCCCAGCAGAGGTCAAAACCCCCCAAACATCAGTGAGAGAGAAGTGCTCCTCCTTTGACCTCTCATCCAACCAGGCCAGAGCCTGCTCCATCTCCACCCCAGGACCTGACAGCCTTGACACTGCTCTGTCCAGGTTGGTGCTCCACTCCAGGTCACTGTACAGGAAGGACATGGACCTAGCAGAGGAGACATGCACACATGGGTCAAACTGTCATGGAGAAAAGTTAAAGTTATCTTCACAAGATAAAGCCACAACAAACGTGTTGCCAAAGTTAAAAACAAATCGGTTTTGTCTCTTCCACACATGGTACGCAGTTCATCAGAGGTAAAGTCCAGTGTATGACCCATCCAAGCACCCTAACTGTACACTGAGTCAGACTGTTCTCACCTGTTACACCACTGCACTACAAGGGCGCTTCAAGAAGTGAAGCCATAGGATACCTATAGTGTCAAACTTGGAAGCACAGGGTGACTGCTACTGTATTTGACGTGTTAAGGGTGAGAACAGGCTGATTTATATCATATCATTTTCACCCACAATGTCCCTTACTCTCCTCTGTTTCTTTTTCCTTGTAATGTGAGTTTGCTGACATGCTAAACAACGACTTTAAATTAGTAAAAACCCTGGCACAGAAATATATCACATGCTGTCCTTATGTCTATATAAAAACTTCTATTCAGTATTTCTGTTGTTGGTGGCCAGTTGCAAGTTGACAGATACATGTCTGTAAATGAGAGCAGGACTGAAGAAGAGAATGTTTCAGACATGTTTAGACAGCTTAACTATATGACAACTATAGAGTTTGGAAAATGAAAGAGAGCTTGGTGGTTATCATGGACATGGAACTAGTAACTTATAACAGCAACAATAGCAACAGTAGTTACACTGCTAAACGTTGAACTAAACATTCCAAGAAGCTTTCTACATGCTGACATTAACTGTTGTTTCACAAGTGGTGCTGCAGCCCACCAGCACCCCTCATTCCCACGCCCATGACATTAATATTGTCACAGTCAGTATGTTAGCATGATATTAACGTTTAGAACAGAGCCTCACAGAGCTGCTTCTATGGCTTCAGACTCTTCTTGTTTTCTCGAGAAAAAAAATGACATGACTATCTTGTTGAAAGATTGTGATGTCAGAAACACATTACAATTGTTTTCATCTTGATTGTCCTAGAATAATGAGTTAATTAACTTGTGACTTGAGACAACAGGATTAAAAAGATAACCGCAACTGTGGCCACTCCCAGATTCTAACATCAGTGTTACTGAAATACAGAGTGCGATCGCCAGTGAATACTTGGCCAATAATAAATGTTCAAATTACTTTGATTGGAGTCTTAATACTGGACCACACCAGATGGGTAACACCGTATTTCACCAGCAGCTGTCACAGGTGACTCAGCCGCTCCCAAGAAGAACATGATAAATGCCCATGAATGGCAGCAGCCCAAAAGTCCATCAGGGAAACTTTGGACACATTGGCCCTCATTTATCAATCTTGCATGAAAATGGGTGCAGATCTGCGCGCAGAACTGGTCTTACGACAGGACACACGTGTGATTTATGAAACATTCGTATCTGACCAATTCCAGCATACCAATGATCGGGTCTTGATAAATGCGGCGGCTGAATTTGATCGTCATTAACATGTTACGCCCTTAAAAAAAGTGGTATCAGTAAAAACGTAAAAAATAATCCGTTTTGATCTGTTCTAAATATGTGACTGCTTATGCTTAATGACAGCTGAGGTTTGTTTAATGATTATTTTCAGTCTCAGCCAGATTTTGCTGTGCTGCACCACAAATCAACAGACTCAGATTTGCGTACACAAGCTCAGACCTGACGTGAGATCTGATCGTAGCTTCCGCTTACGTCCAAATTGATAAATGCCGAAGTTTGCCTGGAAATGGTCGTACGCACGGTTTTCTGCCGTACGTTTGTTTGATAAATGAGGGCCATTGTGTTTTTATTCCTCTCAACAGTTAAACTGAACTTTACTTCTTCTTCTTTACATTAAAACGATATGAGAATAGATGGCAGAGGCGGTGTTCAAGCAGCCTACTGTGAATCTTGCAATTGAGTCTTCCATTCCTGCAAATGTTTCACAATAAAAGCCTTGTGGAAAAAATGATTTAATTTCAAATGGATACAGGAAGTGTTGAGTTTGTATTCACAGTGTAATGCAGTAACTTCAACATGGCAAATGGGCAGCAGATAAAAAAAACATTGCCACAAAAACAGCGTAGAAAGTTAATGAGCTGCACCAACTCATTACTGATGATGAGTGGTGAAGAAATGATGAGCTTTTCTCTTGTGGACATCAGTAGAAACACTCAGCTCTGGTACATCACAACCAGTGATGGGAATAACGACGTTAAGATAAATGGCGTTACTAACGCCGTTATTTTTTTCAGTAACAGGTAATCTAACTAATTTCTATTTCCATCGTTACAACGCCATTACCGTTACTGAAAATTAAATGTGGCCCGTTATAAACTGAAGCTACTCTTTGAAGCTGTGTCGTCCGACTTGGCTCTCAGCCACCGGAGGGAGGAGGGAGGGGTGAGACAGCTGCATAATTCATGATGATTGGCTAAGGTAGAGTAAGAGTTCGTAAGCCAATCAGAGGCAGTGTTCAGTTCACACACAAACCACACACATACACAGCAGCCTCACACACACAAGCTAGCAGAGGTAAGCTGCAGCAGTGGCGAGTCTGGAGGGAAAGTTGGTGTTTTCAAAGTGGAAGTACAGACACTACTGGGGGCGACCGTGGCTCAGCTGGTACAGCGGGTCGGCCTATGTTCGGAGTGGCGGCGGTTCGATCCCTGCCTGGCCAATTGCTTCATGGTCATTGTGACCTTGGGCAAGACACTTCATCCACCTTGCCTCGTGTGAATGTGTCTGACTGCTGTATGTTTGAGGTGGTGGTCGGGGGGACCGTAGGCGCTGAATGGCAGCCACACTTCCGTCAATCTGCCCCAGGGCAGCTGTGGCTACTATTGTAGTTTACCACCACCAGTATGACTGTGTGTGAATAAATGGAACCTGGAACCCTGTCAGGCACTTTGGGTGTCTTGAAAAGCGCCATACAAATCCAATCCATTATTATTATTGCTTTAATCTGCTTGAGGTAAAAGGCAAGAACGTACATGTGAAGTGTATATTATGTCCCAGAGCGAAGTGTTTGTCCACGTCCATTCTAAGCGACTCTAATCTAATGAAGCATCTCTCAACGGCACACGCTTCTACAACACTAGTGGCCAAAAACACCGTTGTTGACACTGTTGATGATGATAGCAGGCCAGGTGTGGCTAACGTGGGCTCCGCTAACAAAGAAGGACACGGAGCCACACCGTCCAAAAAAAAATAGTAACGCAATAGTTACTTTCCCTGGTAACTAGTTACTTTTATAGTGGAGTAATTCAGTTACTAACTCAGTTACTTTTTGGGAGAAGTAACTACGTAACTTAAAAGTAACGTGCCCAACACTGAGGCCTAGTGAATACTACTGATCTTCTTCGAAATTTGAGTTGTTACCCAGGGGGCAAAGCAAAAAAACAGACACGGAGCGTTGTAAAAGGTTTGACACCAGAAATGATATTTAGGACCTTCAAGGATTCAAACCTGGGTGGACAACCCGGTCAACTAGCTGCTGGATAGCTACAGGGGGCCGAAACCCCTCTTCTTGGGTAATTTTCCTGGCGAAATTATGTAAATGCAAATATTTAGGTACTACAATGGCATAAATAGTCATACAACTATAAAATTTGGCAGAGAGTATCTTGACACATAGGGGGAGGCATGAACAAAAGATGTTCGCTGTTCGCCTGACAAATTCTCATCAAAATTGTTATTTTTCAGCACTTTATGGAGCATATATATGCCTAACATGTATATAGAAAACTTCCTTAATACACAAGCTTCCATTTTAGTTCAAGATAGCCTTTCTACTAGCTACTGGAAAGCTACAGGCTGGCTCCAAACAATGCAACCCCTATTGTGAAAAACTACATGTTTTGGCATGTTGCCAACATTCTATTTCTGGTCTCCCCAAAGTGAACAGGCAGTGCACTTGGAGTTTTCTGAATTGATTGCTGTTCGAAAGAGGTAAATATACTTTAAATATTATTTCTTCAAAGAATATTGAAGAATTTATTCATATAATTTACAGAAGGGCAATATTTGATTGCCACCTGTGCTAATTTTAGTTGTTCTGGTGTTTCAGCAATTGAAAGAATTGTAAGCTAGCTAGCAAGAGCAGTTTCCTTATACTTTATTAATTCCTGGGGGGGAATTATTTTATCAGATATATTACATGCTACATGCAAACACACCCGAAATTCTCTGCATTCTCCCATCACTAGCTGCATATAATGTAAGTATACACAAATACATACACACACACCCCCTGCAAGCTAGGAGCAGTGGGCTGCTGTGACAGCGCCCGGGGAGCATATGGGGGTTTGGTGCCTTGCTCAAGGGCACCTCGGCAGTCGTCAAGGAAGCTCTTCAGCTACCAGTCCACTTCCATATTGTGGTCCATAGCTGGACTTGAATTGGCCACCCTCCGGTCCCCAAGCCAAGTCTCTACCAACTGAGCTACTGCCGCCCCAAGCTATTGTTAGCTAACATTCTAAAAAACACTGTAAGTCCCTTGTACTATATTTTTCATTTTATCAATAGATATTTTTTTTCACCTATGCTAATTTTAGTTTTTTTTCTGATGTTTCAGCAATTGTAAGCTAGCTAGCAAGCACAGTCAGAGCCGGCCCTGGCATAGGCAGTATAGGCAAATGCTAGGGGCGCCACCATTGGTCGGGGGCGCCGAAAACAAGGGTAGAAAATAATAAATACATAAAAAAAATTAAAAGAATATATATTTTTTACCAGTGCCACCAGTACTATTATTTCAAAATATTGTATAAACTCACAGCAACATAACTAAATAGCAAAGACTATTAAATAACGGAGAGGCCTTTTTTATGGGTTCTGGCTCGTTGCACTGTACCTGTCCTCTGTGAGGGGGGCAGATCGAGAGGCCAGCTGCCTGAATCTGACCGGACCTAGATTCAAGACCAAGAGAGAGATTTACTGATACTGTAGTAGCAGAATTACAAGGTCCAAAAGACTGAAACCACCCGGCGCCCATTGAAGGAAAAGAAGAGGAAGAAAAACGTGAAGAAGACACAGGTACAGTAACGTCAATGTGATAAAGTGAATGACATTAATATTTTAATGATCGTACTCACTCTTGTTGGAGTATTGCTAGCTTACTTCGGACGATAGCAGCATTAATAATCAATAAATAGCTGAGTCGACGTAAATTAGTGTTACTCCAACTAAAATTCATCAAGGACATTTGAGAAGTTAACGTTAGGCCTGTTCATTCGCTATTTTACCTGTTGGCTGTGTTTTCCTGCTTGTATGTCAGTTAAAATGCTTTTAGTTTTCCATCCCTTTTGTAACAGGGTCGTTGTAAGCCTTTGGTTTATTGTGTCACAGTTTATGTTTGTTTAAGTTCACATCAGTGTTAAAGTGCAGTTAAAGTGTATTACTGTTAATACTCCACACCTCAGCTTTCCCATATCATTCATAGGCAAAATATATATACTGCACTTGCTCTCTGGTTAGACTGAATTGTATTGCAATGACAATAATGTTTAATGAATCTCATCACATTTTCATTATTAGTGACTAATAATGAAAATGTGATTAATATGCTAAGTCTATATTAGTCTTGTGTATGGCACACATCAAGCATATTTTTTAAATTGTTTTTTTTTTTTTCCTTATTAAAATGTAGCATCCAGTGGTCACATATACTTCTCTTCTCTCTTCAGATGCACTTTCAACATATTTCACCAGCAGCCCAGTGACACAGCATCAAGTGCAAAATGCAAGCCACTTGCTGAAGGTTCACGAGGATATCCGGGAGCACAATACCCACATGGCAACATGGAAGGAGTTGGAGGTCGTTTTACAAAGCGGCTGACATCAGATAAGTGAGAGACGGCACTCTGAGGCTGAGAGATAATATGTTTGTGCAATGCCTTATTTACATTGTATTTATCACTTGTTTCTTTCTTCATTTTTTATTTGGTGAGATATTTTTGACTTAAAAGAAATAAAATCTTGAATACATACATGCAGTTTTCTGTGTGATTTTGAAGTTGACTGCAATGCAAGGGGGCGCTGGCTAAGATCTTGCCTAGGGCACCAAATTACTCAGGGCCGGCACTGAGCACAGTTAGCTACTGTTGGCTAACATTCTGAAAGAAACTAAGTCCCTTGTCTTATATTTTTCATTTTATCAATATATTCTTTAGCATTGATTGAGAGTATTTCATGTGACATACCAACCATTTGTTGTTTGTGCAGTGCTGTGTGGGGTCACATGTACACCTATGCCACATCTACACCTTTGTGTGTAATCGGCACAAGTAAAGAATAGTGTGAGTATTTTGAGATTGAGGCTGCACTACATATGCTATGTTTATTATTATTTATTTTTTTAAAGAACAATATATTGCAATTATTTACAATTATACTTCATAATTACAATGATATTCATTCTGGAAAGCGATGACTTAACTTGTAAATGCAACAGCATACAGGTTAAGTCTTCGCTTTCCCGAAGGAATGCGCTGAGCCTTTAAGTTGTTCATGCATCGTTTATGGTAGGCTATACCATTGGCAACCATATCATGACCTTGCCCAATCAGTCTCAACAATATGTCATCTCTACCCAGTTTCTTGGATTTCTCCTCAATGGCCTTTTGACTATCTATTGTGGATACCATAGAGATTGGTTCCTTTCTTCGCAGCCACTGCTTATTGCAAATT
Organism: Diplodus puntazzo; assembly: GCA_963678695.2. Classification (NCBI taxonomy): domain Eukaryota; kingdom Metazoa; phylum Chordata; class Actinopteri; order Spariformes; family Sparidae; genus Diplodus; species Diplodus puntazzo. Next base: position 28,667,364 of record OZ023174.1, read on the forward strand.
ACTTGGATCAGCCAAATCTGATGCTCGTGCACTCATATCAGCTGAACGTTTCTTCTCAGCATATTGATAGCTCTTCTTATTTATGTACCAATTTCGACATTTTGGGTGCCACTTTGGTGCACTGTCTTACAACCATTTTTCTGATGCAGCATCACTGAGCAGTCTTTGGAAGACCTCATCTTGATGAGCATCAATGGCTTTTATAAACTTTTGTTTTGTTATGGGAGTAATAAAATGTAGTTATTTAACAGAGTGTCCTTGACATATGATGCACTTTGTGTAGTCAGTGCTTTTATTTTCACAACTCTTGCCACAAGACTCATGTTTCAGCGACATGGTAGTGTCACCCACATGTTTCACTGGCTGGCTTGACATCTTGCTACAGGAAGGAACATACAAAAAAAAATACTGGTTAATATCATTGCAATTATGAAGTAGTGGATACAATTGTGAATAATTGCAATATATTGTTCTTTAAAAAAAAGCAATATTTTAAACATAGCATATGTAGTGCCGCCTCAATCTCAAAATACACACTTTATTCTTTACTTGTGCCAATTACACACAAAGGTGTAGGTGTGGCATAGGTGTACATGTGACCCCACACAGCACTCTCTGCACAAACAACACATGGTTGGTATGTCACATGAAATACTCTCAATCAATGCTAAAAAATATATTGGTAAAATGAAAAATACAGGACAAGGGACTTACAGTTTCTTTCAGAATGTTAGCCAACAGTAGCTAACTGTGCTTGCTAGCTAGCTTACAATTGCTGAAACATAAGAAAAAAACTAAAATTAGCATAGGTGGCAAGCAAATTGTCCTTCTGTGCATCATATTAATGTAAACCCTTCAATATTTTCTAAAAAATATATTTAAAAAAATATCTATTGATAAAATGAAAAATATAGTACAAGGGACTTACAGTGTTTTTTAGAATGTTAGCTAACAATAGCTTGGGGCGGCAGTAGCTCAGTCGGTAGAGACCTGGCTTGGGGACCGGAGGGTGGCCAATTCAAGTCCAGCTATGGACCACAATATGGAAGTGGACTGGTAGCTGAAGACCTTCTTTGACGACTGCCGAGGTACCCTTGAGCAAGGCACCAAACCCCCATATGCTCCCCGGGCGCTGTCACAGCAGCCCACTGCTCCTAGCTTGCAGGGGGTGTGTGTGTGTATGTATTTGTGTATACTTACAATATATGCAGCTAGTGATGGGAGAATGCAGAGAATTTCGGGTGTGTTTGCATGTAGCATGTAATATATCTGATAAAATAATTCCCCCCCGGGGATTAATAAAGTATAAGGGAAAAAAAAAACTGCTCTTGCTAGCTAGCTTACAATTCTTTCAATTGCTGAAACACCAGAACAACTAAAATTAGCACAGGTGGTATATATATATTATATATTATATAATATATTCTAATATTATATATATATATATGTATAGTATATTTACCTCTTTCGAACAGCAATCAATTCAGAAAACTCCAAGTGCACTGCCTGTTCACTTTGGGGAGACCAGAAATAGAATGTTGGCAACATGCCAAAACATGTAGTTTTTCACAATAGGGGTTGCATTGTTTGGAGCCAGCCTGTAGCTTTCCAGTAGCTAGTAGAAAGGCTATCTTGAACTAAAATGGAAGCTTGTGTATTAAGGAAGTTTTCTATATACATGTTAGGCATAGATATTCTCCATAAAGTGCTGAAAAATAACAATTTTGATGAGAATTTGTCAGGCGAACAGTACTTTTTTTTGTCTTTTTTGGGATGTTGAGGGGATATCTTAAAATCGAGTTGCAACAAGCCCCAGACTCTTTTTTTCATGCCTCCCCCTATGTGTCAAGATACTCTCTGACAAATGTTATAGTTGTATGACTATTTATGCCATTGTAGTACCTAAATATTTGCATTTACATAATTTCGCCAGGAAAATTACCCAAGAAGAGGGGTTTCGGCCCCCTGTAGCTATCCAGCAGCTAGTTGACCGGGTTGTCCACCCAGGTTTGAATCCTTGAAGGTCCTAAATATCATTTCTGGTGTCAAACCTTTTACAACGCTCCATGTCTGTTTTCCAAAAAACTGGGATTTTGCCCCCTGGGTATGTGCTGTGTCATTGCTCATAGCATCAATATTTTATTCATCACAAAGGAACCCCAACCAGGTTGTTGCTCATATAGGGAAGATTCAGGGCTGCAGGTTAATTTGACATGGTGCTATACTAAATGTTTTACTGCATATGTTTGACTGCTTATGTACAGTAGGTAATGCATCATACAAAGTTAATGTCAGGCTGTAACTGGCTATGTCCCCACCAATGTCAAAATCAAACCTACACCCTTGATAACAAGTCATATGGAGCTGAGCTAATCGGCTACCCCGGGGGCACCTATTAACTAGTCACATGCTGCTAGTTCTTTTCAACTGACATTACACCTCACAAGTACAAGTTCAGTCACTTGGCACAAAATCAAACCGGTTGAGGCTTGTTTACCTGACCAGCAAAACTGGAGAACTACCCAACCCTAACACTAATATTGTACGATTCAATCCTTATTAGTCGCCATTAGTCTATTTTCCAAACGCACCTGTCTGGTAGCTGTTGTGGGAGTTATTTAATCATTCATACACAAACTCATGCTCATGTGTGTTAACTGTGAGCATTGTTACCATGTTGAGCCAGAAACTCCTCCCAGGTAGAGCAGAGTGTCCAGTAGACCTTCTTTTTCCATCTGATAGAGGGAACCCACCAGACCCACGGCTGCCCTCTGACCTCCACCTGATCCCAACAGAGCAATGTGAGGAACGAAATCCTGGATGGAAAGATGACGGAAAGATGCTGAATTTGATAGGCTAGGCCAAGCTAATTGTCTTGGACTATCTATATCTCTTACTATATAAGAGAATGTATTTATTAATAATCTTTAAAAAGCATTTAATAGTAATAACTTTTGTTATTGATATTATTTGAAGTAGTAGTAATAATAATAGTAGTAGTAACAGTTGTCACAGTCCTCACAGGCTTGAGGCTCTCTGCTGTTTTTGACATTAGTACATAAGTTGATATGGCTGGTGGACTCAAGTGGCTCAGAGTTTAAAACACCAAACATAAATGTCAAAGTCTCTGGTTCGAATCCAACCATGGACCTCTGTTTCAGTCTCTCCTACTCACTACCTGTCATTCCTCCAACATGCCCAAAGAATAATTTAAAAAACTCACCAAACCAGCCCTGTGGCAAGCCTTAAATGTTGGCAGCAACTGCAAAACACCAATCTTTTCACAATTATACTTGTCGTTGGAACCATATTGGCACTTCTCATAATACATACATACTATACATCTTAAAATATGTTTATATTACATGTTTATGGTTCGACTGTCTTTTTGGGAGGTGGAGGAGATGGTGGTGGAATTAAACTGAGGTCAAAAGGCTGCAGAGCAGGTGACTGCATCTGCATTTCAACATTTGTAAGAGTGAAGCCACCTGATATGTTGAAGTAGACCTCTGGACATCTCCAGCTGTGTTTGTGGTGACTAGAGATGTTCCGATACCATTTTTTCCCTCCCGATACCGATTCCAATACTTGTGCTGTGGGTATCGGCCGATACCGAGTACCGATACCAGTGTGATATGAAAAAAACCCCCATCATACTATGCCTCCATGACTGTGATATGATTATCATTGTGGTGAGGCCTGGCTCAGGTTAAACCGTTTCTCACACTGAATGAATACAGCAAATGGAAGTCATTTATTTTTAAATTCATTTTTAAATAGAACAGTATAAAACAGTAGTGCAACAGCAACTTAACTAACTAACTTTTTTTTAATTAAAGTGCAGCCACAATATTGCAAAATAAAAAAGGCATTTAAATTACTTAGAAATCACCCAGTGTGACGTTAAACCTAGCAAAGACATGGGGCACACGTCGGAGCTCTGGTATCGGAATCGGAACAACTCTAGTGGTAACCAAAGCAGGTATTTAAAACCAAAACATGATCCTAACCCTTTTACCAGTAGTGCCTGAACCTATCCAGCCCACATTCACAACATGAAATTGAAAGTTCTTTCAGAAATGTAGTAACGTGAAGACATTTTCTGTGCTATGCAGAAACATGAATTGCCAACATTTGTTCTGTTGATTTAGCTGTAGCAAACATTTGCTTAGCAATATTGCCTATTTCATAAACACACATCAACTATCTACAACTATCTTTAACCTCCAATTTGATCTCAACCAACTTCTGGGTATTGGGTTAAACAATATAAATAATATTTACCATCTAAAAAGTCAACTTCTAGGTGCTGTTGATGTTGTCTTTGGTTTAGCTAACTGTCTGTGTGTGTACAAAATCACTTACAGCAGCTTTAAATGACTAAGAAGCACTTAAATCTACTCTGTTCCTGATGGGTCTCTAAAGCCTCACAAAAGTGCTCACAGAAGTCATAGAGGAAACAGACTTTGGTAGAGAGGCCATCGCATCATTATATACATGTACAGGAGACAAAGACATAGCCTGTCCTGAAGTGTGACAGGTTCATTTCTTACTGCAGTACAGTTGATTCCCAGGCTGCTGAGTGTCTTCAGCACCACTTGTTTCCTCTGACGGACATACTGTTGTTCACCAGCACACAGAGACTGGGACCAACGGACGGCTTTCTGGACAGAGTCAAGGACAGTTAACAGAATTAGAGTCCACTGGAAATAATAATATGTATGGCCGATATATACACATATATACACACACACATATATATATATATATATATATATATATATATATATATATATACACACATACATATACATATATATATATATACATATACATATATATATATATATATATATATATATATATATATATATATATATATATACATATATATATATATATTCTCCTCCTCCTGATGATTGTGACATTTTCATTTCCAACAATAGCCTAGTTTCTGTCTAACTTCCCCTTACTTCAGTGTACTGACCTGCAGAAATCTACAGATGAAGCTGCAACAACTCACTTCAGTTTGCCGTCTGCTGAGGGGAAGTTGGACAGAAACTAATTGAGGAAGTTGTCAGCTATTATAATACATATTATTACTATTATTATTTACATGTTATTATTATTAGTACTACATTCTGTATTCAAAGAATTTCAAATACGTTACTTGGTAATGACCAGCTACTTACCATGAAATTAGTGGACCTGTAAAATAAAGTGTCACTGAAATATAAGTCCAACAAAAAACAAGGACAAGAATGTCACTGTACTGCCTATAATGGCTGATTACAGTGTTTGTTTGAATGTCACAGTTTTTCTACATTTCCACTAGGAGCAATAAAAGACAACTGTCCTTACTTGTTGCCATGACAGTCAAATTACTAATGATATGTTTTTTGTTTAGTTTTCTGTCAGTATGCTTCTGTGGTACCTGACATGCAAACAGTCACACAGAGACAGTATCAGCATAGCAGGATGTGTGAAATTAAATAGTTTTGAATTCAGTAATCAATGTATGGCAGAGAACAGGATGTGAGAGGAAGGAAGATTCCTCTTCACCTAAGGTATGGACGTTTCTTAGTATAAGAACAGGTCAGGAAGTCATATGAGGGACAGTTCTCTCTGCCTGAGGTATTTACAGGAAGGTAGATAGGATGACATTTATATTCAAATAAAACAGCAAATGGTCACTGTCCTGGGCAAGGCATGATCACACAAACATCAGGGGGTCATCTTTTTGGGAAGAAATGATTAACAACTGTCGTAAAAGTATGTGACCCCCATTCTGTTGTATTTAAGTCGGAAACATTTAGAGGACTGCAGAGAACACTCTGGATCTTCTCTCCAAGCTGCATGTATTAAAGAGATCTGATTCATCACGCTGAGTCTGAAATACTTTGGAGAATTGGCAGCTCTCTACCTAAACAAGGAGAATTTCCCTTACATATACCCGATTTATATATGCATTTTCCTGGGGAATGTCATGAGACAGTTGATTCTACACATTATTCTTCTCAAGTACAAACTACTGAAAATCTGTTGTGATGTGTGTCTCACCTCAGCAGCTGCTGCCTTTCCCTCCATGTTGTCCTCTGATTGTGCCATTGCTTCTGAAATCACAAGCAAAAGGCAAATCAATGAGGCTGAAAAACCTGTATGTCCAGTCTGCATGTCGGGGCGTGGAAAGGACCATCAATGTCTAAAGTAATGCTGTAGTTCGATCCACACAGTCATAAAAGTCCTGCAGTTGTCTGACTTCTCATTCACAGTTATACTTCTGATCAGATGTTGCTGCTTTTAAAATGGCTTCTTTCTTTGAGGGGCTGCTCAGGCTTCAGACAACAAGGTATGCACGTGAATTTGCACGTGGAGAAACACAAGCCTGCACACACACAGTCGGGCCAGGGCATGTACCAGAAGCAAATCACACACATCAAATTCTAGCACACACACACACACACAAACATACACACACACACACAAGCTTGTTGATTTCCACCATGTGTTGGCTGCTGAGGGAGAGATTTCTAAACAAGCATCAGATGTCAGATTTGAAACAGGCTGAACAACAAGAAATGAAGTCGATGAAGTCCTCCCAAACACAGGCATAACCGCCCAACCAACCAATCACAAACACACACACACACACACACACACACACACACACACACACACACATACATTCTTTCTCTTCTCACAATACTGCTATCTCTGTTGCTGCGGGGCTCTGCTGAAGTTCTGATGTCACATCAATCACATGATCATTAGCGGAGTCAGTGTCGTTCTCTCAAGTAATAACAGATTGAATCAACAACAAAATAGAGATATTTGGATGCTGTAGAGTGCTGATGGTTGAGTGGGTGGAGCTGGACTTCAAATAGGACTTGCCTAGGCTTGTGACAGGTTTAAGTCTTGTCACAGTGTCTGTCAGGAGTGGTGGTTATTGGTGGGAGAAGTCCTCACTTCCTTCAGTTAAGTAAAAGTACTCCATTGCAAGAAAATGTCCTTCATTCAACATACTGTAAAGTAAAAGTTCTTCAGCATTTTTAATATTAAGTGTATATAAAGTATAATACATAAAAAGTAAAACTACAGTTGTCAGTTATACAGTATATCATTACATATTCCTCACCTACAAGCTTCTTCATAACTTGGCCTGTCAGTGTGTGTTTGTGTGTGTGTGTTTGTGTATGTGTGTGTGTGTGTAGGACAGAGCTCTCTGTTCTGCAGTGCTCTAACTGAATCAATCCTCGAGGCTGAGAACATTTCCTGAGATTTGGAACTAAAGCCTGATGTATGAGAGGGCTCTCCACACTTCTGACGCTTAACAATACTGACATATTTTTAGACAGAATATTGTGTTGCTCAACACTTTTATTATGTCGCAGTCAGCATCATATTTTGTTCTGATTGGGTAGTCACTTCAGCAGCTGTAGGACAGTGTCTGGTTACCATGGATACGCTGCTCTTTCATTTCTGTCAAGTGATACTTAACAAATGTGTGGAGCATCCCACCAGTAAACGGTTCAGAGTCCCATACTAATGTACTAATCGTAGAAATTGTGATTTAAATTGAGTTTGTGAATTTTGTTTATATGATGATTTCCCAGATGTGTACAACATTAGCAAGAATTTCAGGATCCATCATCCACTGAAGAGACGGACAGTTCAAGCTACATCACCTTCATTAGCCAGCCAGCCGGCTAACTGTCTCACTAGCTGGCCGACAGACCGCTCCTATCCCACTATCACACTGAACCGTGCAGTCAACACAGCAGACAATTTCAGCAACATTTCTGTCCACCATGTCACATCTGTTCTGTATATTTTCCATTATTAAAGTTAGGAGTAGTAAGTAAAAATAAGTAAGAACTAGAACTGCAAGCAGTTATGAACGGGGGCCAAGCCCCCCCCCCCCCCCCCCTCGCGCGACACAGAGCCCACAGAAGTTGGCCCCAAAGGATGACGGGCTGGGGGCAGAAGTGAGGACACAGACCAATGTCTGAGCCGTGGTATTCGCTGTAATGGGCAGTGCACCGGAAGTGCAAAAGGCTGAATGTGTGCCAATTTGGATTTGTTGTACTAAGCCACGCCCACATTGACCAGTCATGACCACCTTCAAGATATGGCCTCAGGATTGGCCCTACATCATACGACCAAATTTCGTAAAAATTGGTGTAGCCGTTCAAGAGATATAAACTTCCCATATTTTTGGCGCCCCCTAGTGACCAAAATTCACCAAACGGCTCATCTCTTCCCAGTGTCATGGTAACCAAGGATATGAAATTTGGTGTTAATAGTGTTTAGTTTGACAGAGATATCAAACAGTTTACATTTTTATAGCTAGCTACAGAAATGTGTTCGCTAATATTCTGCAAATTTTTTGACAGAGCAAAATTATTTTGATAACTTAAGATCAGGTCCAGCTGAAGAGTGTACGTGCCAAGTTTCATGCAGATCGGACAAAGTCCCAAGGAAGAGTTCGAAAAAGTAGGTTTTGCATATGTGGTGATTTAGCAAACGAAATGTGCAGCAGAAGTGGGCATGTCCTATGTCAGAAAACCCAGCTCTATTCAGGGAACATATGGATATAAGGTTTGCGAATGTGTTATTTAAAATGTGGAAGTTACAGGCAAAAATGCGATCGCATCCATTATAGCACCACCTAGTGGAGTACATGTGGAATTTTTGGTATGGAAGAACTGTGTCCTATTCTATATGTACATTATACATTTGAAAGCTCTCATCATAACAGTTTGGCTGAAATTAATGTTTGTTGTTTATCTTGTAATAAGCCACACCCACATTGACCAGTCATGACCACCTTCAAGATATGGCATCAGGATTGGCCCTACATCAAACCGATCAAATTTCGTAAAAATCGGTGTAGCCGTTCAAGAGATATAAACTTCCCATATTTTTGGCACCCCCTAGTGGCCAAAATTTGCCAAATTCGGCTCATTCCTTCCCTGTCTCATGGCAACCAAGGATCTCAAATTTGGTGTTAATAGCATTTAGTTTGACCGAGATATCAAACAGTTTACATTTTTATAGCTAGCTACAGAAATTTGTTCGATAATCGATTGATAATTTGCGCATTTTTTGACCGAGCAAAATTCTTTTGATAACTTTAGATCAGGTCCAGCTAAAGAGTGTACGTGCCAAGTTTCACGTATTCAATCGCAGATCGAACAAAATCCCAAGGAGGAGTTCGAAAAAGTAGGTCTTCCAGTTTTTGCGATTTTGCGAAAAAACTTTCTAGGCGCAAGTGGGCGTGGCCAATAGCAAAGTGATTCAGCTCCATTCAGGAAATCTGAGGATACAAGGTTTTTGAATGTGCGACATACCGTGTGGGAGTTATAGGCAAAAACGTGTTGGCCTAGGCTATAGCGCCCCCTGCAGGCGGATATATGTAGTTTCTTGTGTCTGAGATATTTGCAGGAGTCTGGACCAAACCTCCAAATTGCACCACCCTCCCTTGCACGGTTTAGCCTGCAGCACCACTTTTAGGAGAAAGATAAAAATAAAAATCTTTGCAATTACAATAGGGTTCCTAGCCCCGCTGGTCCTAGGAGACCCTCGGGCTCGGCCCCCTAATTAGATGGTTTATTGCATTCTACTTATTTGTTGAAAACAAGAGCAGTAACACTGAGCCAGGCTACGACTCTGAGGAGTTCGTCAGGGTGAGGAGCAGTTAAAAAAGGTCTGCTTGTCCAAAAGGTGGACATTTGGATTCAGCCTTGGTTCACACTGGACATGAACAACTGACCCTTAGCTGAAATCCTGACCATCCGTCCCTGACCTTCTCTCCATGCTGACTTTTTTCACTCTACTCTCGACCAGAAGGGCCATCACTTAATATTCGAAATCCAAGTAACTGTCTAAATGTCAGGTGAACATATATAGTCCAGACGCGCTTTACGAGGTTTGTTGTAGTTTGCCTTAGGATCCAGCAGAGGACCCTCTAAAACTTCACCATCAGTTTTATGTGTGGCCCTACTGACCCTCCATAACCCTATTGTTTTGCTACAAAACCGAAGGACCGTAGCGAGCAGAGCCATCCTGAGTGGACAGTAACGACAGCAAAAGATCTGAGCAGTGTGTGGAAGCATTTTGGGTTCTACACCATCGGTGGCAAAGTCACAAATCTGCTGACTCACCTGCTAGCGGAGGAACTCCATTAAATCCATGCGAGGCCCTGGGGATGGGTTAAGCAGGGTGTACAATCTCAAATTTATTCCATAGAATTGACAGCTTTTGTTACCCTTACAGCTTCTCTTGCAGTGTGGACATCTGGGCAGACAGTGAAGAACCTGCCTTGTAAAGGAATACTTTGACATTAGACAGAATGTTAAAGTGACAGATTGCGGTTTGATTTGGCGTTGCGTGTTGTAGCTACTTCTTGTGGCATTTTATTCATCTGTCCAGAGTTCAGCAACCTATACCCTTAAGAAAGCACTTGGTTAGGCACCATCGGTTGTGCACCACTTTTTGGGCAAGGATTGTGGGATACTTGAGGCAACTATAAAGGATATAATAATTCATCAGCTACTCGACAAGATGGGACAAATAGCCTTTGGTTCTGTGAAGACTGTCGTCAACATCACGGATTCTTTATCGATAAGTATCAACGCACACATACTGTATGTACACACAACAAAACGTTCACCTCCTCCAAAGTGTAAACCAAAGTGTTTGTGTCTTGTAGGTGGCTATCAAACACATACAACCCCAGATGTGGAACCTGAACTAAACATGAATAAACTGATCTCTGCATATTAGATGCCATAAGTTAAGACACTACAGAGAACACCCTGTGACTGTAATACTGTGCTTAGCCGACAACTTTATCATTGTAACACCTAAAAGTCCCCCGTTACTGGCGCCATTGACTTCAGTACAGCTGTGTTTTGAGCTAAATGCTAGCGTGCTAACATCAGTAAGCTAAACAGAAAAGCCAAAGAACTGCTGAAGCTGATTTTGACCTGGTGATTTATTTTCACCACACAACACTTCCAGTGAGGAGCCTTTTGAACAGATGGTTGAACTGGTGTTTGTGTGATGAGTTGATTCAGTCAGCTGTTTGAATGTATGATCTGGTGACTGTGCTGAAGTCTGAATACGGGATGACAGAGAGTCACAACAGAGCGTCACCTGCTCCTTAGACACTGGACTGTCTTGACTGTGGTGATAGAAGAAGTCATCCGAGGACAGTGATGGATTGCTCTTGATGTTTTCTAGTGTGGTAGAGTAGCCAAACACTGTACCCTGTACAACCTGTGTTATAGGTAAAATGACTAGTTCAGTTGGAGTACAAAACTTGAGTAGCAAATTACTTCACTGTATGTTTCCTTCCTCTTTTTTTATGCTGATATAACGACATCATTCCAACCACAGATGGTCTTCCGCAGCTAAAGGAAATGACACAGCTGTAGTTTGTACTAGGCAATAGAATTGAGAACCCAAGACTAAAAGATTGACAGGCTTACATTTAGTGGAGAATGGCCTGGGGGAGCAGGGACAGAGGCTCCAGCAGACTGAGTAAATATTAAAAAAAGAAACAAAAAAAAAACATTGTAGGTAAAGTGCACATATACCTGTTATTATGATCAGTCTGTGATCAGATTTCATCAGGTTGTCGTGTCCTAACTTGATAATCTACATTGACAGCTATGACAATATGACCTGTAAACCTCACACAGATTACTTTAAAGGAACATCTCCCCCAAAAGTAACTTTCAGCTGTTATCTTGTAATCTATTTGAGCCCCCTACATCCAGGTCTCTCCAAACACATGAGAACAGTTTAACATCAAAGTGTCTTAACCCACTGAAATGCCTCCTATCAGAGGAATAATCTGGCTGATTAGGAGATAATGCTGTGATGTTTCATCATTGATTTCCTACTAAAAATATGTGTTCCCTTCTTCACACTGAGCTCATGAAAACAGTCTGTGGTAGAAACATTGGACTTCATGCAAAAAGTATAGAAGAAGAAGAAGAAGAAATATACAAACAAATGTTCTCTTATTTTCTGTATCCACAATTTTCTCGTCTTTTTAGCTCTGTAAACTCTGTGTACACAAACAATGTTCTCAATGCTCGTGTTCATGTGTAGAGACCCTGGTGATACTACAAGCAAAGTTTCATGTTGTGTCGAGCCTTCTTAGTGTTTTGAAAATAGCGATTTTGATGCTAGCGTAAGAGTGCCCCTGCACCCCATTGAAAATTAGCTTGCCTGAAAACGAAACTATGGTAAATCTTAAAAGTGCCTCTTTCGTCGTAATTTATTTATTTATATATTTATGTCGTTTATTTTGGGCATGTCAATTCATCATCATCACATTTCATCATTGTTCAATAATACAATACACATGGCCGAAAGGGAAAAGTGGGAGAAGCCAAAGCTTATCTAGTCCCGCCCCCATTACCCACAGGATAAAATCTTCATACTAACCTTTTCTTATCTTTTGCATTTTACATTTTTACCTAACACTTTCTAATTAATGCATTTACACGAAGGTTTGACTCATATTCGATCACAAATACAGCCTCGGTTGCTTTTTGGTGAGAGTCTCACTTAAATACTGCCAGGGTTTTGACACAGAGATCGGACAGATCCGTTGGATGGTGGCTGCTCAGTCGTTTCAGATTGCCACGAGCCCTGTTTATAGCCCTCACTTTAGGCGAAACACACGACGGTCAAATCCCGCGAGAGACTGGAGCCGGTCAGACATGTCACAGTCCTCTTTGAGCCGTGCGCTCCCGACAGTACTGAAAGCGATAACATCATTCATGCCCCAGCACATACTGTTCCTGTGCACTGCTAACCAGCAGGTAGATATGAAGAATGCTTTTATGCCACAGTGCCAAACAGTGGCGGAGCCAGGAAATTTTCTGTAGGGTGGTTATGGTTGGTTATGGTTATGTGATCATTTTGGTGTGGCAATGTCTCACTACAAAATATAGGGGTATTTAGGGCACCTAAACCACACACCTCCACAATATTTGGAATGCAGGTAATGGTGGAAATATCAAATAATATTCAGCGTATCTAACACATAACACATATGCTTACACTATACAAATGTAGCACAATATACAGACAACTGTACTGTGTACTGTGCTGAACAGCATTGAGATTTGATTCCAGTCATAGGCATTCAAGGCTGAAGGGCTACTGTACAAATGCACAAAACAGTTGTATGTTGTTGCATTTTATTGATGGTCTGGAATGCTGTTAGAATAGAACTAATAATTATTGGTTCTCCACTTTATTACATAGAGAAACATTTGAACTCTGTATCAAAACCCTCTGACCAGGCTATTTCAGCTGGCACTGAAACAGTGTCCCTCAGTCAAAAGTTCAGCCTGCTGTTCATGCTCAGTCACATTTTAACTCTCTGGCAGGTAGGGACACACCAGTCAATCAGACAGCATACATTGGAATTTATGTTACAATCACCTGCACATATCCAATAGTAGAGGTGGGTAAAAATATCGATTCATCAATGCATTGCAATATATTTTTTCCCAATTCAAGATCGATTCAGAAAATATTCTTAATTGATTCAAGCAAGCAGTGACCCCCGACCCGGACGCCTCTCGGTCTCCGCCTCCAGCAGCTGGAAGTGCCTCGCCTGCGACCTCACTTGAGGGTCGGAGGGTGATGCGGCACAGAAACACCGTTGAAGCTGCGGAGGTGGGTAGCCGATGTCTGACGCACCGCTCTTTCGGAGACTGTTGCTGTGTCTCAATTCAGGGTGTGCATCCTTCAGAGGAGCATTTGAAGGTCAATTACGTCACTACGCCGCGCAACGGCTGTCCCAATCCGAGGGCTCCTCCAAATGCAGCCCACAAATGCGGCCTTCTTTTCCCTTTTTCACTAGCAAGGACCACACTGTCAACAAGATGCGTTTAAATGATTGATATGAAAGAAAAAGAAAACAAAACGTAGAAGATCTTGGATCTTGGTTCTTCGAGTTCTTCGAGTTCTTCGAGTGCGCTGTGGGGAAGCTCTGTAGAGAATCCGCCGCCGTGCCCTAGCAGCGACGGACCCCGAAGGAGAGGAAAGAACAGAAGAAACAGGGAGAGAGAAATGGGATGGGGGGGAGGGGCACAGAATACGAGAGCAAAGAAGAGGAGAGGGTCAGGTGGTTATTTATAGGAATATCGGAAGTTGGCGCTGTTGAGGTGTGGTCCTACTCCTGGATCTTTGCCAGATAAGCTTCAATTTTGGAGGATGCACTGCTACTATCCTTTGTGGCCTCACATATTCCAAGATTCTTTGCGCGCCCAAAAAAGAAGAAATTAAGAGAGAAAATGGCAACATCGCGTGGCGTACATCGTCACTTTCGTGGGCCTGGGTGGCAGAAATCGTGACATAAGGGTAAAATATCTGGTGACACAACCAGGAAATACTCCAAGGGCTAGACCGTCCAATTTAACAATGGCTGACACGGTTAACAAGGTCTCTCCGAAGGACTCACCTTCGAAGACCGCAAAGGCCGGGTCCTTCGAAGGATGCAGACCCTGAATGGAGACACAGGCAGCAAACTTCCAGCACAGCCAGTCTCACCCTGGCCGCTGCACCGTGCGCCCGCGGGTAGCAATAACTGTGTCCCAATTCAGGGGCAGCATCCTTCGGAGGCCGCATTTGAAGGGCAATTACATCACAGCACCGCACGAAGGTTGTCCCAATTCAAAGGCTCCTCCAAATGCAGCCCACAAATGCTGCCTTCTTTTCCCTCTTCCGCCATGATCCTTTGTGGCTATAAATTGCCCAAGATTCATTGCGCGCCAAAAGAGAAGAAAGAAAAAAATAATGGCGACCTCAAGTGCCACAGATCTCGTATTTAAATTTAAGTATTGGGTCCATACTCGGTTTTTACTCATTTGAGCGTCAAACGCCAGATATGTTAAACTTCAAGGGACCTTAAAACCTCAAAATGTCAGTTAAAATACGTTAATGCTCAGCTTGATGCCTTTGGAAGTAAAGCCTTAAAAGCCTTCACTTTCAAACGTTAGACATTCAGAGGTTGAATTATATCTTATATCTTATATCTTATTGTGACAGTGGAGATGTTACAGACTATTTTTACTTTCATATACATATATGGACCAAGATGAACAGATTTACATCAGGCTGTGATCCCTGCTTTATTTTCAGACTGTGAAACTGTAAAGTCCAGATAAACGTTTTAATAAAGTGCTAAGTTTATGGTTATCCTTATGATGATTACATTTTTGCTGTATTAGAACTATTTTGTCTGTTGACATAACACAACACTTCTTTTGTATTTCATTTTGTTTTAGGGAGCAAACAGAGAGCTTCATCACTGTCCGAGGTCAGAATGAACATTTGTTCACAGGGGTGAAACATTCCGCAGCAGCTGGATGGAAGATCTAACTGACCCGGACATGGCGCAGGTAGCTGCGTCGCAGGTGGCAGAGACAGACACTGGTAAGCGTGGTTTGTTGGGCTCCGCGCTGAAAGTTCTGCTTCTACCTATCAAAGTTTTACGCGTGTGTAAGATAAACAACCCGCCGCCTCGAGAAATGCGGACTTACTGCTCCCAATGAACCCAAGCCTACACACATTTGGCTTTGGTTGCCATGTCATTTTTTTCCTGCATACTTAAAAATGGCCAGGCACGAACATGCACTCCAGGTCCGAAGAACACCAATCATACTCGGAACAATAAGCGCGCCTGGAGAAAAACAGCCATAATTCACATCCTGCTGACATTGCTAGCCGGCGATATCCAACTGAATCCAGGCCCCAGCGACCCTACAGGGAACGTCGAGTCTCAGCTGCAGTAGAGCGTTGCAATAGTCAATGCGACAGTAATAAAAGCATGCATTAGTGTCTCTGTACTGGCTTTGGAAAGGAACGGTCGTACTCTGGCAATGTTTTTTAAATGATAAAAAGCTGTCTTTGTTATGTTTCGGATATGTGGGCTAAAACTGAGGTCTGAATCTAAAATAACTCCAAGGCTTTTCACTTGGCTAGTCGGGGTTAATGCCAGAGCGTTCAATTGTATATTAATCCTCTGTCTTTGAGCTTCAGAACCAATAAATAAAACCTCGGTTTTGTCCTGGTTTAGCTGAAGAAAATTTTTTGCCATCCATGACTTGATATCTAAAATACAGTTAAAAAGGGCATCGATTGGCCCTGGGTCATCAGGAGACACGGCAATATATAACTGTGTGTCATCAGCATAACTGTGGAAATTGATGCCGTGTTTCCTGATGACGCTCCCAAGAGGGAGCATATATAGATTAAAAAGTGTGGGACCTAAAATTGAGCCTTGAGGGACACCACAGGTAATTTTATAGCTCTTTGATGAGTATCCCTCCATACTCACAAACATTTTTCTGTCAGTAAGATAAGATTTAAACCAGTTAAAAACAGAACCAGAGATTCCAATCTGATTATGAGAATTGAGTGGTCTACTGTGTCAAAGGCTGCACTTAAATCCAGTAGTACTAGAATAGATGGTTTTGTCCTGTCCAAATTCATCCTGAGATCATTTACAATTTTTACTAGTGCAGTCTCAGTACTATGGTTTGTCCTAAAGCCTGATTGGTAAATTTCATAGATTTTGTGGGTGATCATAAAATCATTTAACTGATTAAAAACAAGTTTCTCTAAAATTTTGCTTAAAAATGGTAAATTGGATTCTGGTCTGTAATTATTAAGTATGGAGGAATCCAGATTGTTTCTCTTCAGAAGGGGTTTGACTGCGGCAGTCTTAAGTGCTGTGGGAAAGACACCCATCTGAAGAGAGTAATTTACAATATTAAGTAAATCGTCTTTAAAAGAGCTATAAAATGTTTTAAAAAGGAAGTGGGAATGGGATCTAAAATGCAGGTTGCTGGTTTTAGTTGGGAAGATACTTTGGCAAGCATCTCAGCATCAACCAGGACAAACTTCTCTAGTGTGTCCTCATGTAGAAATAAAGGTTCTGTAGTAATAAAATTGATATTCTGATCTTTAGTTAAAAGTGATCTAATATGATCAATTTTACTTCTGAAGTGATCTGCAAAATCTTCACATTTAGAAATGGACGACTCACTGCTAGACTTCATAAAAACAGGGTTAATAAGATG
The DNA here is from genome assembly GCA_963678695.2 of Diplodus puntazzo. Lineage (NCBI taxonomy): Eukaryota > Metazoa > Chordata > Actinopteri > Spariformes > Sparidae > Diplodus > Diplodus puntazzo. Next base: position 28,684,478 of record OZ023174.1, read on the forward strand.
GTCAATTGTTGTGAATAGGATTTTGAGGTTGTTCCGGTTATCAGCTATCAGTTTTGAAAAATGCGATTGTCTTGACTCTTTAATTGCTTTATTATAGGTGTTAAGATGTTCACGGAAAATTTGGTAGTTCACTGTTAGTTTGTCTTTTCTCCACCTTCTTTCGGCTTTTCTACAGTTTCTCTTTAGTTGTCTAGTTTTTTCATTTTGCCAGGGAGGAGTTGGTCTGGTAATGATCTTTTTCAGAGCGAATGGAGCAACTGTGTCAAGGATTGACCTCAATTTACTGTTAAAATTATCTACTATAAAATCACATGAGGCGGGTAAAAAGTCTGCAGGAGTGTCATTTAAAAGATTAATAAAATTTGCAGTCACTTCATTAGTAAGATAGCGTTTCCTGACAGTTCGCTGTGGAATATCCTGTTGTATAAGATCACAGACATTAAAAAAAGACACAGAAATGATCTGACAGACCTACATCGATCACTGAGGAGATCTTAACAGACAGGCCGTGGGTAATTAAAAGATCCAAAGTGTGTCCTTTGTTATGGGTATGCTGGGTAACATGTTGAGTAAAATTTAGAAAATTAAGTAGGTTTAAAAATTCCATGGTAAAAGTGTCTGATTTATTGTCCATGTGTACATTAAAATCACCTGATATAATGACCCTCTCATAGGTTGTGTGAATGATTGTGAGTAGTTCTGAGAAATCTGAAATGAAAGAAGTGCATCGTTTGGGTGGTCGGTAAACTGTCATGCAGAGTATGGGTGGGTTGCTGAAAACTGAGGAGTGATATTCAAAGGATGTGTAGTGTCCAAATGTGATGTCTTTAAAACCAAGTGATGCTGAGTGGATGGTTGCTGTGCCGCCACCTTTTCTGTCTGTTCTACTGGAGTATGAGAAATTGTAATTTGATGGCGAAGCTTCAATGAGAGTTATTGGTCCATCAGTGTTCAGCCATGTTTCTGTTAAAAACATGCAGTCAATATTTTTATCTAAAATTAGGTCATTAATAAGAAATGTCTTATTTAAAAGAGATCTTACATTTAAAAGTGCCATATTTAAAGTCAGGGGTGGAGTAGCAGACATCTGTTTGTGTGTGTTTATGGATGTAAGAGTTCGTTTACTGTTGTGGTAGTGGTGATTCACGTTAGCTCGGTTCGCGATGTGGACAGGAATAGGGAAGGCTACATTACGATCCCGCCACAAGGGGGAGCTAGTGGCATCAGGTACATGGTTTGGTGTTGCCGGTAGATGAAGGGCAGGTGAAGGAGGGGAGGAAGTGGGAGAGGAAAAAGTCAACAGTCAGTCACGTGTAGCAGATTGTACAGCGTACTGTACATTTGCCGCGAGCATGCGGCTTCCCAGCGTGTTGGGATGGAGTCCGTCACTCCTGAAGAAGGATGGACGCCCCCAAAACAGGATAAAATTGTCAATAAAACCAATGTTGAGGGGTCTGCAGGCTGATTGGAGCCAGCTGTGGAGACTGAGCAATCTGCTAAAACGCCCTGCTCCGCGGACAACTGTGGGGATTGGGCCAGAAATAAAAACAGACTTTCTGCAAGTACTTAAAAAGGATAAAAGACCATTAAAATCCTTTTTGGTCAGCTCTGACTGCTCACGAGTTATGTCGTTGGTCCCGACATGAACTATCACCCGACTGATAGAGGACGGGAGTGAGAGCAGCAGCCCCGGGAGCTTGTCCAGGATATCTGGTACGGTGGCTCCAGGGAAAATGCGAGTGACAGCATTGAAGAAACGAATATTCCTTATGATGGAGTCCCCGGTTATCAGTGTGGTCGGGGAGAAGAGGGGACGAGGAAGGGGAGGTGACGGCTGTGGACTCCCGTTGTCTGGAAGTGCGTGACCTGCTTGTACCCCGGTGGTCACCGGCTGGAGGTGGTCAGCCTGCGCAGGTGGGTGATGTGCCGGGGGCCCGTGGGCATTGAACCCAGAAAGAAGATCCCCTCTCGGTTCAGGGCAAGGAAGACATCCTGACCGTCTCAGTACGGCGTCTCTTAACATTTTACAGCGAGAAGACGATGTAGACTTGGTCAACGGCCGTCGATCCGGCCTCACGGTAGAGGTGCCGCCTGCCTGAACACTGTTTTCCCGAGGTGGCCGGTGTCGTGCTCGGCGATGGGTCCAGGACAGGGCGAGTTGGAGCAGCCGGAGCGACAGCCGGGTCACCTAGGTGGGCCGTGGCGTCATCGGACAGTACCGTGTAGCGGTTGGAGAGGTCCATGTGAGGTGGCGAGGCAGACCGGGCCGCCCGGCTCTTCCTACCACGGACCACCACCTCGGCCCATGACTCCTGATGTTTAGGAGTTGAGAGCGTGGAAAGTTGCCGGCAGGGTCCCATTTAACGGTGTCTTGGATAGTTGCGTTGAGGGAAGTGATTTGCTTGGACTGCTCGGATGCCACTTCCATGAAACTGGACAGGAGTGAGTCCTTCTTCTTCAGTTCATCGGAGAGCCGACGGATGTCCTCTTTCAGGTCAGCAATCTTTTTATTTGCTTTGTTGAGGACTTTGCAGTCCTCACATGGCGTGGTAGGCATAGTGGCTTTTGAGTGCGAGTGTGTCTGCTTGTTAGAAGCCTTCTCCCTAATTGTGATGAAATCAAATCATTATTGTTGGACTCAAACCTGGATTTCTTGTGCCTTAGCGAGAGCTGGCTTCATGGCAAGGTGTTAACCTCAAATGTTGACTAGCCCGGGTACAATTGTTTTAGAAAAGATAGGAAAATTGGTAGAGGGGGTGGAGTGGCTGTATACATTAGGGACTCCTTCAGATGCGCTGAAATTGAGTTTGACTGTGATGTTTCTATTGAGTGCCTTGGATTAAATGTTTATCTATCCCTGGAGATGCATTTCCGCATTCTAGTCCTATATAACCCGCCTACACTTGATAGTGGATTTTATGAAAAGTTAGAGAAACTGCTTAAAGCGATCTCTCACAAAGCAGAGGTGATGATATTTGGCGATTTCAACATTAACCGGGCAGATAAAAAAGCTAGAAGTAAACTGAAAAGTACTATGTCTAAACATGATTTCAGTCAAGTAATTAAAGGGCCAACGAGTATCACTAAATCAACTCAGTCCCAGATAGATCTAATATTCACAAACAGGACTGAATGCATAATAAAAACGTTCAACCTCATAACGGGCTTATCAGATCATAATATTATCTTGGCAGCTAGGAAGTTAACCAAGAAACGTTTTGTCAATCATAGACTAGGCCTACCGAACGCAGATAAACTCATAATACCGAAGCAAGATCTACCAATTTTGGAACGCGAACTAAGCGAGGTAACATGGAACGATGTTCTGCAAAATACTGACCCGAACACATGTTGCAGCGAACTTATGAATGCCATTAATAAAATTATCTCAAAGTTCCTCAAAACGGCTAAAAAATCTAAAAGGAAAAATTCCCGTCCGAGGGTTAGTTCATCTATTAGACAACTAATGAAACAACGGGATTTTGCGCTCAAGGCTTGTTTAAAGAGTCGTACAAACACAGCCCAAGCTGTAAAAGGCTCCGTAATAGAGTCACTTAAGAACTACGTGCAGCTAAAGCAACTTATTACATTACACACATTTAATTCCTTCCTCTCAAAAATCTGGGATGAAAATGTAACAAACTTCGCCAGCTTCTCGGTGAATTCTCTGGCATCCTTCTGCAAGTGAAGTTGCATCTCTGCTGTCACTCACGGAGGCGTACATTTGTTTCGCCATCGCCCTGATCATTTTGCGGGACCCTCTCTCTTGGTGTGCCCGTTTGCTGATAACTAATTCCCGCATGTTTATCTCAGGCTCCTCGCTCGCCTTCTCCCTCCCTCCAGCAGGCAGCCTGGCCCTGTTGCTGTCCTCCTCGGACAGCTCCGTTTTATTTTTTCACCAATCTCTCACTGTCTTGGGGTCGACAGAGAAACATCTAGCGACTGCTTCTCCCGAGTTTTCCTCTGCATATTTTACGGCAGAAAGTTTGAATTTTAAGCCGTACTTTTTTATTTTTTTGCTCCAGCTCTGATAGTTACTACGTTGCCATGGAGATGGATACACACAGACTTGGCGGAGTAATATTTTGAGTAATGAGTTAGGCGTGCTGTCATGCTGATTTGAGCACGGTCGAAATGTCTTGTTGACCAATCAGATTGCTTGGTCGGAACTACTTGTTGTATAATTAGATATAGTCTTTGTAAAAACACATATCAATGCACTGGCCGAACCGCTAACCCACTTGATAAACACCTCCATGGTAAGTGGGACGTTTCCGGAAGCCTGGAAACAAGCAAGGGTTACAATTAGTTTACTAATTAGTTTGGCCAATCAGCATCCTGCCTGCCCTATCTAAGATTTTGGAGAAGGCGGTTGCTACACAATTAATGGAACACCTAGAAAGTAACACACATTTACATCCATTGCAATTTGGATTCAGGGCAAAATTCTCAACAGAGAGCGCAAATTGTTTCCTCTTGGAACAAATTAAATCATATATAGACAAAGGTAACTTGGTGGGGGCAGTGTTCTTAGATCTTAAGAATGCATTTGACACTGTGAACCACAGCATACTAATATCTAAACTTGACAATTATAATTTTGCAGAAAAAACAGTGGCTTGGTTCAAATCATAACCTTTCAAACCGTGAACAATGTGTTGCCATCAACAATGCAAAATCATCATTTTTAAAAACAAAAGCTGGAATTCCACAGGGGTCGATGTTAGGACTGATACTCTTCAGTATGTTTATCAATGACCTCCCTGATTCATGCCAAGGGGCTGATTGTCAAATGTATGTAGACGATGCTGTTATTTATGCCCATGGTAAAACAGCTGCTGCAGTCTCCCACAAGTTAAATGAAAATCTGGAGGCTGTAGCTCTTTGGCTTGACAGGTCTTGTCTAGCACTTAACGTCAATAAAACGGTGTCTCTGGGAGGCGCCCCACACCAATTGCTCTAAATATTAACATCAATAATCAACCAATTAGCATTAGCACATTAAGAAAATCAGCAAAATAGTTAGACTGAACTTATTTACCTTCAGACTAATTAGAGATCAGGGCATGTGTACGGAGCGGAGCACGGAGCGAGCGAGGAGCGGAGCGTGCGCAATATTGTCGGAACGCAGAGCGGGTTTTAATCCAAAGGCCAGAGCGATGGTTCCATTTCGCTCTAGTTCCGTTCCGATACCGCTCTCCACGAGTCTAGGGCATGCACAAGTCCAGACTCACATGTGCCTTCAAGGGTTAGCCTACATCAGAGGTCATTCGTTGAGAGATGGAGTTTGTAAAATATTTCGAAAAGCAAGCAGACAGGTCATAGGAATTGCTCCCTCTTTTAAATTTGAGTGAGCGTGGAGTGATTTCACCGGAGCTGAATGAAATTTTAGGTGAGCGGAGAGCGGTATTTGAGCGGAGCTGTCTGGTTTAACTTTGAGCGATGGAGCGAAGGAGCGAACACCCACGTAAGCGGGGAGCGGAAATTCTCGCCGCTCAGCTCTGCTCACATGCTCTTTTAGAGATTGCTTTAACATTTGAAGCAGCCAACATATATTTACACTCAATGATCTTCTCACACCTCGGCTATTGTGTAACTGCATGGTCGCAGGCCAGTCTTTCAGTAATCAAACCTCTGGAGAGACTCTACAATCGTGCACTAAAGACTAGTGATGTGCGAGTCATGAACGAATAGTTAAAAACTCGAGATTTGTTTTACTGACTCGGGAGTTACGAGTCATTGTCTCCATTAACTCGTTCACTGACTCACTGCTGCTACTGTCAGCTAACAGCAAAGAGGAGACATGATGCCACACAACTGTTATTCTAACTGCACTTGCCTAAATGTATCAAGCTAATTGCTGTATTAGCTCCGTGGCTGAAGCAACAGCTCTGGTCATTATTTCAACTCAACTCCCCTGAGATGAGCTGTATCACAGGCTGATGGAAAAAGAACGATTGACTGACCACAGTTCACTCGCTCTCCCTCCCAGCTCACAGAGCCCCTCCCTTACCTGAAAAACTCGCTGGTCCGCACCGTTCAGGACCCAGCACCTCAGACTCACCATTCACAGGCAGCTCAGCTCACTCGCTCTCACTCCAGCTCGCAGAGCCCCTCCCTTACCCAAGAAACTCACCAACTCGCTGCTCCTCGCCTTTCCGGACTCAGTGGCTGCAATTCGCAGCTCACAGCAGCTCACAGCAGCTCACTCGCTCTCCCGCCAGCTCGCAGAGCCCCTTCCTTATCCGAGAAACTCGCTGCTTTGCACCGTTCAGCACTCATTAGCTGCAACTCGTAGCTCATAGCAGCTCACTCGCTCTCCCTCCAGCTCGCAGAGCCCTTCCCTACCGTTCAGGACTCAGCACCTCAGACTCGCAGGTCACAGGCAGCTCAGCTCACTCGCTCTCCCTCCCTCCCTCCCTGCTCCCGTGCTCTCAGAGAGCCGCTATCTCACCTGAGCAGTGTGCTGCTACGCTCCATTCACAGGAAGTCTCTGAGTGATGGCGCAGAAATTATTCTCAATACATACATACAAACTCGAGTCAGTAAAAGGAGTCGAGTATCCCATCATTACTAAAGACCTTAGGTAAGAGGCCGATAAGATCTCATCACTGCGATGTTCTGCGGGACCTGAACATGCTCAGCTTTGATAATTATATAGCTTTATCTAACATTAACTTAATTTACAAATGCCTGCATGGTCAAGCCCCTCAGGCTCTCTGTGACCTGGTCCAACCGATGCAGGCTGTAGGGCGGTCCACTAGAAGAGCCGCTGCAGGGAACTGTAGGGTACCTCACCGTAAAACCTCCCTTGGCCAGTCTTCATTCCGTATTAAGGGAGTTAATATGTGGAATAGTCTGCCAACCGAGCTCAAGGCCATTCACAGTCATGGGCGGTTCAGGAGCAAAATGAAGGAATTCCTAAAAGACAACCAAGTATGTATCCACATATAGGGAAATGTGGGTATATTTTAAGAGTGAGTGTGTGTGCGTGTGTGTGTGTGGGGGATGGGACTGTGGATTGTGTGTGGGTGTGGGTGTGGGTGCATAAATGTATGTATGTGCATGTATCTGTAGAATGCTAGTTAATTTCTAGGCCCAGATTTAGGGAAACATAGGCTAATATGTGACCATGTTATTTAATATATTTATGGATGAATGGAGGGATGGATGAATGGATAGGAAGATATTGTTTATGTATAGATGGATAGATGGTTGAGTTGAGCGTTGGATGAATGGATATGTTTTTTAAAACAGGTTCTTTATATGTTATTCTAAAGGCCCATCTAGGGACGGGCATTGGAATTTAGCTAAGGCTATAAATGCTATGATGCTTTCTGTTGGATTTTTGTACAACCCACATGACTTGTATCTGTCCCTATCAAATAAACCATATACAATACAACAATACAAGTAAGGCAATGATAAATGATAAATTACAATTAGAAAAATTGTATTTCCTGCGAAAATACAGTGTGAATGCTGAAGGATGAAGCAAAATCTGCTGAATGTACTGCCGAAAAGCTGAAAAAGTTGAAAAGTTCAAGGCCGAAAGAGTTTAAAAAGTTGAACATATGATAGTTGAACAGTTTCTGTAGCTGAACATGAAGCTGAATGTATAAAGAAGCTGAAAAGGCAGAACAATGACTATTTTGGAAAGCTAAAAGGACAGAAAAGCCAAGAGGGCTGAAAGACTTGAAAAAGTTGAACATTTTAATTGCTGAACATGAAGTTGAATGTTTGAAGGAGTTGAAAAGGTAAAAAGATGAATATCTGTTAGGCTAAAAAGCTGTAGACTAAGAGGGCTGAAAGGGGGTGAAAAGAGACTGAAAAGGCTGAAAAGTTTTGGAGTAACAGGGTTGAAAGAGCTTAAAAAGGTGAAAAAAGACTGAAAGGGTGTAAAGTTAAAGGCAGAAAGAGCATAAAAACGTGAAAAAAGACTGAAAAGGTGGAAAGTGAAAGGCAGAAAGAGCTTAAAAAGGTGAAAAACGACTGAAAAGGTGGAAAGTTAAAGGCAGAAAGAGCTTAAAAAGGTGACAAAAGACTGAAAAGTTGTATAGGAAGAGGACAGAAAGAGCTTAAAACGGTGAAAAAAGACTGAAGAGGTGGAAAGTTAAAGGCAGAAAGAGCTGTAAAAGGTGAAAAAAGACTGAAAAGGCCGAAAACTTGTAGAGTAAGAGGACAGAAAGAGCTTAAAAAGGTGAAAAAAGACTGAAAAGGTGGAAAGTTAAAGGCAGAAAGAGCTTAAAAAAGCGAAAAAACACTAAAAAGGCAGAAACGTTGGAGAGTAAGGGGACAGAAAGAGCTTAAATAGGTGAAAAAAGACTGAAAAGGTGGAAACTTAAAGGCAGAAAGAGCTTAAAATGGCTGCATCGTCTATGTAAAGTAAAAGATGTGGGATCCAAATCCAGCTGAAGAAAAGTCTTTCTCCAGATTTTCCAGCTGCTCCCCAGTCCAAAGATGATGTCATCCACTCGAGCTCAGGCACTACACACACACTCTTGAGATACACATGCGGGAGAAGTAGGAGAGCCAGAGATGAAGAGATCCCTATTAGAATGAATGGGAAAACACCTCCCAAACCCCTGCGATTTTTGAAAAAACTGTATTGGTTATGGCAAAAATATTTACATGATGAGTGAGAGGAGACATGGCTGAACTCGCTCATGTCGTTTTTATTTCTGTCGAGTGAGAAATGAGGGCACAGGAGCGAGAGACAAATCAGGTACCGTCTACTCTCGGACAGAAATTTAGCCTCAAAATTAACATTGCGGCTTATGGGGCTTTATTTCAACTTCTTGTCGCTCTCGGGCTTCTAAATCCAAAACTGTAAATCCTACATCTGAAATAAGACCACCAGCTGACACCCAACAAGATTTCCTACATTTCTATGCATTTTTTGTCTATGTCAAGTAAAAGATGTGGATTCAGTATCAAGCTGAAGACAATTTTCATTCCTATCTCCGAAAGCCGCTCCCCACTCAAGCGATGATGTCACGCACTCTAGCTGACGCAATACACACCCATTATAAAATCAGAAGAGGAGCTAAAAGTTCTTAAAACTAAAACTGCGACCATTTCAAAACCGTACAAGATTTTTAAAAACTGAATACATCGGCAATAGTTCAAGGTCTTGAGACTTGTTTAAAGTTTGAATGGTGTCTCTCGCTCAACGTATGAGGAGCAAGATGAGGTTGAAAGGCGATGAGTTTTGAAGAGGATTTGAAGATTTTCCATTTGAATCAATGTTAAATTTTTTTGGGAAAAAGCGGAATTATTGAAAAAGTTGAAAAGTTGAAAAGTTGGAAAGCTGAAGGTTGAAAGAGCTGAACGAGCTGAACATTTTAATATTTGAATGATTTGAATAGCTGAACGCATGCTGAAGTTATAGCAGAATGAAATTTGAAAAAATCCCCATAAGGATGAATGGGGAAAATTTGGCAGAAAAAGCTGAATATTTCCAAAAGTATGAAAGATTGAAATGAGAAAAATACAAGCAGTAATGTCCTTAAAAAGCTGAACATTTTGATGTTTGAATGGTTTGAATCGGTCAAGATTTGTAGGAGAAGATAGCGGACAAAAAACGTACGGAAGAAGAATAATAACTAGAAAAATTGCATTTCCTGCGAAAATACAGTGTGAATGCTGAAGGATGAAGCGAAATCTGCTGAATGTACTGCCGAAAAGCTGAAAAAGTTTAAAGTTCAAGCCGACAGAGTTTAAAAAGTTGAACATGTTGATAGCTGAACAGTTTCTGTAGCTGAACATGAAGCTGAATGTATAAAGAAGCTCAAAAGGCAGAAAGATGAATATTTTTAAAAGATGAAACGACAGCGACAGAAAGCTGAAGCGGGCTGAAAGACTTGAAAAAGTTGAACATTTTAATTGCTGAACATCAAGTTGAATGTTTGAAGGAGTTGAAAAGGCAGAAAGATGAATATCTGAAAGGGCTAAAAAGCTGGAGACTAAGAGGGCTGAAAGAGGTTAAAAAGGTGAAAAAAGACTGAAAAGGCCCAACAGTTGTGGAATAACAGGGTTGAAAGAGCTTAAAAAGGTGAAAAAAGATGGAAAAGGCAGCAAAGTTGGAGAGTAAGAGGCCAGAAAGAGCATAAAAATGTGAAAAAAGACTGAAGAGGTGAAAAGTTAAAGGCAGAAAGAGTTTAAAAAGGTGAAAAAAGACTGAAAAGGCAGAAAAGTTGGAGATTAAGAGGACAGAGAGAGCATAAAAATGTGAAAAAAAGACTGAAGAGGTGGAAAGTTAAAGGCAGAAAGAGCTTAAAAAGGCGAAAAAAAGACTGAAAAGGTGGAAAGTTAAAGGTAGACAGAGCTTAAAAAGGTGAAAAAAGACTGAAAAGATGGAAAGTGAAAGGCAGAAAGAGCTTAAAAAGGTGAACAAAGACTGAAAAGGCAGAAAAGTTGTAGAGTAAGAAGACAGAAAGAGCTTAAAAATGTGAAAAAAGACTGAAGAGGTGGAAAGTTAAAGGCAGAAAGAGCTTAAAAAGGTGTAAAAAGACTGAAGAGGTGGAAAGTTAAAGGCAGAAAGAGCTTAAAAAGGTGAAAAAAGACTGAAAAGGCCGAAAAGTTGTGGAGTAACAGAGTTGAAAGAGCTTAACCCAGGCATGTCAAACTCAGTTTGGCTCTGGGGCCGGATCCGGACTTTCTGTTCTCAGGTGGGCCGGATCAGTAAAAGAATGTCAACTCCAAATATTTAGCTTTGTTTTTCAGTACTATGCTTTATCATTCAGCCTACATTTGTAGCCTACCCTACATATTATAATCATGGATGACAAGGGATCTTTTCCAAGCACAACACATTTATTCACAAACAATGGGGAAAAAAATGATTTTTGGCATTGAATGTGTTAACAACTGGTTTATTTTAACAGTTGAGTGAATGCAGTTTTACACCTGAACCAGCTCACCACACTAAACAAACTCAAGTGGGAGCTATGAAAAAAAATATTTTTGCCTTAATTGTCATACTGCTTTGAAATAAATAAAAAAGAAATACAAAATAAAAGTTTTAGCAGTGCATGGGCAATAAGATTAGACTACATCAGATCAAACTACTAGGCTGGGCCTACTGAAGCTGAGAATATACTGCACAATATTAATTGTCTTTAATATGAAACCAGATTAATCTTATTTTTAATGATCTGTATTCATGAGTGCAAACAAATGTCATGTCATCACACTTTTTTTCTCTCTCTCACTGCACTCCTGCAGTCTACTTGCTGCTGCTGGCTCTTGAAACTTGGCATCTTTTTGCCTTTACAAGTGCGTCGATATCAGGTGTCAAATCCTGAGTAGCAGCACATTTAACAATGTCATTCAAGTGTTTATTTGTTAACCTTGAGCGCTGCTTTGTTTTATTATTGTTCATCACGGAGAACACCTGTTCACAAAGATAAGTTGTCCCAAACATGGAGAGAACCTTTGCAGCCATGGCTGTTAATTTGGGGTAACCTGGCACAAGATACTGATAAAACGTATCCAATCCCACGGACCCAAATTTATCCTTCATAGCGGAATCGCACTGCAAGTTAATAAGCTCGAGCTGAATGTCAGCTGGCACATCAGAAGGCTTCACTGTAAATGGCGAGCGAAAAAAGCCAAATTTGTTCTCAAGTTCACTGAAAACCTGAAACCTCCGCTCAAACTCTCGCAGCAAATCTGTTATGTTGTCTTTATATTTATCCAAATCGTTATCGGGACGGCCCGGTGCCTTCGGACGCACAGCTGTGAGACAAGAGAAGTGCGTGGTGTCACCGCTGGATAGCTGCGTCTCCCACAGTGACAGTTTCATCTTGAACGCACTTATGCTGTCGTAATATTGAGTGACAACTCTGTTACGGCCCTGCAATGTAGTGTTAAGTGTATTCAAGTGTTGTGTAATATCAACCATGAAGGCAAGATCCTGCACCCATTCCCTGCATTTAAGTTCCTTTACTGGGCGTCCCTTCTTCTCCATGAACTGTCCAATTTCGCCTCGTAGCTCAAAGAAGCGCTTGAGTACTGCACCTCTGCTTAACCAGCGCACGTCAGTGTGGTATGGTAGGCCAGCATGAATGTCATTATCACTGAGAAATGAGTCAAACTGGCGGTGATTTAGACCGCGAGCTCTGATGAAATTGACAGTTTTCACAACCACGCTCATAACATGGTCCATTTGCAGTGTTTTGCAACATAACGCCTCCTGGTGCAAAATGCAGTGAAATGCCCAAAACTCTTGTCCTCCATTTGCGGTCTGTACTTTGTCACGGAATTTTGCGGCAACGCCTGCCTTTCTTCCCACCATTGATGGCGCACCGTCGGTCGCCAGGCTCACGGCACGGGACCAGTCCGCTCCCACCTTGTCCAGCGCTCCAACGAGAGCGCTGAAAATGTCATCTGCAGTTGTGGTGTCATTCATGGGCACCAATTCAAGCAGCTCCTCTGTGATGGTCAAAGTTTCATCAACACCTCTAATGAATATTGCCAGTTGAGCAATATCTGTTAGATCGGTGCTCTCATCTATTGCAATTGAAAATGCGATAAATGATTTGATTTTCTCTTTCAATTGGCTGCTCAAGTCACTTGAGAGTTCTGTCATCCGATCTGCGACAGTGTTCCTCGTTAGACTAATATTGGCAAAGGCAGGTCTCTTTTCAGGGCACACGACTTCTGCAGCCTTCAGCATGCATGTTTTTACAAACTCCCCATCAGAAAATGGCTTGGATGCCTGCACCAGCTCGTTGGCAATAATGTAGCTGGCTCTTACAGCCCCATCAGCGACATCGCGGCTGCGCGTAAAAGCATACTGCTGTTTCTTCAGACCAGCGACCAATTTGTTTATCTCGTCTTTCCTTATTTGTCCTTTCAAGTGGTCATACTTGTCTTTATGATGAGTCTCGTAGTGGCGCCGAATATTAAACTCTTTGAGCACTGCAACTTGCTGATTACATACCAAGCACACTGGTTTTGCATTCACTTCTGTGAATAAATAATTCTCAGTCCATTTTTCCTGAAAAACCCTGCACTCCGTGTCCACTTTTCTTTTTTTTGACAGTGCCATTTTGGGAAGGGTGTGTTGACCGATAACTTGTTTAGTAGTGGTGAATGGTGAAGCAAAATTGCCGGCTTATTTTTAGTTGGACACATCACGTTGCGAATGTTTATTTCCTGGTACTAACTCGTGTCAGTGCCGCATGCTGGACGTGAGCTCTTTTACACATTTACTGCCCCCTAGCGGCCGGAGAGAGAACTTGGTTTGTATTATTTTAAAAAATCATAACTTTTGATAGAAATGAGCTAGAGACTCGCTTCTTTTTTTGACATACTCAGAAATTTATGCCGGGCCGGATTAAATCATCCAACGGGCCGGGTCCGGCCCGCGGGCCGTATGTTTGACATGCCTGGCTTAACCTGTTCGCACCCACCTATTTTCGGTAATTTTCGCCTATTTAGCATACCCAAATGGAAAAGCTTATAACACAATAACTGCAAGTCCTAGATGGATGTATGATACTTCTTTTGAAAGCTGACACCCTCTAGTTTCTGAAAATGGGCTTATTTAGCATGTACCATACCCACAACCTAAATGACATCAGTTCAAACATGGCTCTAAAAATGTTTTTTTGTCTTCGAAAATAATAGGTCATATTTGAATAACAATAACTATGATGTGCTTTATGTAAGGCATATGGCAATATACCACATACCTTCTACATCTTGTCAACTACACCTGGCTGAAATTTTAGACTTCTAGGCCTAACCTTATGGGAGTTATGGAGTTTTTAGTCAGCAGTGCCACTGGCGTCCACAAACCTCTCCAAAATGTCTCCAAATGGCCAAATTGTGCCAAATGCTTTTACTCACTTTTGTGACACTGGAAACATTACTGAAGCATTTTGGTGACTATAAAACCTTTCTTCATGATTCAAAACATAATTTTTTCACACATTCATTTGATGGGTGGTTGGAGGGGTTTCCACACGCTTCTAGGTTGCCATATTGAGATATTGTCATGTGACAAGACACTACAGAATAGTAACCATTATACAAAAATGACAGACTATACTGAACTGAATTTCAAACAAGGATTTTATTATCTTTCAATATACTATTACTGTATGTACAACTGTGCCAATATCAACAAAATATGAACAATGAATGAACTATATACAAAACAAAAGAGAATATGAACTACATATGAACAATATACAAAAACTCTAACATGTGTATAAAAGTAATAAGTAGTGGAAATGTATAAGAAAACTTGTCTCCAAAAATGATGTACATACAACTGTACTGTAAATATAAACATAAAAAGTGCGCTGTGATGCGCAGTGGACATTTTGGGCCATTCTACATTCCATTTTGTGTGTGCCGCTCATTGAAACAGTCCCTTGTGGCAACAAAACACAAGGGAACATCACAAGTTGAACAGCCAACTGGTGTCTTTTTGTGGCAGAGTGTGCAGAGCCGTCTGCCGACACTGACTGCATCCCGCTTAGTCACTTTTTGTCCCTCTGTGAAATAATGCAGCTTGTGGGATGCTGCTGGGTTTGGGGGTGCAGAGATACCTGAGGTGGATGGCTGGGATGTTGATGCGGATCCTTGGTCCACAAGCTCCTCAATACGGGCCTGACGAAACTCTTTCTGCGTCACTGACCCCCTCTGACACTGCTGGTACAGGTACTGGTGGATGCAGGAGAGGATCGTTGGCACTTCTGCCGACCGCCTTCAGCAGGAGAGAGGGCTGGACGTCTGACTGTCTCACTTTGAGGCTCCCAACCCACGTCACTGCCTTTAGACTGTGACCTACAAAACACAATGCAATGCACAAATGTCACCAAATATAATGAAAAAATATATAAATGCAATTCAATGGAGTGTTATTTACATAGGAAACAAATAAACACATATATATGATATTACATGTTACACAAAATCGTCAGGAAAATAGCTGTACATAAACAGAATAATTGAATTGGGGGAATATTCCCAGTGTCTGGTCAGTGAAGATCTAGTTCAATTTGCTTACAAGCTTGATAAAAAATCTAAATAAAAGGGAATTAGAGGCTCAAAATAAATTACATTATAGAATAGAATTACAAGGATTACATAACTTTAGTTGAGTAACTAGCTAGCTAGCTAGCAAGCTAGGCTTAGCTAGGCTAATTAGGCCCTGGGGCGCTAACCATTTAGCATCATTTATGAAATTCTAATGTATACTGTACTGTTCACTGTAAGCATAAAACCCTCCACCCACTAACTTTCAATCAAATTTCACTCATGGCTAAATAAATAAATCAAACATCATCAAAGATAGCGTTACTCACCGATCTAAGATGGAGTCGAGGCCCTGAGCAAACATCTCCTCTCTCTGAGTCGTACACACCATCTTCACTTTCATCAGATGATGCCATGATCAATTCCAGGGCTTCTTCCCGGACATATTTAGCTTTCTTTGTGGCTTTCGCCATTGTAAACTGTGAAAATGGCCGTACAATAAAAGTTTAAATGTCCGCTGCGTCCCTTTACCGTGCGCCCCCTGCGTAAACTGAGCTCGTAAGCTCGAAGACGCAGCAAAATATCTCGGCTGCTACGTAACTGACCAGGGCATGCCTACCCTCGTTGGAAAGGTAAAATGATTGGCTAGAAGCCTGAATGATTGACATGTCGATAGCCAATACGCTGTCCCTATACTAAGGCAGCGAAAAACAGTAAACAAAGCCTATTGGTCCTTCAAACAGGGAGCGCTCAATCTACTTCACGGGCTGTGCTGGGGTGAAAACTGAACAGAAAAAGATGGGGACACTTTTATTTTGTAGCCAGCAAAGTGATGAAAACAAGCATACCCAACAACACCATACAGGAACTAGAGTAATTCCGATAGCGGCCGGGAAAGTATGGATTGTATTCGCCGAACAAAGTTGGTAGACGGTAAACAAATGGACTTTACAGGACGACATTCACAAGCTGGAGTAATTTTATGAAAAACCATTTTGATGCTTTTGATCAGTGGATTCTTACGGACAACTGGAATATACATAATTGAGGAATGGACACATATTACGGCTGTAGGGCTGCGACAAAGGTAGGGAGACGTCGTGTGTTTATTGCATCTCACGTTTACCATGCTGGTAAATATCAATGATTTATGGTTTGGTGCTCTTGATTTTTGCAAAATCAACTGGATGAATGAATAGCGGAGATTCTACCCTTTCTAACGACGTATAGTATGTCCGTATTGATGAAAGTTGAAGCGGGATACGTCACTGCGTAGTGTAGACATACAGTCACTTTTCTGCAATCGCCCGCCGGCGGGCGGGTGGGTGCGGAGAGGTTAATAAGGTGAAAAAAGACTGAAAATGTGGAAAGTTAAAGGAAGAAAGAGCTTAAAATGGCTGCATCATCTATGTAAAGTAAAAGATGTGGGATCCAAATCCAGCTGAAGAAAAGTCTTTCTCCTGTTTTTCCAGCTGCTCCCCACTCGAAAGATGATGTCATCCACTCGAGCTCAGGCACTACACACGCACTCTTGAGATACACACGCGGGAGAAGTAGGAGAGCCAGAGATGAAGAGATCCCTATTAGAATAAATGGGAAATCACCTCCCAAACCCCTGCGATTTTTGAAAAAACTGTAATGGTTATGGCAAAAATATTTACATGATGAGTGAGAGGAGACATGGCTGAACTCGCTCATGTCGTTTTTATTTCTGTCGAGTGAGAAATGAGGGCACAGGAGCGAGAGACAAATCAGGTACCGTCTGCTCTCGGACAGAAATTTAGGCTCAAAATTAACATTGCGGCTTATGGGACGATACTTGAACTTCATGTCGCTCTTGGACTTCTAAATCCAAAACCGTAAGTCGTACATCTGAAACGAGACCATCAGCTGAAAGCCGACAAGATTTCCTACATTTCTATGCATATATTGTCTATGTCAAGTAAAAGATTTGGGACCAAAATCAAGCTGAAGAGACTTTTCGCTCCTATCTTCGAAAGCCGCTCTCCACTGTGGCGATGATGTCACCCACTCTAGCCGACGCAACACACACCCATTATAAAATCAGAAGAGGAGCTAAAAGTTCCTAAAACTAAAACTGCGATATTTTCAAAACCGTACTAAATTTTTAAAAACTGAATACAGTGTCAATAGTTCAAGTTTCGCTGACTCGTTTAAAGTTGGAATGGCGTCTCTCGCTCAACGTATGAGGTACAAGATGAGGTTGAAAGGCGATGAGTTTTGAAGAGGATTTGAAGATTTTCCCATTTGAATCAATGTTAAATTTTTTTTGGAAAAAGCTGAATTATTGAAAAAGTTGAAAAGTTGGAAAGCTGAAGGTTGAAAGAGCTGAACATTTGAATGTTTGAATGGTTTGAATAGCTGAACGTATGCTGAAGTTATAGCAGAATGAAATTTGAAAAAATCCCCATAAGGATGAATGGGGAAAATTTGGCAGAAAAAGCTGAATATTTCCAAAAGTATAATGGTTAGAAACGAGAAAAATACAAGCAGTAATGTCCTTAAAAAGCTGAACATTTTGATATTTGAATGGTTTGAATCGGTCAAGATTTGTAGGAGAAGATAGCGGACAAAAAACGTACGGAATAATAATAATAATAATAATAATAATAATAATAATAATAATAATAATAATAATAAACTCCAGAAGAACAATAGTGTGAATGCTGTGTCAGCATTCACACTAATAATAAACCCCAGAAGAACAATAGTGTGAATGCTTGCAGCATTCACACTAATAATAATAATAACTAGAAAAATTGCATTTCCTGCGAAAATACAGTGTGAATGCTGAAGGATGAAGCGAAATCTGCTGAATGTACTGCCGATAAGCTGAAAAAGTTGAAAAGTTCAAGGCCGAAAGACTTGAAAAAGTTGAACATTTTAATTGCTGAACATCAAGTTGAATGTTTGAAGGAGTTGAAAGGGCAGAAAGATGAATATCCGAAAAGGCTAAAAAGCTTTAGACTAAGAGGGCTGAAAGAGGTTAAAAAGGTGAAAAAAGACTGAAAAGGCCAAACAGTTGTGGAATAACAGGGTTGAAAGAGCTTTAAAAGGTGAAAAAAGATGGAAAAGGCAGAAAAGTTGGAGAGTAAGAGGACAGAAAGAGCAAAAAAATGTGAAAAAAGACTGAAGAGGTGGAAAGTCAGAGGCAGACAGAGCTTAAAAAGGTGAAAAAAGACTGAAAAGGCAGAAAAGTTGGAGAGTAAGGGGACAGGAAGAGCATAAAAATGTGAAAAAAAGACTGAAGAGTTGGAAAGTTAAAGGCAGAAAGAACTTAAAAAGGTGAAAAAATACTGAAAAGGTGGAAAGTTAAAGGCAGACAGAGCTTAAAAAGGTGAAAAAAGACTGAAAAGATGGAAAGTGAAAGGCAGAAAGAGCTTAAAGAGGTGAACAAAGACTGAAAAGGCAGAAAAGTTGTAGAGTAAGAAGACAGAAAGAGCTTAAAAATGTGAAAAAAGACTGAAGAGGTGGAAAGTTAAAGGCAGAAAGAGCTTAAAAAGGTGAAAAAAGACTGAAGAGGTGGAAAGTTAAAGGCAGAAAGAGCTTAAAAAGGTGAAAAAAGGTGAAAAAGGCTGAAAAGTTGTGGAGTAACAGAGTTGAAAGAGCTTAAAAAGGTGAAAAAAGACTGAAGAGGTGGAAAGTTAAAGGCAGAAAGAGCTTAAAATGGCTGCATTGTCTATGTAAAGTAAAAGATGTGGGATCCAAATCCAGCTGAAGAAAAGTCTTTCTCCAGATTTTCCAGCTGCTCCCCACTCGAAAGATGATGTCATCCACTGGAGCTCAGGCACTACACACGCACTCTTGAGATACACACGCGGGAGAAGTAGGAGAGCCAGAGATGAAGAGATCCCTATTAGAATGAATGGGAAAACACCTCCCAAACCCCTGCGATTTTTAAAAAAACTGTAATGGTTATGGCAAAAATATTTACATGATGAGTGAGAGGAGACATGGCTGAACTCGCTCATGTCGTTTTTATTTCTGTCGAGTGAGAAATGAGGGCACGGGAGCGAGAGACAAATCAGGTACCGTCTGCTCTCGAAATTTAGGCTCAAAATTAACATTGCGGCTTATGGGACGATACTTGAACTTCATGTCGCTCTTGGACTTCTAAATCCAAAACCGTAAGTCGTACATCTGAAACGAGACCATCAGCTGAAAGCCGACAAGATTTCCTACATTTCTATGCATATATTGTCTATGTCAAGTAAAAGATTTGGGACCAAAATCAAGCTGAAGAGACTTTTCATTCCTATCTCCGAAAGCCGCTCCCCACTCTGGCGATGATGTCACCCACTCTAGCCGACGCAATACACATCCATTATAAAATCAGAAGAGGAGCTAAAAGTTCCTAAAACTAAAACTGCGATATTTTCAGAACCGTACTAAATTTTTAAAAACTGAATACAGTGTCAATAGTTCAAGTTTCGCTGACTTGTTTAAAGTTGGAATGGCGTCTGTCGCTCAACGTATGAGGTACAAGATGAGGTTGAAAGGCGATGAGTTTTGAAGAGGATTTGAAGATTTTCCCATTTGAATCAATGTTAAATTTTTTTGGGAAAAAGCTGAATTATTGAAAAAGTTGAAAAGTTGAAAAGTTGGAAAGCTGAAGGTTGAACGAGCTGAACGAGCTGAACATTTGAATGTTTGAATGGTTTGAATAGCTGAACGTATGCTGAAGTTATAGCAGAATGAAATTTGAAAAAATCCCCATAAGGATGAATGGGGAAAATTTGGCAGAAAAAGCTGAATATTTCCAAAAGTATGAAAGATTGAAATGAGAAAAATACAAGCAGTAATGTCCTTAAAAAGCTGAACATTTTGATGTTTGAATGGTTTGAATCGGTCAAGATTTGTAGGAGAAGATAGCGGACAAAAAACGTACGGAAGAATAATAATAACTAGAAAAATTGCATTTCCTGCGAAAATACAGTGTGAATGCTGAAGGATGAAGCGAAATCTGCTGAATGTACTGCCGAAAAGCTGAAAAAGTTGAAAAGTTCAAGGCCGAAAGAGTTTAAAAAGTTGAACATGTTGATAGCTAAACAGTTTCTATAGCTGAACATGAAGCTGAATGTATAAAGAAGCTCAAAAGGCAGAAAGATGAATATTTTTAAAACATGAAACGTCAGAAAAGCTGAAGTGGGCTGAAAGACTTGAAAAAGTTGAACATTTTAATTGCTGAACATCAAGTTGAATGTTTGAAGGAGTTCAAAAGACAGAAAGATGAATATCTGAAAAGGCTAAAAAGCTGGAGACTCAGAGGGCTGAAAGAGGTTAAAAAGGTGAAAAAAGACTGAAAAGGCCCAACAGTTGTGGAATAACAGGGTTGAAAGAGCTCAAAAAGGTGAAAAAAAATTGAAAAGGCAGCAAAGTTGGAGAGTAAGAGGACAGAAAGAGCATAAAAATGTGAAAAAAGACTGAAGAGGTGGAAAGTTAAAGGCAGAAAGAGTTTAAAAAGGTGAAAAAAGACTGAAAAGGCAGAAAAGTTGGAGATTAAGAGGACAGAGAGAGCATAAAAATGTGAAAAAAGACTGAAGAGGTAGAAAGTTAAAGGCAGAAAGAGCTTAAAAAGGCGAAAAAAGACTGAAAAGGTGGAAAGTTAAAGGCAGAAAGAGCTTAAAAAGGTGAAAAAAGACTGAAAAGATGGAAAGTGAAAGGCAGAAAGAGCTTAAAAAGGTGAACAAAGACTGAAAAGGCAGAAAAGTTGTAGAGGAAGAGGACAGAAAGAGCATAAAAACTTGAAAAAAGACTGAAGAGGTGGAAAGTTAAAGGCAGAAAGAGCTTAAAAAGGTGAAAAAAGACTGAAGAGGTGGAAAGTTAAAGGCAGAAAGAGCTTAAAATAGCAAAAAAAGACTGAAAAGGTGGAAAGTGTAAGGCAGAAGGAGCTTAAAAAGGTGAAAAAAGACTGAAAAGGCCGAAAAGTTGTGGAGTAACAGAGTTGAAAGAGCTTAAAAAGGTGAAAAAAGACTGAAAATGTGGAAAGTTAAAGGCAGAAAGAGCTTAAAATGGCTGCATTGTCTATGTAAAGTAAAAGATGTGGGATCCAAATCCATCTGAAGAAAAGTCTTTCTCCAGATTTTCCAGCTGCTCCCCACTTGAAAGATGATGTCATCCACTCCAGCTCAGGCACTACACACGCACTCTTGAGATACACACGCGGGAGAAGTAGGAGAGCCAGAGATGAAGAGATCCCTATTAGAGTAAATGGGAAAACACCTCCCAAACCCCTGCGATTTTTGAAAAAACTGTAATGGTTATGGCAAAAATATTTACATGATGAGTGAGAGGAGACATGGCTGAACTCGCTCATGTCGTTTTTATTTCTGTCGAGTGAGAAATGAGGGCACAGGAGCGAGAGACAAATCAGGTACTGTCTGCTCTCGGACAGAAATTTAGGCTCAAAATTAACATTGCGGCTTATGGGACGATACTTGAACTTCATGTCGCTCTTGGACTTCTAAATCCAAAACCGTAAGTCGTACATCTGAAACGAGACCATCAGCTTAAAGCCGACAAGATTTTCTACATTTCTATGCATATATTGTCTATGTCAAGTAAAAGATTTGGGACCAAAATCAAGCTGAAGAGACTTTTCATTCCTATATCCGAAAGCCGCTCCCCACTCTGGCGATGATGTCACCCACTCTAGCCGACGCAATACACATCCATTATAAAATCAGAAGAGGAGCTAAAAGTTCCTAAAACTAAAACTGCGATATTTTCAGAACCGTACTAAATTTTTAAAACCTGAATACAGTGTCAATAGTTCAAGTTTCGCTGACTCGTTTAAAGTTTGAATGGTGTCTCTCGCTCAACGTATGA
>OZ023174.1:28706420-28736420 GCA_963678695.2 Diplodus puntazzo
GGGCCCTAACTAGAACTGCAAGCAGTTATGAACGGGGGCCAAGCCTCCCCACGCAACTCGGACCCTGTGCACCGCAGAGCCCACGGAAGTTGGCCCCAAAGGATGCCGGGCTCGGGGCAAAAGTGAGGACACAGGCCAACGTCTGAGCCGTGCTATTCACTGTAATGGGAAGTGCGCTGGAAGCGCAAAAGGCTGAATGTGTGCCTATTTGAATATGTTGTAATAAGCCACGCCCACATTGACCAGTCATGACCACCTTCTAGATATGGCCTCAGGATTGGCCCTACGTCATACCGACCAAATTTCATAAAAATCGGTGTAGCTGTTCAGGAGATATAAACTTCTCATCTTTTTAGCGCCCCCTAGTGGCCAAAATTCGCCAAATTCGGCTCAACCCTCCCCAGTCCCATGCCAACCAAGGATCTTAAATTTGGTGTTAATAGCATTTAGTTTGACTGAGATATCAAACAGTTTACAGTTTTATAGCTAGCAACAGAAATCTGTTCTTTAATAATTTGTGCATTTTTTGACTGAGCAAAATTCTTTTGATAACTCTACATGAGGTCCAGCTGAAGAGTGTATGTGCCAAGTTTCATGTAGATCGGACAAAATCCCAGGGAGGAGTTTGAAAAAGTAGGTTTTGCATATTTGGCAATTCATCAAGCAAAATGTGGAGCAGAAGTGGGCGTGTCCTATGTCAGAAAACCCAGGTCTATTGATGGAACATATGGATATTAGGTTTGCGAACATGTTATTTAAACTGTGGAAGTTACAGGCAAAAACACGATTGCATCCATTATAGCGCCACCTATATTCCAATTTGTACAAAATTTGGCACAGAGCCTCTGGATGACTTCAGGAATAATTGACGTAAGTTTGATGTTGAAAGCATTTAGTTTGACCGAAATATGAAACAATATGTGTTTTTTAGCT
The DNA here is from genome assembly GCA_963678695.2 of Diplodus puntazzo. Classification (NCBI taxonomy): domain Eukaryota; kingdom Metazoa; phylum Chordata; class Actinopteri; order Spariformes; family Sparidae; genus Diplodus; species Diplodus puntazzo. The sequence goes on from OZ023174.1 coordinate 28,707,354, forward strand.
AGCAAAAAAGATTGTTTGGTTATAACTAGCAGATTTTTTGGAGTGCCAAAATTCTTTTGATAACTTTTCATCAGACAATTCGGAAGAATGTATGTGCAAAGTTTCAGGCAGATGGCGCTTAAATTGTAGGAGGACTTTGAAAAAGTAGGTTTTTCATATGCGGCAGTTTAGCGAACGAAATGTGCAGCAGAAGTGGGCGTGTCCTATGTCAGAAAACCCAGCTCTATTCAGAGAACATATGGATATAAGGTTTGCGAATATGTTATTGAAAATGTGGATGTTACAGGCAAAAACGCGATTGTACCCATTATAGCACCACCTAGTGGAGTACATGTGCAATTTTTGTTTTGGAAAAACTGTGTCCTATTCTTTATGTACCATATAAATTTCAAAGCTCTCAGCATAATAGTTTGGCTGAAATTAATGTTTGTTGTTTATCTTGTAATAAGCCACGCCCACATTGACCAGTCATGACCACCTTCTAGATATGGCCTCAGGATTGGCCCTACATCATACCAACCACATTTCGTAAAAATCGGTGTAGCCGTTCAAGAGATATAAACTTCCCATATTTTTAGCGCCCCCTACTGGTCAAAGTTCGCCAAATTCGGCTCATCCCTTCACAGTGTCATGGCAACCAAGGATCTGAAATTTGGTGTTAATAGTATTTAGTTTGACCAAGATATGAAACAGTTTACATTTTTATAGCTAGCTATAGAAATTTGTTCGTTAATAGTTTGCACATTTTTTGACCAAGCAAAATTCTTTTGATGACTTAAGTTCAGGTCGAGCTGAAGAGTGGATGTGCCAAGTTTCAGGAAACGTGTATGCTTGCATACGCTTTCCACGGCCCCTCGGGCTTGGCTCCCTAATAATCATTTGAAAAACAATAGGGACCTCGCAGGTCGAGACCTGCTCGGGCCCTAATAAATAATCCTTTAAAAACAATAGGGTCCTCGCAGGTTCCCTGCTCGGGCCGTAATAACAAATAAAAAGCCCTGGTGCTCTGGTGCCAGGGAACTGTACCCAAACTTAAATTAACAGCAAAGGAGAAAACAGCAAAAAGACTGTGAGGCCAGCGCAGCCTCCCTCCTCCTGCAATACACCTGTAATATGAGAGAGAGAGAGAGAGAGAGAGAGAGAGCTGCCCTGCTACTGCCTCCTTTTACCTGCTCAGGTGATTGCCCACACCTGAGCTCAGGAAGGCAGAGCAGGGTGGAGTCAGGACACACACACCCCTGGCCACACGTAACATACATACACATAAATATACACATACACACATACATATACACATGTATATACACATATATATTTATACACATATATACACACATATATATATATATACACACATATATATACATATATACATACACATACACATACATACACACATATATATATGTATATGCATATGTATGTATATATATATATATATATATATATATATATTAAGGGATGAGAGAACACATAAATGATAGAGTCATACTGGCTCAGACGTCGCCCAGGTCAACAAGGTCTGCGTCAGTTGCTAGGGAACCGGGCAAAGTGATGAGAAATGGGCTACTGGAACGAAACACAGATGGACGAGGGCAGAAAATATGGAGTTGTTGGAATGCAAGTTGTTGCAATACAAGCAATCCCAGAGAGAGGGGATACATGCAGCGAATGTGGGACCATTGGAAGCTTCGAAACCCACAATCAAGGCCAACAAAGAAACAGCTGTTAGCCCAGTGTTCCAACATCCGTAATCGAAATCTACTATCACAACTAGAGACCAATGAAATACAACAACGATGCCAAGGCAAGGGGGAGCCAGGACGACAGGTCAGCGGGGAGATGTCATCATCATCCCCACAACCAGAGATTGGGTACCAAGCCCCAACAGATACCAGCAGCCTCAACACAAGAGCTGCTGACCTGAGAAGGAAGATCGTGACCCAACTAGAAACCTGGAGCCCCCGACGAATACCGAAGCTGAGTTGCCAAGTACCTTCAGAAGGTCTACTAGAGGATGTGAATGCTGTTCTGAAGACAATCCCCACAGGAACCATCACTGAGACCAACAAGCTGATACACAATACAGCAACAGTAATCGTGGAGATGCTTGGGTATAAGATGGGCTCAGGACATAACAAACAGTGCCCACCATGGAAGAGACGGTTAGAGGCCAAGATAAAGGCAACATGGAGAGAAGTTAGCCAGCTAGCAGAACTGCAGAAAGGAAACATGGTGAATAAAGGGGCACCCAGAAAGTACAACTCCATACCAGAGGCACTCGAAACTGCCAAACAACGACTCACAGCTCTGGCCACCCTGTTGAAGAGATACACCAAGGAGGGAGAGGCCAGGAGAATAAACAAGCTGTTCTCCACTGAACCAGCCAAGGTGTACTCTCAGTGGCAGGGAAATAACAACAAGTCGGACCCGCCAAGAGCTGAGGTGGAAAAATACTGGAAAGACATATGGGAAAGAAAGGCATCACACAACACCGATGCCCAATGGCTAGTGGACTTAAGAGCTGACCACAGCAACCTCCCAGAACAAGAACCAGTAACCATCTCAATGGCAGACATCCAAGAAAGAGTGTCAAAGATGTAGAACTGGACAGCACCAGGCCCTGATATGATCCATACGTACTGGCTGAAGAAGCTAACTGCACTCCATGAACACCTAGCAGAGCAGATGAACCAGCTGCTGAGGGATGGGACCCACCCAGAGTGGCTAACCCAGGGCAGGACAGTCCTAATCATGAAGGACCCCCAGAAGGGACCCATCCCATCCAACTACCGGCCAATTACCTGCCTCTGCACAACATGGAAGGCCCTGTCAGGCCTCATTGCGGCAAAGATGAGCAAGCATGTGGCTCAATACATGAGCGAGGCACAGAGAGGAATTGGCAGTAACACCAGAGGAGCCAAGCACCAACTACTGGTTGATAGAACTGTCACCCGAGACTGTAAGAAGAGACAGACCAACCTGTGCACTGCCTGGATTGACTACAAGAAAGCCTACGACTCAATGCCGCACACATGGATACTGGAATGTCTGGAACTGTATAAGATCAACAGGAACCTAAGGGCCTTCATCCAGAACTCGTTGGAAATGTGGAAGACAACCCTAGAGGCCAATTCAAAGCCGATTGCCCAAGTCAACATCAAATGTGGCATATACCAAGGAGATGCGCTATCACCACTGCTGTTCTGCATAGGCCTTAACCCCCTCAGTCAGATCATCACGAAGAGCGGCTACGGGTACCGATTCCGTAGTGGGGCAACAATCAGCCACCTGCTCTACATGGATGACATCAAGCTGTATGCCAGGAGTGAGCGAGAAATAGACTCACTGATCCACACCACCAGGATCTACAGCGATGACATAGGGATGTCATTCGGATTGGACAAGTGTGGCCGGATGGTCTCAAAGAGAGGCAAGATGATCAGGACTGAGGGGATTGACCTACCAGAGGGCAACATAGGTGATATCCAAGACAGCTACAAGTACCTTGGCATCCCACAGGCTAATGGAAACCATGAAGAGGCCACAAGGAAGTCAACCACAGCCAAATACCTCCAGAGAGTAAGGCAGGTCCTGAAAAGTCAGCTGAATGGTAAGAACAAGATCCGAGCCATCAACATGTACGCACTAACAGTCATCAGATACCCCGCTGGTATCATAAGCTGGCCAAAGGAGGAGATCGAAACCACAGATATCAAGACTAGAAAGCTCCTCACCATGCACGGAGGGTTCCACCCCAAGTCCAGCACCCTGAGGCTATACACTAAGCGGAAAGAGGGAGGCCGAGGGCTAGTGAGCATCAAGGCCACGGTCCAGGATGAAACATCGAAATTCGACAATACATCGAGAAAATGGCCCCAAAGGATGAACTGCTAAGTGAATGTCTCAGGCAGCAGAACCCTGATGAAAGTGCAGAGGAGGAGGAGCAGACAACCTGGAGGGACAAGCCCCTACATGGCATGTACCACCGTCAGATAGAGGAAGTGGCTGATATCAAGAAATCTTACCAGTGGCTGGAAAATGCAGGACTGACAGACAGCACTGAGGCACTAATCATGGCAGCACAAGAACAAGCCATAAGCACAAGAGCCATAGAGGCCAGGATATACCAGAGTAGATCAGACCCAAGATGCAGACTGTGCAAAGAAGCCCCTGAGACAGTCCAGCACATAGTAGCAGGGTGTTAGATGCTAGCTGGATCAGCATACATGGAGAGGCACAACCAAGTGGCTGGGATAGTATACAGGAACATCTGCAACCAGTATGGAATAGAAGTACCCAAATCCCAATGGGCCATACCACAGAAGGTGGCTGAGAACAACAGGGCCAAGTTTCTGTGGGACTTCAGCTTCCAGACTGACAAACAGCTCCTGGCTAACCAACCGGACATAGTGGTGGTGACGCCAACATCAGGAAGAAGGAACACGAGAAACTTGACAAGTACCAAGGGTTGAAAGAGCAGCTGGAACAGATGTGGAAGATCAAGGCTAGCGTGGTCCCCGTGGTAGTGGGGGCACTTGGGGCAGTAACCCCCAAACAGAGAGAGTGGCTCCAACAGACTCCAGGAACAACATCTGAAGCATCAGTCCAGAAGAGCGCAGTCCTAGGAACAGCCAAGATACTGCGCAGAACCCTCAAACTCCCAGGCCTCTGGTAGACGACCCGAGCTTGAGGATGACACAGATACCACCCTACCAGGGTGAGAAGGAGATTTATGTATATATGTGTATATATATATATGTGTGTATATATATATATATATATATATGTGTGTGTATATATATATATATATATATGTGTGTATATATATATATATATATATATATGTGTGTGTATATATATATATTTTGTCATAGCCCTGGATCAGAGAGCAAGACAAAATGGGAGACCACACACTTTTAAAGCAACTTTAAATTAAAACTTTATTTTTAAACGCAACCCAAAACAACACACAAACCAAACAGGCAGCAAGTGGTCAGAGAGAGGGAGAGAAAGGGAATGAGGAGCCAGCTAAATAACCTGGGCCCAGGCTGCCCAGGTGAATATCGTCAGCAGCTCCACCCATCTACCTGCAATGAGCCTGCAAGAAAAACAAACAAAGGACGACCAGGAGAGGGCAGGGTCGTCACACCCCCCCACATAAGAGCGGAGGCCCACTCGGTACTCTGCCAAAATATATCATAACTATTTACAACATACAATAATCATATCAAAAACAGAATTGACAATAGTCACATTTTCCTCTTTACAGTATTGAAAGAATGACATGACCTTCCACAGTTGGTTAGGAGTAACAAAACAATTCATACCTTCTACCGATCCCTCAGGACCATCTCACCCTCTCCGCAACCTGGGTACCTACAGGAGCATTTTTAAGAGTGAGCCAGACAGCCCAAAAGGAAAACAGACAAAAGGCATAAATATGACATATGACATTAACAGTTACTCTTAACACTACTAGAAAGCGCGAGAAAGGGCATCAGCCATTACATTTTCCCTTCCTTTTATATGGCGAATATCCAAATGATAAGGCTGCAAAAATAGTGCCCATCTCATTAACCGCTGGTTAGGATTTTGCAAAGAGTGCAAGAAGGTAAGGGGATTATGATCTGTGTACACTATAAGAGGGGTTCCTGAACCCGTATACACATCAAAATGCTGTTATCCCCAAATTAATGCCAGGGCCTCTTTCTCAATCACAGAGTAGTTCAACTGGTAGGAATTGAACTTTTTGAGAAGAACCCAACTGGTCTCTCTACCCCTGAAACATCAGCTTGCAACAGGACCGCACCAGCCCCCACATGGCTGGCATCAACCTGCAATGTAAAAGGCTTATCAAACTGTGGTGCTGTCAACACAGGAGAGGAACAGAGGAGAGCTTTGACATTTTCAAAAGCATATCATACCTTTTCTGACCAGACAAACTTCACCTTCGACTTCAGAAGATCTGTAAGGGGTGCCACAACTGATGAAAAATTCTTACAGAAACTTCTGTAATATCCCACCATGCCCAGAAAACGCATCAAGCCTTTCTTGGTTACAGGAAGTGGACAATTCTTAATGGCTTCCACTTTAGCCTCAACAGGGCAAACCTCCCCTTGCCCCACCACTTTGCCTAAATAGGTAACTGTGGCTCTAGCAAAATCACACTTGGCCAAATTCACTGTTAACTGTGCCCATACCAATCTGTCAAACAATGCAGTGATCCTCTGCAGATGGTCCTCCCAAGTATCACTGAACACAACAACATCATCCAGGTACACAGCTCAATCAACCAGCCCATTTACCATAATATTCATTAGCCGTTGGAAAGTGGCCGGGGCATTACGTAAACCAAAGCGCATGACTTTGTAGGAATACAAGCCGGTAGAAGTTATGAACGCACTTATCTCCTGGGCCCGTAGAGACAGTGGGACCTGCCAGTATCCTTTTAACAGATCAAACTTGCTCACAAAATTGGCTGCACCTACTTGGTCAACGTAATCCTCCATTCGTGGTAAAGGAAATGAGTCTGGTTTTGTAACACTGTTTACTTTCATGAAGTCAGTGCATGGTCGAAAAGTCGAATCAGGTTTTTAGTAAAGTAAACACGGAGATGCCCAGCAAGAACTGGAAGGCTCTGCCAGATTATTATCTAGCATATACTGAACCTCTCTGTCCAATTGCATCTTCTTGTCAGGTGAAACATGATAAAAAGCGCTGTTTAATTGGTTGAGCATCACCAACCTCTATATCGTGTTCAATAAGATGTGTTTACGATGGCGTATCTAAAAACAGTATGGGGTACTTGTTTATCAATGAAACTAGTTCATTTCGCTCACACTCATCCAAATGACCAAGTACTGATGGCAAAGACTTTAATGCGTCCGAGTTTTTCAAACGTACCTAGCACTCCCTCATCTATCGGCCATTCCCCCTCCCCCATAACTGCCCCCCCTGAAGAAGATATCTCCGTGTCCACACACAAGGCAGGTTTCACACATGGGGCCTCCTTGGAGCTAGGAGATGATGACATACAGTCATAATATGGCTTTAACAAATTAACATGACACAACCTAGATTTTCCAGTTGGCATTGAAATCAAATAATCCAGTTCAGAAACTTGTTTTTTAACTGTGAATGGACCAGCAAATTTCGCCTGGAATGGCGAACCCACAACCAGCAGCAGAAACATGACCTGATCACCAGGACTGAACTGCCGCTGTTTTGCTTTACGGTCAAACAGTGATTTCATCTTCTTTTGTGATTTTTCTAGCCTGTGTTTTGCCATTTTCCCCACGATGTATAGTCTGTGTCTAAAACCAGTCACGTAGTCAACCAAGTTTGATGGTGGCTCCGACTGTTGGCAACCACTCTGCAAATCCGCCATGGGACAACGCACTGAATGCCCAAAAACTAGGTCATTTGGACTAAAACCAGTGCTCACCTGAACCACCTCTCTTGCAGCCAGCGACAACCAAGGCAAACCCTCGTTCTAATCACGATCAAGCTCTGTGCAGTAGGCCGGCAAGAGTGACTTCAGAGTTTGATGAAAGCGTGCTAAGGCACCTTGACTTTGAGGATGATAAGCTGATGCCTGGTTATGTTTAATCTGGAGCTGCTGCAAAACCTGTGAAAACAGTTGAGAGCGAAAGTTGGAACCTTGGTCAGTTTGAATAACTTTGGGGATGCCAAACACAGAAATAAACTGTGACAATACCTTCACTACAGACTTTGTTGTTATAGAACGCAAGGAATAAGCTGCGGGATACCTAGTAGCCTGGCACATCACTGTCAACAAATATTTGCTACCAGATTTAGAAGGAGGCAGTGGACCTACACAGTCCATGATCAAATACTCAAATGGCTGATCTAATGCTGGTACAGGATACAGTGGTGCCGGACTTATAGTCTGATTAGGCTTACTCGTCAACTGGCAAGTGTGGCACGTCTTGATGAAAGCAGATACATCCCTTTTCAACCTAGGCCAAACAAAATGACGCAAGATCCGATGGTATGTTTTTTGAACCCCCATGTGTCCCGATACATCATCATGAAAAGCTTTCATTACCATCTCTCTAAATTTGGCAGGCACCACAACTTGCAAAACTGGTTTTCCCACAAAATTGTCGGTCTGCGGACACCAGTTATGCACAAGGACATCATTTTTCACAAAATGACCCTGAGCTGCAGCTTCCATGTCCCCCACAGGAGACGCCAGCTCAAATAATGCCTTTATCGAGGGATCAGACTTCTGTTCCTCAATTAACTCTCCACGAGAGATGGACTCAAGAGGCACCGGAATAACCATTGTTGTAGATTCAGTTACTTCCTGCTTTTCAGCCTCATCTTTTCCCCGTCCCATGGCTCGAGCACACACTGAAAACAACTCCACCTCAGGCAAAACAACAACTGATTCCAACACGTCTGTCTGTAATGGTGGCAGTACAGGAACCTGAGTGACAACATAAGGTGGCGGAACATCAGCCCAAACTCTATTTCCTGCCAGATCATTACCAAGAATCATGTCAATGCCTTCCACAGGCAAGGCCGGATGGACCCCAACTGCCACCTCCCCAGTGACCAAACCACAAGCCAACTCCATTTTATGAACTGGCACTGGAATAATAGTCATGCCCATTCCTCGCATCAAGATGAAATTTCCAGTATTTGAATCTGCGGAGAAAGGAAGGACAGACTCACAGACAAAACTATGCTTTGCGCCAGTGTCTCTCAAAATTTTTACTGCCACCTTCTCCCCAACCAAGGAGACATAACCATCAGAAATGAATGCTGCAAAGTCATCATCCCCTTTTGGACTCATCCACAGGACAGAGGTCATCGGAAGGACTGTTTATTTGGAACGCCATCTGAGCTGAAGGAACAGAAGCAGCCAAAGCAGCTGGTTTTACCTGCAAACTACCTGAGAACTTTGATTTCCCTTTTAGCACAGGACAGTCATTTTTCCAGTGCCCTTTATGCTGACAGTAATTGCAAATCTTACTGGGATCACGTTTCTTCCAGCTACAATCAAATCTAGACGAACTAGACTCCCCATGTAGCAAAAACGATTTGTCTGTGCGTGCCGAAGTATTCTGCGCATCAACACTGGCGTTACATAATGTACTTTTATGAGTCAGGATGTACTCATCAGCCAGCACTGCTGCTTCTTGGGGTGTTTTAACTTTTTGTTCATTTAAGTAAGTAGCAACATTCTCTGGCACAAAGTTTTTAAATTGTTCTAGTGCTACTAAATCACAAAGCTGTTCAAAAGTACCAACTTCTGATGCCAAACACCAACGATTAAACTGGAGGACCATATCCCTTACAAATTCGACATAAGTCTGGTGCTCCCGCTTTCTGAAACTCCTGAAACGTTGCCGATAGGCTTCAGGTACCAGCTCATAGGCTTTTAACACAGCAGTTTTCACTTTAACATACACTTTACTATCTGCCGAACTTAATGCAGAATATGCTTCCTGTGCTTTTCCAGCAAACACACATTGAAGCAACAAGGTACGTTCAGTGTCTGGCCACTCACAAGTTTCTGCAAACCGCTGGAACAAGGAAAAGAAGGTATCCGGATCTTTCTCGCTAAATTTTGGCACCAACCTCAACTTTGTACTTACTTCACATCTAGGAAAAGTTTCACTAGATCCCACACTGTCCCTGCCTGAACCATCATTAATCTTGCCCTCCTTAATCAGATTTAGCTTGTACTGTTCCAACTCTAACTTAGTCTGTTCTGTTTTGAATTTCACTTTTTCAAGTTCCAATTTTATTTCAAGTTCCTTTTGTTGTTTAAGTTTCTCATGTTCCAAATGCATTGTTAACAACTCTTTCTGTTGTTCAAAACTCAATGTTACATTGGTCACCTTGGGCTGAAACTACTCCCTTTTAAGGACTTCAGCCTCCACCAAGTTTGCTTTTAAAATGGCTCTAATATTTTCCTTCAACCGTTTGTCACCAATCTCAATCTCATAATGCTCAGCTACTTTCAAAAGCTGATCTTTAGTTTACTGACTGAGAAGATGATCTGAAGGGGAATGAAAAAACTCATCCAGCGAAGCCATTATCAAAACCCTGATTTAAGGTAGAAATTAAGCAAACACAGAATCCACAACATATTTCCCCAATTACTTTATGCAGCATTTAAAGAAGCCAAAAAATATAAGGAGAGTTCCCCCCTAACCTTACCTAACATCAAAAAACTTACCTAACCAACTCAACCCTAGTATTCTGGCAGTCACATGTGGGGGGTACTTATGCACGCTAAACCAGTGGACTGAAGAAAACAAGCAACTGGCCACTTTCCCACAGCCACAGAGATGCTCCCGAGCTTTGCTCTACCCACGTTCACCACCGGCCTGAAATTGAGAAAGGTGAACCCCCTAAACAGGACTCACCCCTTTTCCTACCCAGGGAAAATCTCCTATAACAATGGCTCTCCCTTGCCAGTTCACACTTAGGAAAATCTGGAAAATATATACCGTAGTGGATCAAAACAATCAAAAGGACCAAAAGCTCCCTTAACCAGTCACCAAAACCTCAAACCAATCATAGATGTGTGAATCTCCCAACAAATGCACCAGTAACAAAACAGAGCAGCAACTTAGAAATCTACCACCCTGAACAACAATCCCAAGCGAAACAAAGTGGCACAAACTGACTGAAACCTACTAAACAGTAAGTCTAATTCCACTCCAAAATAGATTGACGAGCCCCCATTTTGTCATAGCCCTGGCTCAGAGAGCAAGACAAAGTGGGAGACCACACACTTTTAAAGCAACTTTAAATTGAAACTTTATTTTTAAATGCAACCCAAAACAACATAATAAAGAAGTCTGTAATCTGTAGAGTCAGTAATGTATGCAGTGTTGTTTGTAAGTGAGGTGTGGTGATGATAAAACAAAGAAACACACAAACCAAACAGGCAGCAAGTGGTCAGAGAGAGAGAGAGAAACGGAATGAGGAGCCAGCTAAATAACCTGGGCCCTGGCTACCAAAGTGAACATCGTCAGCAGCTCCACCCATCTACCTGCAATGAGCCTGCAAGAAAAACAAACAAAAGATGACCAGGATAGGGCGGGGTCGTCATAATATGTACATGTATATGTGTGTATATGTATATATGTATATATGTATGTATGTGTGTATATGTACATGTATATGTGTGTATATGTATATGTATATGTGTGTATATGTATATGTATATATATGTGTATATATATGTGTGTATATTGTTACGGACATTGTTGTGCTGTTGTAGGCAGCGTTGTGACACCTAAGGGTTGTTGTGTTCACCTACTGTATTTCAGCTAATCAGAGATTACCAGTACCTACTGTATAGCTAATATGTGTGTTTGTTGGTCTTATTTGTGTATTACTAACTTTTGTAAAATGGACAACTTTGATGTCGAAGACTACTGCAGCAAACTTTCTAACCGTAGGGAGCTCTTCAAGTTGAAGAAAGATAATTTGGTTGCTATAGCCCAATATTATGAGTTAGTTACTGGGTCTAGAATGAAAGTGACTGAGGCCATACAGCTGATTGGGGATCGCCTGGGTTTGCCTGATCCAGAGAAGGAAGAGGCAGCCAGGCTTAGACAAGAAGAGCTAAATAGGAAAGTGGAGATGAAGAAAATTGAGCTGGAAAGAGAGAAGCTCCGAATTAAATTAAAAGAGGAGGAGCAAAAGACCAAGCAAGCCCGCTTGGCATTAGAAAGCGACAAAGTTCAGCACACTATCTTACAACCAGCCTCGGGAAACCGCTTTGACCCCAATAGCTGCTTACGATTAATATCAAAGTTCAATGTAACTGAAGTTGGTGTTTTCTTTGAAGCCTTTGAAAGGATTGCCGAGGAGATGAAATGGCCACGGGAGAAGTGGACCTTGTTTATTCAGGGGAGTTTAGAAGGGAAAGCTCAGGAAGCATATGCTGCTTTAGATTCCACTCAAGGGACAGATTATGATGTGGTAAAGAAAAATGTATTAGCAGCATATGAGCTAGTTCCAGAAGCATACCGCCAGCAGTTCCGTTCCCTGAAAAGAAAAAGTGATGAATCTTTTCTTGAGTTAGCCAAAAGGCAGGAGCTGGTGTTTGGGAGGTGGCTTGCCTCCACTGAGACCACCACTTTCAAGAGCGTCTGTGCACTTGTGCTCATGGAGCAATTTAAAAAGTGTGTGCCCCAGCCCATAGAAATATATCTTAATGAGCGGGATGAGAAAGATCTCAGAAAAGCAGCCACATTAGCCGACCAGTATGAGCTAACTCACCGTAGTATGTCTGATAGAGGAAAATCTTTCAGACAAGACAGGGAAGCTGAACGAGATTCTTACATGACAGGGAAAAATGTGTCTGGCTTTAAGAAATTTCACGACCGACCCCATCGGTTTTCGGTGAAGTCCGAGCGTGTATCCCCTCCTCCTCCTGAGTCAAAAAGAGTTGAGCGAGCTCCTCGAACTGAAGTTTATTGTTTCTACTGTAAGAAACCTGGCCACACCAAAGTCAGTTTGCCGTAAGTTACAGAACAGGGAGGCTAAACCTGTAGCCTGTGTAGGTGTTCGGCCCCAAGTACTGGAAACCACTGATTTTGTTGATCCGTCTGAGGAAGAAATATTGAAAGATTTCAAGGGTTTTGTGTCTCATGGTGCAGTCACAGTGTCAGAGAATGGTCAGGAGGTTCCAGTTAAAGTGCTTAGGGACTCTGGAGCATCACATTCATTACTGTTGAAAGAAGTGTTGGAGTTGCCACCGTCCACTGCTACTGGGGTGTCAGTTGTGGTCAAATGGGTTGGTGACCATTATGTTTCCGCTCACAAGCACAGTGTTTTTGTGAAAACTGAGCTGGTGACCAAGGTAGCAACTGTGGGAATTGTCGACACACTTCCAGTGAAAGGTATTACCCTTCTTCTAGTTAATGACTTGGCAGGCACTAGGGTGCGCCCAAGTGACCCGGAAGACGCTCCGGCGGGAGGAGGGCAGAGTGAAAGTGTCACTCCCATTTTGTTAGAACAGCCATGTCTAGCACCACAAACTGTAATTTTAGAGAAAGACCACCCTGAAGTGTTTGTGGCCTGTATTGTGACAAGATCTGGATCACGGTCTCAGGAGCTGGTGGATGTAAAGGCAGACGAATCTGTGGTTGATCTGTCTGACACCTTTCTGGGTCAGGTGGCTGGAATGGAGGAAGGCAATCAATTTACTCGAGAAGCTCTGATTAAAGCACAGTGCCAAGAATCCTCAATAGCATCTCTCAGGAAGACGGCGATGTCTTTAGAAGAAAGCCAAGGGGTAGCCACGGGATATTATTTATTTTTATCACAACGTTCTGATGCGAAAATGGCGCCCATTGCGCCGCCCAGCTGATGAACACTGGACAGTGCTCTCACAGGTGGTGTTACCCAGTGATTTTAGGAGAGAGGCGATGCGTTTGGGCCACGAGAGTGCTTGGGCCGGTCATTTTGGTCTCCGGAAGACACAGGACGGAGTTATGCAGCATTTTTACTGGCCCGACGTGCGCGAAGACGTGACCAATTATTGTAAATCCAGCCATGCATGTCAACTGGTGGGTAAGCCCAGCCAAACTATTCCTGTTGCACCGTTGAGTCCCCCTCCGGTTATGGAAGAGCCATTTTCTAAGGTGATGATTGACTGTGTAGGCCCCCTCCCCAGAACTAAGAAAGGGAACGAGTACTTACTTACTATCATGGATGTGGGTACTAGATTTCCAGAGGCAGTGCAGTTACGTAGCATAAAAACTAGACCTGTGGTGGAAGCCCTGTTGCAGTTTTTCTCTCGTGTTGGCCTCCCAAAGGAAATACAGCATGATCGAGGCACAAATTTTACATCAAACCTGTTTCAGGATGTTGTGTGTCAGTTGGGCATTAAGAAAGTGATGTCTTCTTCCTGTCACCCACAGTCCCAAGGCGCAATAGAGCGTTGTCATCAGACACTCAAGACAATGATAAAAACCTATTGCGTGGAGTGCCCTGAGGACTGGGATATGGCTATGCCTTTTCTGTTATTTGCCATTAGGGATGCTACGAATGAGTCGACAGGTTTCAGTCCATTTGAGTTAGTGTACGGCATTAGGTCCGCGGTCCACTCAAGATGATGAAGGAAAGGTTATTCCTTTGAACACTTCAGAATGACACATTACAGTCAGGGTTCTAAATTAAAACCCGCCAACCCGCCAAACCGCCAAATGCGGGTTAAAAATCATTTTGGCGGGTGTTAATAAAAACTAAAACAAACTAGCCAGTTTGGCCGGTGATGCATGAGGCAATCATGTCAGTCAGAGCCGCTCTACTGTTCTCGCTCCCTGGGCAGTACTGACTTTATTTCCCATGAACACTCTCGTGATGCTACGTGATGACGTATAAGACGCCCATTGGCTGCGTGCAGGCAGTGCAACCAACCAGCGCGAGCTTCCCCGTCAAAACATTGTCAGCGTGGCGAAGCGGCTGCCCATGGCTCCGTCTTCGTCGGCGAAGAAACTGAGAAACTCGACATTTACCCCTCAGTACAGAGCCGAGCAGTTCCTGTGCAACTTTTATGTGTCAGGTGAACTGATGTTTTGCAAAGAAGCAGACCTGAGAAATCATAATTAAAGGTGTAATGCGTGAGAATTAGCCACCTGTCCGATTCATATTATCGGCATATAATACCAGAGTGACTGCTAACAGTAGCTGCTGTTAGCTAGTTAGCCCCGTTAGCCACAGCCCTGTTAGCTGACTCTGCCCGGGCTGGGAGCTCAGAGGACAGCGGGAGGGTTGGTGTTTTCACTGCTAGCTGGTTAGTATGCTAAGTTGACATAACGCTACGAGTATAATTTCTCATTTTGTTGGTCATCTTTGCTAATTTTTTTAATATTTACAACTTAAATTTTCAGAACAATGTTGCCATGCAAACATGTCCTGGATCTGCCTGAGAGCTGACCATGTTTTTATTCAATGAAACCCAAATGAAACCCATAAAAACACAAAATATACTACTGTATGAAGACATGATGACGTCAAAATGTTTTTGATGCACTTTACTGTACTGTATGGTGCAGTATTGAGGAAATATGTTTGTCACCTCAATTAATTGAAGGTAATTTCTAATTATTTTGTGTACATTTTAGTCATTTACATTAAAAACACACTGTTTTTGGTAGTCTAATAAGGATAAAAGGTAAAAAAAATCGGGATTCCCAAAATTATAACGGAAAAAACGGAATTCCAAAAAATTAAAACGGAAAGAACAGAATTTGGGAAAAAATTAAATGGAATTTGGGAAAAAATAAAACGGATTTTATAGGGCCCTAGAGAAGAGGAAGGAGGCAGGGGATGAGATTGAGAATATCAACAACAATGCGTGCGAAATGAAAAAAAGAAAGTTCAATGCCAAATGGCTAACGGGTCGTGAATGGCTTGTGTTTGACCACGAAAATGTCGTCATGTTTTTCACTGGAAAAAATTTGGCTAGTGGAAATTCTGATTGGCTGGTAACTTTAGAAAGTTACCAGCCAAATTGGCTGGTAATCAAAAAAGTTCATTTAGAACCCTGATTGCAGTATGTAGCGACATTTAAGAGCAGATTACAGTCAGCTTGTGCAGTGGCTAGGCAGAATCTTCAGGCAGTGAAGAGCAAAATGAAACAACAATATGACAAGAAAGCGATACAACGCACATTTGCAGAAGGTGATAAAGTTCTGATATTGTTGCCCATGAATCATCCTAAGTTGGGGCTAAAGTTCTGTGGACCTTATGTTGTAGTCAAGCGTGTGGGTGAGTGCAACTATGTTGTTAGCACCCCAGAGCGTAGACAGAAGACAAGGTTGTGTCATATAAATCTTCTCAAACCTTACATTGAACGAGATGTTGAGAGCCAAGTGTGTCTTGTAACAACTGTTGAGAGTAGCGAGCCTGATGAGGGGGATGATGATCCCGAACCCCCAGAGCCAGTATCTGCTCGCTTACTCAACTCAGGAATGCTAGTCAACCTTAGCTAGCATTTAGAGTATCTACAGCCTGAACAAGCACAAGACATTTCAGAGCTTATAAAGAAGCACTCAAGCTTATTCAGGGACACACCTGGTCTTACAGATTTGGTCTCACATAATGTAGATACAGGGGAGGCTGCCCCAATTAAGCAGCACCCGTATCGAATTCCCCCTTACAGGCAAGAGGCTGTTAAGGCAGAGTTGCAGTATATGCTAGAGATTGGCGCTATTGAAAAGGGTGCCAGCGAATGGAGCTCTCCTTTAGTACCAGTTATGAAGCCAGATAAGATGGTACGCCCATGTATCGATTTCAGGAAGGACAATAGTGTGACAAAAACAGATGCTTATCCCATCCCTCGGTTGGAGGATTGTATCAATAGAACACAGAGCTCACAGAGCAAAGCAGGTGTCAGCTTTTTGTACTTCTGATCAGTTATACCTATGTCGAGTGTTGCCTTTTGGCATGAAAAACGCCCCAGCCACCTTCCAAAGGCTGATGAACACCATTACAGCAGGGTTCGCCAATGTGGTAACATATATTGATGATGTTGTTGTGTTTAGCTCGTCATGGACGGATCACATCGTGGATATTGATCAGCTGGCCTGGTTGTGAATCTCCCTAAGTGTGAATTTCTTCCCACTCCTACAACAAAGAGGCAGTTAATGCGCTTACTCGGGATGATTGGATTTTACCGGCGTTTTGTGCCCAACTTCGCTGAGGTTGTAGCTCCCCTAACAAATCTCTTGAAGAAAGGCATAAAGTTTGTGTGGACGCCTGAGTGTCAGAGTGCAGTAGAGAAGGGGAAGGCTATCCTGTCATGTGAACCGGTGCTAAGGGCCCCCGATTTCTTTCCCATTCAGGTTGGCAGCTGATGCCTCAGACCTAGGCATTGGGGCTGTCCTTTTGCAAGCAGATTCACAGGGAATAGAGAAGCCTATCTCCTACTATTCTAAAAAGTTGAATCGTCATCAGCAGCGCTACTCAACCATCCAAAAGGAGGCGTTAGCCCTGGTACTAGCCATGCAGCACTTCGAGTTCTATATAGCAGGTAGTCAGAAGGAGTTGTTGGTTTATAATCTCCTTGTCTTTATTGATAAGTTTAAAGGGAAGAACCAGAGGCTATTCAGGAGTTTGGTCTTGCAACCGTATAATCTTGTGATCGAACATCTGCCGGGGAAACTGAATGTCATAGCAGACACTTTATCCAAAGGGTGAACCTCATTCTCTCTGAGGATGTGACAAAGGAAGGCTACCCTTATGAAGGCAGAGAACAGTTTGAGCAGGGCAGTGTCCGATAGGACTAGAGGGTTTTGGGCTTGAGTTTATTATCCTGTTATACTGTTATGGTGCTCTTTGTGCCAGAGACCAGACAGTTATTGTGGGAATATTCGCCAAAATCTTATGTAAATATTAGTCTGTATACAGCGGTAGATGTGCCGTTATGATGGATGTTGCCGTTTAGGTCTGTAGAACAGACTGGTGATTTTAAGAAAATTCAAAATGTCTTACTATAAAAATTATAAAAGGGGAAAAGGGAGAGAGAGAGAAAAAAAAAAAAACTAACCAGAATTAAATTTTTTAAAAAAGGACAAAAAAACATAATCTTTATATATATCTTTTGTTTTTCCTTATGCGGGGGAGGGACTGTTACGGACGGGTTAGGTCTTTTCCTTTCTATTTCTTTGTTTGTTTGGAGCTGGTTGTGTTGACATGTGATGCGCAGCTGTCACCATGGTTACTGTGACGTCATCTCTGGCGCAGTCGGTTGGCGCGAACACTTATTGTTCATCTAGTCCACCTGTAAGACACCGCGCAGGAGAGACTGAACCGCCACACACCAGACTGATGCCCGTGTGCCACACACCGCTAGTAGCCGATGGACCCATAGCTTTTCCGAAGCGTTTTCCCCTTTCGAAGACGGTCGGTAGTTTGAGTTTATAGGGCGCTAGGGACACCTCATCATCACCCGCTTCCACGAATCCTCCCCTCACTCTCTCACCCATGAACTATACGGACTCAGTCAGCACACTTGGGCTGGTCCGCTCAGGAGAGCGGAGCGCGGGCTGTTTGAACGTCGAGAAAGACGCTGACACCGAGGCCGAGCAGCTGGAACCGCCATCATACCGGTGAGCACAGCTGCGCCCTTCCTTCATAGACTGGGCTGTAAATTCAGAATCATGTGACCCTGTAGGCATTTTTGAGGAAAAGTGGGCAACCA
Source organism: Diplodus puntazzo (assembly GCA_963678695.2). Taxonomy (NCBI): domain Eukaryota; kingdom Metazoa; phylum Chordata; class Actinopteri; order Spariformes; family Sparidae; genus Diplodus; species Diplodus puntazzo. The sequence goes on from OZ023174.1 coordinate 28,725,562, forward strand.
GCATTTTTTGAAAGTTCAAGGTGTCCCAAACAAGAATCCACCGGTTGCCCTTCAAAAAAGGCCCCTGGTTTTCTATATTTCCTCCTCCAAGTTAACCCCCCTCCCCATGGTAAATTGGATGTTAGATGTATTTTTTTTTCCACAAATTCCGCCTAAGTTATTTTATTTGTTTGAACCCTGTGGTACCTAGGAACACCAGAGACACAAAATACAAATACTGCAATACTGACTTGCCTATGGAGTTTCAGAAAATGTATAACATCACCATATTATTACAATCGGGGGGATTACTATGAGCCTGTAACCTGACTAGGGAGTTACTGCAGACAAGAGGCCAACACGCATGCTGACAGCTTTCAATACTTTGTTGGTATCCATCTACTCTGGTAAGGTAACTAACACTTATTTTTGATTTGATGAATATGTTTATGTAAATCAATGAAGTTATTTGAAATCAATGAATTCCATAGATTAAAGATAGCTAGCAAGATTATCCATTTTCTACTTGCTAGCTAGCTATTGTTAATTCTTGGAATTCATTGATTTCATTACCAGGCTGTAGCTTACTTATCACCTACCTAACCCAAGTTCATTCAACTTTATTTATCTTCATTAAATGACCTTTGTGTTTATTGTTTAAAATATAAGTCATTAATGTAATGTTGAAAAGTCCATAGATTTTTAGCTAACTATAGCGCAGCTAGCAGGCTATACTCGTGAGCATGTGGCAGTGGTAGTTATTAATAGGTAGTAATTATAACCATTAATTAGTTATGAGTCCTACTAGTTCCATTCCAGAATTGCTTGAGATTTTAAGTCAGGGATGGGCAACTAGCGGCCGCGGGCCGCATGTGGCCCTCGTCCTCACTCAGTGCGGCCCACGAGTCAATTTCCAAATATCAATAATTCACAGTGTCGACAGAAGGAACATTATGTAAACAATTTACGTTGATGAGAGAGATAGGGCTACTTCTCCGCCCCGGATCACACTCCCCATACCTCCAGCCTTAAAAACACAAAGAACAAACATGTTTTATCCTTTTTAATTCATAGAGACGCGTTCATGGAGTCTGTTGTATGTCCACACATGCTCTCCACGGCCTCTCCATTGATAATTCCGGAGCACACTACAAGGATGAGCTTCGACTCCGACTGCCCGTCCACCTGGACGCTGCATACCTCGATTACGTGCACGGCCAGAGTTTACCCTACACACAGCTCTCCTGTTTCCCTTTCACAGACTCCTCAGCGTGTGTGATCACTTCCTCGAGCCAGCGTTCATCCGCAAAAGGAGCGGCACCGAGTGCGCTGCGTAAACGGAGGCCAGCGTGGCTCAGGAAGCACCTGCCGCAGGAGCTGGAAGACAAACGACACAGCAAGGTGGAGACACTGCGGGTGGGATGGAGGTGTCACTCACCAAGTGTATCCACCTTGCTGATTCGTTTGTCTTCCAGCTCCTGCGGCAGGTGCTTTCTGAGCCACGCTTGGACTTCATTTACGCAGTGCACTTGGTGCCGCTATTTTTGCGGTTGAACACAGGCTCAAAGGAGTAATCACACGCCGAGGAGTCTGTGAGAGGCGAAAGAGGAGAACCGTGTGTAGGGTAAACTCTGGCCGTGCACGTGATCAAGGTGTGTGGCGTCCAGGTGGACGGGCAGTCGGACTCGGAGCTTCCGTGTTGAAGCAATTCCCAATTCCTTTGCTGAGCAATGGTCTGGTTGGCTGGAGAGCCTCCAAAAGGTGGCTGAATGCAAAGTGGACCACTGTATTAAACCCAGGGACTTTGGAGATCCTGTTACAGCACAGCTTCACTACTTTTATGTAAGACTTGAGAAGGATCACAAAGTGCATGTTGCATTTCTCTTGGGAAAAGCCAGAGCTGGTCCTCTGAAGCAGACTACAATTCCTCGATTGGAGCTCATGCTGCAATTCTTGCTGTTCGAGTTGATAAAATGCTACAGAAAGAGCTGCAACTTGGAGAGGTCTGTCTGGACTGACAGCACAACAGTCCTTAAATACATCTGTAATGAAAACAGGAGATTTCATACCTTTGTGGCAAACAGAACCTCTGTTATCAGAGAAGCAGCAGATGTTGATCAGTGGAGATATGTGGGCACTAAGGAAAACCCAGCAGATGAAGCATCAAGAGGAAGGAAAGCTGAGGATTTCCTGAGTGGCAGGAGATGGATAAATGGACCTCAGTTTCTCTATAGGTCAAAGGAGGAGTGGCCTAAACTGGATGTGGATCTTGGTGTGATTCCTGCGGATGACCCAGAGGTCAAGAAGGACTTAATAGTGAACGCTGTTGTCAAGGACGTGGAAAATGCCACTGACTACCTCATGTGTTATTTTTCATCTTGGATGAACTTAAAAACATCTGCAGCGTGGTTTCTGAAGGTCAAGGAAAGTCTGATGTTATTGGGACGGAAGAGAAAGGGGTTTTGTGCTTCTGCAGGCCTTGGATAGAACAATCTCCAGATTCAAGAACAGGAAGTGGAAAGGAACATTTGTAGCTTTACGGACACACTCAAGGGCAAAATCTTACTCCTGAAGATCTTGCTAAGGCGGAGCAGTCAATTATTCAATATGTGCAAAAACACAAGTTCAGAAGCGAAATTGCCTCACTGAAGGATGGCTGCAAAAACATTCCCAAAGACAGTCTACTGTACAAACTGGACCCGGTAATGGATGGTGAAATCCTCCGGGTGGGCGGTCGATTGAGTAAAGCAGCAATGCCAACAGAATCCAAACATCCAGTCATCTTGTTCAAAGACCTGCACATATCCACGCTAATTCTGCACCATATCCATCAGCAACTGGGGCATACAGGAAGAAATCACATGCTGTCCAGATTACGGCAGAAGTACTGGATAGTTAGTCTCTGCGGCCAGGAAGGTAATATCGGCCTGTGTTGTCGACGCAACAGACGAAAGCCTGGTGAACAGAAGATGGCAGACTTGCCTGAGGAGAGAGTGTTGCCTGACAAAGCACCTTTCACTGATGTTGGAGTTGACTATTTTGGCCCTATTGATGTTAAAAGAGGCAGAAGTCATCTTAAAATGTATGGAGTACTTTTCACCTGTTTGACCAGTCGGGCTGTACACTTGGAAGTTGCATAGACACTTAATGCTGACTCCTGCGTAAATGCAGCTCGGAGGTTTATCTGTTGACGAGGACCAGTCTCATCTATCAGGTCTGATAACGGCACAAATTTTGTTGGAGCCAATCGGGAACTGAAAGAAAGTCTGGCTGATTTAAATCATGGCAAAATTTAAAGTGCTTTGGTCAAGGGTGGCATAAATTGGAGCTTTAACATACCAGCAGCTTCCCATCACTGTGGTGTTTGGTGTTTCAGCGTCTGATTCGTTCAGTGAAGAGTGTTCTCACCTCAGTTCTGAAACAGCAAATTCTGGATAATGAAGGGCTCCAAGCCATTTCTGTGAGGTTGAGGCAATTCTAAATGACAGACCCATTGCAAAGGTCTCAGATGACCCAAATGACCTTGAAGCGCTCACACCAAATCGCATTCTAATGTTGAAGGGGAAACTAATCATGCCACCAGGACTTTTTGGCCAAAGTGATCTATACGCCAGGAAAACGTGGTAGCAAATACAGTACATGGCTCAACTCTTTTGGAAAAGGTGGACTTCTGAGAATTTACACAAATGGACAAAGCCAAGAAGAAGCCTCACTCCTGGAGACATTGTCCTTGTTGTGGATGCCAAGAGGATCTTAGACAATGGGGAAAGTTTTGGATGCCAGACCAGATGCAAAGGGCCTGGTTCGCTCGGTGCGCCTTAAAACAAGGACCAGCATTCTGGAGAGGCCTGTGACAAAGCTCTGTCTGTTGCTGGAAGCAGCCGTCTAGCATCATGGACTGATCGTCATCTCTTTCTCTCTTTGTCTATCTCTCTTTCTTTATTAATCTTTCTATCTTCTTTCTTTTTATTCATTGTAGGTTCAACTATAACTAGAACTATAGAGGGCTGCTGTGTTCATAGTTCTTATTGTGGAAATAGCTCCTCTCTTGGTAATGTAATGGTAATTATGATATAGGCACAATTAGGGGCCAGAGTGTTGGAGCTATTTTCTTATTTGTTTGTTATTGATAATGTTTGATTAGTATAATTTTATTTTGATTCAATTCATGACATTATTTTTATTACTAGTAATTTGAGGTAAATATTATTATTTTGTCTAGCTTATTTTGTTTTTTGTTTTTGAATGCACCTGGGTGGGCACATGGTTTTTTACCAGCGCAAGAGAGGCACGCAGGAAACAAAATTTGTTTGTTTTATTGTTTTGCTTGCTTGTTTTTGGGAAAATAAATCATGAAGAAGAAAATAAGAGCTTTGACTGGACATTATGACTTGCCTGCGTATGATTCACCCCCATGGTGCCAAAGTGGTCCTTTTTGATTTTGATAAGTTTTAGTTACGTTTATTTTTTGACAAACGGCCACTACAATCAATACTATTCATATTTGTAATTAGTTACCATGTTCAGTAAATTTTACTGATTAATTAAAAGGATGAAAAATGTCTACCTGGCCTTTGATTATTATTGCATTAGTATTAGTAATAATATCATTACATCTATACAATTGGTGTGGGGTTTTTTTACGTAATGCTGGTCCAGAGAATGAATGGAGGTGAATGGGCCTGAGCCGGTTACTATTATTATAAGGCTCACAATAACCTCTCACAAAGAAATAGTATGGGTATATCATACATTTCCTGAATCCTCAAAGTCCATTTAGTATTGAAATTGTTGGCTTTTGGGTCCATGATATCCCTTGATCACACAGGGATAAAAGAAACTATATAGTTTAGGCGAAAATTGTCGGAAAATGTGTGTAATTTATTATTTAAAAAGGTCATGTGACCTCTGTGTTTGTCATAAAGATACAACCATGGGCTTAAATGAAAGGCTAGAAGGTCCCCTTTACAATGATACCAAACAATCATATATAGAATATTAACAAATAGGAAATTGATAGCCATTTCTAACTTTGGGGCGATTAATCAATAATTATGCTAATTAATCAATAATTATGGCTAAACGGTAACTTTTACAGCTGGGCAACCGGCAGAAATGGATTCAGCACTAAAAAATCATACAGAAACAATGCATAAAGTGCTTTTCCTCAAAAATGCCTACCATGTTGTTTTCTAAGGGACTTTTTCAATTTTCGGTCCTGACTATCACCTCTGTTCACCAGCCAGCTCTGTGTTTCTTTTCTTTGTTTCTTTTCATACAGTACATCACGTTGTGGTGGAACAACAACAGGGTTGAAACTTATAGTCGTTCAGTTATAACTATATGTATGTATATGTATATATATATGTAGATGTGTGTGTGTGTATATATATATATATATATATATATATATATATATATATATATATATATATATACTAGCCTTCTAGTAGCTTAGCCTTCTTCCTCCCTCCAGCAGGCAGCTTGGCCCTGTTGCTGTGTGTATATATATATAATATATATAGTGTGTGCGTATGTATATATATATGTGTGTGTATATATATATATATATATATATATATATATATATATATATATATATATATCAAATCAAATCAAATCAATTTTATTTATATAGCCCAAAATCACAATCACATTGCCTCAGTGGGCTTTACAATCTGTACAGTGAACAACATCCTCTGTCCTTAGAACCTCGATTCGAGTGAGGAAAAACTTAACATGTTGATGGGAAAAAAAAACCTTTTAACAGGGTAAAAAAAAAACAATGGAAGAAACCTCAGGAAGAGCCACAGAGGAGGGATCCCTCTTCCAGGACGGACAGACATGCAATAGATGTTGCGTGTACAGAAAAGAGCAACAAATCACAGTTTACAAGTTACATCAACAGAAAGTCTGATACAAGTTATATGTAAATTGAGTGGATCCAGGAGACGACCGAGCAGGATGAGGCATCACCGAGTGGTGCCCAAGCCAGATGACCTCCTATCCACCATGGTGACCTGAGAGAGGGCAGGCCATACAAGATAATTAGTAATAGACAGAGAGAGGCATCAAGATTTACAGAAATATAGATATGAGGAGGTGTTGAAGCAGAGGAGCAGGGATCCAGCAGAGCCCGGGGTGTGACGATCCAGATCAGTCAGTATTTCAAGGCAGCAGGAGCCCGGAAAAAGTAGATGGTCCCAGGAGGCCGTGGTCCATCAGAAGGGAGCCTGAAAGAAAGATGGGAGGAAGAGAAAGGAGAAGGAGGAGAGGGAAGAGGAGGAGGAGGAGGAAGCTATAGAGAGTGTAGAGAGTGTCACAGCTTATGGGAACAGAAAACAAAAACAAAGGTTAGAGAAATGCAATATTGATCCGAATAAACAGATTGTTTCTCGTCGGCAGCACAATGTAATCTTATACTATAGGAACTCATTGAGACTGACACCGACCCACTGAAGAAGCTTACTTTGGTATCAAGGGCTAATTAAAGGCTACGTCAAAGAAGTGAGTTTTGAGTTTAGATTTAAAGGCGTCAACAGAGCCAGATTGTCTGATGTCAGCTGGGAGGTTATTCCAGAGGAAAGGAGCCCGATAGGAAAAAGCCCTGCAGCCAGCTGACTTCTTCTTGATCCTGGGAACCATCAGGAGCCCTAAATTTTGAGAGCGTAATGCCCGAGTTGGAGTATATGGTTTAATTAGATCTGACATGTACAACGGGGCAAGGCCTTGTACAGCTTTGTATGTCATCAGCAGCACCTTAAAGTCTGATCTTAGATGCACTGGGAGCCAGTGCAGAGATGCTAAGATTGGTGTAATATGATCAAATTTTCTCGTACGTGTTAAGACTCTGGCTGCAGCATTCTGAACCATCTGAAGACTTTTAGTGCTCTCACGTGGAAGACCTGAAAATAAGGCATTGCAGTAATCCAGCCTAGACGAAACAAAGGCATGAATCAGGATCTCTGCGTCCGCCGTGGACAGGAAAGACCTAATTTTAGCTATATTGCGCAGGTGATAGAAGGCGATCTTGGTAATTTCTTGGATGTGCTGATCAAAAGAGTGTAGAATCAAAAGTAACACCTAGATTCTTGACGGTTGAGCTTTGAGAAATAAGACAGTTGTCCAGAGTTACAGTCACCTGATCAACATGGTGTCTCTGGCTGGCTGGAGTGATGACCAGCATCTCAGTTTTTTCCGAATTTAGGAGCAGGTCGTTTTCAGACATCCACTTCTTCACTGCACATAGGCAGGTCTCTAGTTTCGTGATTTGAGATATGTCGTCAGCTTTTAGGGGGACATACAGCTGAGTGTCGTCCGCATAGTAGTGGAAATGTATTCCATAGCTCCTAATAATTTGGCCGAGAGGTGAAATATACAAAGAGAAAAGGGCCCAGAACAGAACCCTGGGGAACTCCATACTTCACAGCACTAAAAATTGATGAAGTGTCATTGTAGGAAACGCATTGTGTTCTTTTGGACAGGTACGATTTTAGCCAGGCTAGGGCCAGGCCAGAGATGCCAAATTGACTTTCAAGTCGGTCTGACAGTGTGCCATGATCTATAGTATCAAATGCAGCGCTGAGATCCAGTAACATGAGCACTGAGGTCGAGTTAGAGTCTAAGTAAAGCAAAATGTCATTTACCACTTTAGTAAGGGAGGTTTCGGTGTAGTGACAGGCTCTGAAAGCTGACTGAAATGGTTCCAGGAGTATTATGGAGTAGGTAGCCTGAAAGTTGTTGGGACACGGCTCTTTCTAAGATTTTAGAGAAGAAGGGAAGGTTGGATACTGGTCGATAGTTATTTAGTGATGCTGGGTCGAGGTGTGCTTTCTTAAGTAGAGGCTTAACCACAGCAAACTTAAAACTGGAAGGGACAACACCAGTCATAAGAGATGTGTTGACAATGTTTAACATTGTAGGTCCCAGTGCTGACCATAGTTCTTTAAACAGTTTTGCCAGAAAGGGGTCCAGGACGCAGGTAGTTGGTTTTGAGGATGAGACAATTTTGGACAATATCTCAAGGGAGATATTTTCAAAAGTGTTTAGAGCTGAGACTAACAGAATCGACAGCAGGATATTTTTTAACAAACTTTAAGGAGGAAGCCGGAGATGATGAGTTAATTTTAATTCTGATCTCATCAATTTTATTGCAGAAGAAATCTAAGAAATCATTTGCATTGAAGGGTGCACAGCTCACCGACTGAGGTTTTTGAGTAAGTTTAGCCACGGTGTTAAAGAGAAATCTAGGATTGTGTTTATTATTGTATATTAGGCTGGAGAAATATGCTGTTCTAGCAGTATTTAGAGCACGCTTATAGTTTAGTACACTATCATGCCAGTGAACCAGGGAGTAGATTTCTTTGGTCGTCTTGTCCTGGTAGAGACCGGTGCCACAGAATCGAGGAGCGAAACAAGTACTGAGTTTACTTCATTTGTGAGGCTTTCCACAGGTTTTGTCGCAGTCACAGAAGGAGCCAGGACACTTGGGACTTTATCACGGAGCGTCGCTGTGATTGCCGGGCTGATATGACGAGAAGTAAAAACATTTGTGTCATTGACATAGGGACAGGCTAATGACACTTCAAACGTAATGAGAAAGTGGTCCGACACGGCAGAGGAGACAGAAGCCACGTTCAGGGCTGACACGTCAAGTCCATGGGAAATTATCAAATCCAAAGTGTTTCCACTGGAATGAGTGGGTTCATGGACAAGCTGAATAAAGTTGGAAATATCAAGAAGTCTCAAAAAAGCTTTCCCTAGGGGGTCAGAGGGCTTATTTAAGTGGATATTGAAATCATCCACAGATTGTATCTGAGCGAGTCACAAGATCTGCAATAAATTCACCAAATTCTTCTAGGAATTGGGAGTAAGGCCCTGGAGGTCTGTACAGTACAACCAGGTGAAAGCCTGTTCCCTGGACAAGGCTGTTACTATTTGATGAGGATGGTTTTAACACCAGAGCCTCAAATGAGGTAAATTTAATATCCTGGTTGGAGTTTAGGCTGAGAATAGATTTGTAGATCAGAGCAACACCTCCCCCCTGTTTAGAGGCCCGAGCAACATGGGCATAGTTATAGTCAGGAGGAGAGGCTTCATTTAATGGCAGAAAGGTATTAGGTTTCAGCCATGTTTCACATAAGCCAATCATGTCCAGCTTATGCTCAGTGATCAAATTATTAATCAGTAAGGCTTTGGTCGAGAGTGATCTAATATTGATAAAACCAAATTTGAGGGTTTTAAGCTCATTGGAGCAGTTTCCAGTGACCGGCCGTTCGGTGGAGCTTATGGTAGATAGTTTAGGAATTGGAACAAGGTACCTTTTAGTAGTAGTAGGTTTTGGCTGCCTGTGCAGGTAGGGATGCCGGGATGCAGTAGTGATTAGCTTTGGTATTTTATTATGTAAGACTGTGTAAGGTGCTTGCTGAGACATTTCCCCACTGTCAGAGGTGGAGATCAAAATTAGATTGTTATGATTTACACATCTAGAGGATGATTCAGTGACGAAGTGGCGAGGGAAGGTGACAGTCTCAATGTTATGAACTAAGCTATCAGTCTGGCACTCACTGCCATGTCCCTGACCAACCATGTTAACTAGGCTAGTAGACTCCATACCACCACTAACAATAACACTAGCAGGCTCTCTAGAGACCTGCGACCTGCTGAGTGTTACATCCCTTGTGTCAAACCTGCTTCAAACACCTGTCTATATTGCTAGACAAAACAGCAGCGCCGACTCCAGTAGGATGAAGGCCGTCTGCTCTCAGCAGGTGGGGGCGACCCCAGAAGTAGGGCCAGTTATCAACGAACCTGTATCCCTGCTCCCTACATATATACATATACACACACATATACATATATACACACATATACATATATACATATATACACACACATATACATATATACACACACATATGCATATATACACACACATATACATATATACACACATATACATATATACACACACGTATAGATATATATACATATACATGTGTGTATATACATATATATACATATACATGTGTGTATGTATATGTATGTGTATATATATATAAATATATATATATATTATATATGTATATATATATATATGTATATATATATATATATATATATATATATATTTATATATTTATATATATTTATATATATATATATATATATATATAATATATATATATATATATATATATATATATTATATATATATATATATATATATATATATATATATATATATATATTTATATATATATATATATATATATTATATATATATATATATATATATATATATTTATATATATATATATATATTTATATATATATATATATTTATATATATATATATTTATATATATATGTGTATATATATGTGTGTGTGTATATATATATATATATATATTATATGTTATATATGTGTGTGTATATATATATGTTATATATTGTTGTGTGTATATATATGTATATATATGTTGTATATATATATATATGTGTATATATATTGTGTGTATATATATTATATATATTTGTTTATATATATGTGTATATATGTTATATATATATTATATATGTATATATATGTGTATATATATATATATATATTATATATGTATGAATATGTATATATATTATGTATGTATGTATGTATATAGTGTTATATATATTATATATAATATATATATATGTATAGTTATGATATATATATATACAATATATATATATATATATAATATATGTATATATATATATATATATATATATATATATATGTAATGTGTATATATATAAATATATGTATATGTGTATATATGTGTATATATATTAGGGCTGTCAAATGATTAATTTCTTTAATCGCGATTAATCGCATTTTC